>CM061066.1:24221319-24645591 GCA_030762895.1 Sophora flavescens
CTTAATTAATTAAAATAAATTGATATTTCAATATAATTTAACTGATCAATGGTAAATATAATCTTATTTATCCATTTTTTATACTTAAACTTACTTTTACATGAGCTTTATCAATGATGTTCACACTTAAAAAAAGGTTAGAGCTAATATTCAGATTCTATAATTGCCGGAAATCAGTTTCATTTGCTTTATTTCTCCAAACTGCAATTCCTAAAGTCATTTTTTCAGTCATATTAGCTCACTTCTCTGGATTTCTCTCTTTCTCTATAATTGATCTTTTTTTTTAGCCGAAATGATATTTTGACACCATATTTGGGATACATCTAACGACACCTGCATTGTAGCAGTGGCATTTTCGTAATTTTGACTTTTTTAATTAATATTTAGCTTTTTTGAGTACTAACATGTTTAGCCATTAACCATATAATGAACTGAATTAATCAAATATTTGCATGTGATTAACCAAATATTTACATGGTTGTTGAAAATGATTGTAAGCTTCAGGATGACCCATTAACCATATAATGAATTGAATTAACCAAATATTTGTACGTGATTAACCATATATGTAAACATCTTTGTAGAAAATGATTGTAAGCTTGAGGATGACCCATTAACCATATATTGAATTGAATTAATTAAATATTTGCATGTGATTAACCAAATATTTACATGGTTGTGGAAAATGATTGTATGATTCAGGATGACCCATTAACCATATAATGAACTGGATTAACCAAATATTTACACGAGATTAACCAAATATCACATGGTTGTGGAAAATGATTGTATGCTTCAGGATGATCCATTAACCATATAATGAACTGAATTAACCAAATATTTGCACGTGATTAACCAAATATCTGCACGTAATTAACAAAAAATGTTAGTACTAAAAAAAGCTAAACATAATTTTTTTTAAAAGTGATCAAAATTACAAAAATACCACCACTACAGTGTACTACAATGCCGGTGTCAAAAGCGGGTGTCGTTGGTGGGTGTCAAAATATATATCACTACTGTTTTTTTAGCATCAAACCAAACCATATATAAAACATTTTACTATATCACAAATGCACAATCCACAAAAAATTTCAGATGTACATGACGTGTCACCATATTAACGTTTCAAATAAAATTCAGTGTGCACCTTACAAAATATTGTTTAGCTTTTTATGCCACCAAATCTCCATTCTCCATCACCCACCAAAAAAATATCAGTTTGGTAACGACAAAGACAACATTGGATTGTTGTTTCACTCCCCCACTAAACTAGAAGCACCCCAGCTATTGTTAAGTGCCACATTCACCACATGTAAGTGAATGAAAGAGCAACCATGGAAGGTGCATTATGCAGTCCACTTGCTCTTTCACCCAACCATGTTTTCAATGTAGCTAATCCTGGTACTCTACCACGTTCACTTTATCTGTGTTCCATTATTTCTTTTTCTTTTTCATTTCATTTTATGTACTATTATTGAGTAAAAGGGTTCATTTCATATTTTAATTGCTATTAACTTTGTAATAGCAGGAGATAAATATTTTCCTTTCAAATATAGCAAAGATCGGAGTACTATAGTAATGACAGTGGCAGTCAGTACATTAGGGAAAGGTGGTGGGTTGTTGGAGAGGCCAACCATAGAGAAAACATCACCGGGTCGAGAATCTGAATTTGACTTGAGGTAATATATAGTCGCATTAGAATCACATATGTGAGGAATCAAATACTATATATATTATAGAAGAAAACATCTTGGAAATGCTTCATATAGTGGTGTATACTTCATAGTAGAATCCACCTAACATGAAGAAGCCTTCTCTTGAAATTTTTTGGGTGAACTAGTTCTTTAATTTAGTAAATTGTGCTGTTGGAAAACATGGTAGAGAGTAGAGAGCAGAGAAATGCGAGAAATCACAAAATTAGATTCTCCATAATGGTAAAAAGTGTATACAAAATTAGATTCTTTTAATAGCATAAAAGATCTATACACTAATGATGCAGACCAATTAAATCGATAAGTTAATACTAACAATGATAATATGTGTAGTTAGATGTTACAACCCCCTTGTAATATATGTATTTGGGTTTAGAGTACCCCTTGTACTCTCTTTAATATATTTTGGCTTATCAAAAAAAAAAAGATGTTACAACCCCCGGTTATGATGCTTCCGAGTACATTATAAGATCAGAAAAAGAATTTGGGGTACTCTGCAGTCAAGAAAATGTGACCCCTAGTTGGGAAAGTTGTTTATACATCTAAAGAATTAATCCATTTGTGAATACAAATTTAAATTTTGTGATCTATCTATTCCTTTTTGTCTCCACTAACCGACTTTTTCTCCTTCTCTTATCCATCTTGTTATCTGCACTTGATTTTCTTTCTAACCTAAGGCCAAGGAAAACCACTGATGTTTTTGCTTTAATATTTGCATTTGATTTTGTTTCTTGTCTAGTTGTCTTCAAACCATTTGAATGATAAAACTTAGGGACTACCCCTGAAGTTGACCTTGGACTCTATCCTACTGAGTTACTCTCAGGTGTGTTGTAGTAAACATTAGGTAAAAAGTTCTTCTAAATTGAAATTGTTTGTAGAATGAGCAACATTGATCTTGATTTAATCCAAAGAGCATCATTATCTTGGTCCATTAAATGATTTGAGGGTGCATATTTACTTGCAAACTTTACAAATAAACTCATTCTAGAGGAAACTTATGTTTCATATATCATATATGGACTAAAAATACGGGCTAGTTATCCTTCAATTGAACTAAACCACTAAAGCCATGTGTGAAGTTTAGTTTTTAGACCCGTGTTTGTTGACTGACCAACACTAATGAAGAAAAAACTTTTGTTGGATATATATGGAAGTGAGCTTAGTGAAAGCAATGGAATACCAAAGCTGTTGACATTTTGTTAGAGATGTACTATTATTTTTTTCTGAGATGAGCTAAGGCATATTTGTCAAAAGAAAAAGGGGTTGAATAGTTTCTTTCACTTCTAGTCTTTTGGGAAAAAATTGCAATTCTGAAGTAGGTGAATGCATTTTATGGAAATTTATTCCCTGCTTTCTGCATGTGCTGTCCCTTTTCATTTTTTCTTTTGGCTGTCTCATTTCATCTTAAATGTTTTAAAACAAAAGTGAATTTGATAACATGATTTTTTACCAGGAAATCTCGAAAAACATCCCCACCTTACCGAGTATTGCTGCACAATGACAACTTCAATAAGCGGGAATATGTTGTGCAAGTGCTGATGAAGGTGATACCTGGAATGACAGTTGATAATGCAGTTAACATAATGCAGGAGGCACATTATAATGGACTAGCAGTGGTGATTATCTGTGCTCAAGTGGATGCTGAAGACCACTGCATGCAGTTGAGAGGAAATGGCCTTCTAAGTTCAATTGAGCCAGCAGATGGTGGGTGTTGATAGTTGTCTAGAGGGGGACAGAGAGACCATTGACAATAGCTTTGGTCTTAAGATTTTCATATTGGTATGTCATATGTATATACATTATACATAGTGTCCTCAATGTCCACCTTTCCAATAATTAAGGATAGTTGTATTACTTGTATAGAATTTTTGTGACTAGGCAAGGAAAGGGGTAGAGCTAGTTAGAACTTATGCAGGACATATGTTGCTGCCAATTGGTAGCATTATTTGGATTTAAAGTGTTATACTATCATTACCCCATCTTTCGAGGAGAAAGTTTCTGAATAAATGTGTAAAATGATAAACTAAGAATTTATTCACCCTTGATTACCTAAAGTGAATTGAGATCTTAATACAGTTCAACTAATTAAGGGTGAATACACTCTTACTTTCTCACTTTAGACATTTCCTCACTTTAAAAAAGGAACCTAGTCCATTTTTTCACAAGCTTCACTGAATCAAGCCTCACATATCAGCAATAACAAGTACATAGCCTATAAAATCGGTTGTATGACATTGGAGTAATAAATGATTAAACAAATCGGTGGTCAAACTGTGTTTCCACACACAAAGTTCAAAAGTAACAACAGAAAGTCAGAAAGCCTTGAAAATCTTTACTTTCTACAGAAGATCTGTATGTCATGGACACAAGGGTCTATGTTGTCTTTGATTCTACTTGACATAATCACATGCAGTGCTTTGCCTCCCTTAAAATTCACCAATGAATTGAAAAAGGAAACATTTATGTAGTATTTGGTTTGTTTAATTTCTTCATTTCTAGTGAATATATTTTTTATGTTTTATTGATAATTACTTTTTTATGCTGAATGAAAGTTTAGGTGAGGTGGGTCCCGGAGGCTCACCAGGGCCGGGGCATGTCTCACGGTCCTTCATTGGCTTTTTATTGATAATTATAAAAATGACACATTGATTTAATTTTGTTTCCTTTTTTGTGAGAGAAATTGTGAAAACAAGAAGGCCAGAGTTCATTAATTTATACAAAAGGAATCAGAGTATCAGAACAAGTAGACAACGACAATTGATTACTAACAATTGCCAATTCGGTATTTAAAGAGATTTCTATTATAAAAGAGATAATATAATATATATTAGTGGCTCTCCATTACCACTTAACTTTGCTGATAAGCAGAACTTTGATGGCGAAACAAACACATCTAGAATTCATTTGGACCTGTAAAGCTTATATATGGTCTCCTAAGTTAGACCAGGAACATTGTATTTTAAAAAATTGAAGCTACACCTACAATCAAATCATTAACATGCTGCAATTATCCATTTACATTAGATTCTGGTAGAGAAAGAACTTTAGTCCTGCAATTTTTATTTTTATTTTATCAACAAAGTATAAATATATTTAGATGTAAGAGTACAAAGTGTACTCAAGAACACATGACTAGCAGTGATTACAGCCCACAAGCCACCCCACTAAGAAATCTATTCCAAAGGCCCAAACAAATCAACAGAACTGGGCCCAAAACACCTACAATTAAACCAAACTGGCATAACATACTTCCAGATTAAAGTATCAAGGTTTTGCCTGAACCTTGTTTCAGGCGCATATCCAGTGGCGAATCTTTTACTGTAGCAGCTTGAGAGGATTACTGCAAACAGAAATCATGTCCTAGTCAATATTTTATAACATGGATTATCCCATTTTATAAGAACATAAACACATCAAAGTTTTTTGCCAAAGATAGTCATAGCTAGATTTTTTTTAGCTAATTTTTAGTCTTCTATATTTATGAGAAACCTTAAGCTTTTTTTTTTCGCTAGAGAAACCTTAAGTTATTTGTGTCATCAGCTGTGTGCCGCGTAACGTAAAAATATATATTTGGGGCTGGGTTACACCCCTACAATTTGGCCTCCACCCCCCCCCCCCACACGCTTCTAGGCATTTAAATGTCGGATTCAGAAACTATGTTTCCAGTATTTAATTGTCCGGAAATTCTTAAAATTTGAAAAAAAGTGTTTCCGGTGATTAGATGCCGGATTCAGAGTTTCTGAATCCGCCATTTAAATGCCGGAAGGTATCTGATAATTAGATGCTGGAAATATAGTTTCTGAATCCGGTATTTAAATGTCGGAAGATGTGTGAGGGGTGGATGCATTTTTGAATCCGACATTTAAATGTCGGATTAAATGCCGGATTCAAAACGAAGGTGGATGTCAAATATAGGAAGTGTAGGTAGAATAACCCATATATTTATTACGTTACCTACAAACCTAAATGCCCAAAGCCCAATTCTAAGCCAAATGTTACAAATGTTTCTGCATTTTTTTTCCTAAACAAACTGTCAAGAAATGTCTAAAATTATAAAACTTGTTATGATGTAACAATTTAAAATTAATTTTTTTTTGTTTCCCATGGTATCCTCCACGCATAACTGTGGAAATTAATCCCTCGAGCCGGGTAGAACCATAAGGGTGACAAAGCTCTCTCTCAAGAGTTTTAATGCTGCTGCATTCCCAGAGCCAATATTCGAACTTGAGACCTTTGGTTAAGCTGAAAGAGACCCATATAATCTCATCCAAACATTCTTGGGTGACAATTTAAAATTAATTGACAATGTAAAAAAACAAATAATACACATAATAATTATATCCTCAAGAAAATATAGAAACATGAAATATGCGTAAAAAATGTATAAAAAACATTATTTTTTTCTTCAAAAGAGCTACCAAGCGTCAAGCCTTCAAATCATTGCAATCAGGGTGGTGTTACAGGAGAGTCAGTGTTTGTTTGGTTTAGATCACATGAAAAGCTCCGTTTGCTATAGAAATAATTGATTTTCGGATATTACATCTTGTTTGGCTTTAAATTTGTGTTGAAAAAGAATCACGTATGAGGTGAATAGAATTGATTTTGGGGGGAAGCAAAATATTATTACTAAACATAAATCAATTTTTTTTTAAATTAATTCCATCAAAACTAAAACAAACGGATGTCGAAGAGTCTATAGGCACTCTTGTTGATTGGTTATGTTTAACTAGTGTAGTATGCCCGTGCAAGGGTAAATTTTCCATTAAAACCATTTATTGTTAGGATATATCTAAGATAACTTAAATTTTTAGATTTCAGTTATTTTATCCTTAAAAAGTTGTTTTTAAAACAATTTAACTTGTTTGACACTTTGCTTAAATTTATAAAAAAACTTTTTTTGGGAAAAAGTTATTTTATGTCATCTAATTTGTTTTAGCTTAAGATTGTTGTGATTTGATTATTTTCATTCTCAAAACTCTCTTCCCTATTTATCCCTACAAAACTAACTTCCAAAAAATATTATTAAATTATACAAATAACTTCATACCATTTTTCGTAATTTACTATGTAAAAGTGATTTTTTTTGCACCACAAAATAGATTATCTTAAAATCGCTTTTCAGCAAACAATCCAAACAAAAATAGATTTTGATTATAATCGATTATACATATAATCGATTATTAGCATAATTTATTTTTTTCCAGTTTTTCAAACACACTCTTAACGGTTAATAAAAAGTTAATAGCCAAAAGATCGTTATTTGATATAGTAAGACAATGGAGTTAGAAAATTGTATTTTGTAGCTGAGACATAATAATGGTCCATTTATTATGGATTTAAAAAATGATTTTGACATTTAACAATTTAGATATTATATTTTTATAGGGTTTAAAGAAAAGCAGAAGTTATTTTGTGTTTGTTTACAATCATAAAAATCACTTTTTTTTTTGAAAAAATATTTTGTGATTTTAATTTTTTTTCTTTTTTAAAAGCTCAATTTATACAACTTTTAGTCTTGTTTCATTTACATGATCTTTATGCAGCACACCCCTCAAATTAATCATGTCTAGTTGTCTACTATTCTTTAACTCTTCAAGCACAATTCAATTTTTCATCATTTTATCTATCAAACTCCTACAATGTTTTGCCCATTACTACATCATGCAAATTAAAACAAAGGTATTGTATAACTCATTTCCAAAATTCAAATCTTTTGATATGCCTTTATTCTTTTTCTTTGTTAATAAGGTTTTCAATATACGTAACAAATATACAACTTAATAACTTATATGTTTTCCAACGTAGCAGGTATACAACATACCTTTTTTTTATATACCATGTCTTATGTTTTCCAATATATTGTTCAAACCATGCTTAATTACTTGTTTTCCAATTAACAATTATTTTCTTTCTTGCCTATTTTCATAAGACAGAAATGTCATATTATAAGATTTATGTACAAAGCAAAAAATAGGATCAATCACCCCATAAGATTTTGTAGAAATTTATTTAATAACTTAAATTAACGTACGTTTACACAAATGCAACCTAAATAAAAATGAACAGCAAAAGTAAAAGTAATTACTTATTATCATGAATGTTCAAATACATATAATTACTCTCCAAAAAAAAATATAAACCGCATTAGCAAATAACATTGTTAAAAACTACATCCCAAAAAAACAAAAACTGCTCATGAAGAGGATTGCTTCATTTCTGGCAAAATCTCAAATGAATTCAAATCTGACATATCACTTAGCAAGATCAATTTCATATATTCCAATTAATATGATGCTTCCTCCTTTGAAGAAATTTTTCTTGCAAAACTTGTCTCACTCCCATGTCTTGTCGCGACCGTCCCGTCCGGGAGGCACGAAAAATGGATAAAAACAGAGGAGTCACCACCAATATTTTATTTGAGAAAAACATTGGGAAAACCATTTATTTTAAGGGAAACTGGTCTAAAAAAGAGAGAGATGAGTTCGGGAGTCGATTACGAGTAGGGAAGGTATTAGCACCCTACGTCGCCCGTTTAAAAACGGTACCTCAAGTTAATTGTGCAAAAATCATTTTAATAACCTCTTAAATATTTATTTTAACCCAAAAATTATTTACAAGAAAGAATTATTCTTTTATTTTTAATATTTTAAATATTTTATTAATTTTTTACGTTTTTTAAAATTATTGTTTATAAAAACTAAATGAGGTTGAACATGGCACATGAGTCCACAGGGCAACCTCAAATCTAAGGGACTGAACATGGCACCGTGTCCATAGAGCATCCCTAAAAATAGAAAAGTTTAAATATTTTTGATTAATTATTTTAACATAAAAAGAGACACAAAAAAAAAGGAAAATTTAGTTTTGGCCCGACAAGATGATTTATCTTGCTCCTACGTATTCCCGGGTGCGATGGGAAACTCAAAGCCACGTAGTTCTTTTGAAAATATTTGATTGGTTGGTTGATTTTAATTTTGATAAAGATTTTGATTTTTTTGTGATTTTTTTTGAAAAAAAAAGGATTTTATTTTTGAAATAAATTCACTTTTGCACAGGGTTCAAGATAGCGATGTTATACGGTAAACCCTTACAATTCATATGACACTTGAGGATGAAGAATCATACATCAATGTCATAGATTGTTGCGTGAATTAATAGAGGCTTTTTTTTTTTAAAAAAAGGACCTTTATTTTTATTTTTTTTGGATTTTTGGAAAGAAAGTGACAAGAGGACTGTTTAAAAGAGGACTCCTTAAACCCAATCTAAAAACAAATTTGACCCAAATCAGTTAACTTGATTAAAAATAATTTGAAAATAAGAGACCTCAAAAACATTATTTTTAGACAAAAAAAAAGAAAAAAAAAACTTCATCCCCTTTCTTTTAAAAAATAAGTAATAAAAATAAAATAAAAATGATACAGCCCACTCACCTGTCCCAAAACCCAGCCCATGATAGCAATAAAGTATCAGAAAGGAACAGTGTTAGCAAATAAGGGATACAAAAAGTTCAGTTCAAAAGAAAGGGTTTCCATCTCCCTCATTCACCACCTACATACAGAGGAGAGCAAGCAGGTGGTCCACGGCTTCGAGCTGGTGCGGAGAGGACCGGTGGTTCACGGCAGTTGCGTGCTGGGCGGTGATGAAGGCCGACGACGGCGTTAAGGTGGTATGCGGCGGAGGAAGAAAACAGATCTGGGGAGCAGCGACGGCGGAGGACGATGCTGGGCAGAGGCGTGGCGGCTCTGGGACTGTCTTGCCCGGCGGTGGAGCGGAAGCAGTGGATCTGGGTGGAGACGAGGTGAGGACCTGCGACCTGATGTGGCGGACCGGCGGTCGTGCAGCGGCGGATCTGTTCGTGCGGAGCTTCTGCCTGGTGCGAAGGTTACGAAGGTGGAGGTCCGTACGGTGGAGATGGCAGAGGACGCACGCCCAGGCGAGGCGGTCTGAGCAGATCGAACCGGACGCGAAGGGTGGTGGTGCGGCTCCGAGCGGTGACGGTTGTGCAGGACGGCGTGACGAGCGGCGGTCTAAGGGCGGCTAAGGGTGACTGGTGCAAGGGAGGAGAAGAAGAGATGTGGAGGAAGAAGGTATGGGTGCTATGTGAAGTGAAGGGGGAAGCTGATGTGTGGGTTTGGAGAACAAAGGAAAGAAATATTTTTGAAAGTGGGGAATGGTGGAAGGGATGGATGAGTGAAGGGGTGGTTTGTTGAAGAAAAAGAAGAACCAGAGGAGAAAGAAGAAGCAGGAAGCAAGAAAGGAAGTTTTTTTTTTTTGGTTTCTTATTCTTTCTGATTTTCCTTCGTATTTTGTTGTTGTTGATTTGGTTAAGGAAGATTGAGAAACAGGGAAGTCTCCTCTTGCTCTCTCCTTCTTCCCCCTTTAAATATTTCTACTGTTGCAAGACTCCAAAACAGGACCCAATGTCCTCTGCCATGGTTGTAATGCAGGGTCCCTTTCACATTTCCAATCTTTATCATTCTGCATTTTTTTTAGTTTTTCCTTGTGCTGTGACTCTCATTTGTTTTTGTTAAGTATCTTTCCATTGATTCAGGTTTGACCCAGCATCAGAGCATCCTATTTTTCCTTTTATGTGCTTAAAACTTGAAGCCATTTTTGATGCAAGATGCTTAACACTGTCATTGCTCTTTTGGTTGCTGAAATGCATTAAGGAATTTTGGCTTATCCTCTTGGCTCTTACTACAATTCTGTAGCTTTACTTTTCCTTTTTTTTTTTTTAAATTTTTTATTTGGGTTTAGAACATGGTCTAAAAGACATCTTCAACAATAATGAAATTGGGCTCACTAAAAACAAAAATCATTTTTATTGTAAAGTTATTTGTTTTAATTTGTTCAAAACAGTAATTAAAAGGATACCCGGACGAAATTAGGTGTTCACAACTGCCCCTCTTTGCTTGTTTCTTATTAGATAGTAGGTGTAACCGCAGTTAACCTATTATCGTTATAAGAAACGAGTAAAGACATGAACTCCAATTTTGTTCGTGGTACACTGACAAGCAAAATGACCTGTGACTACAAAATGATTTCCTGTAAAGGACCAGTGGATTGGATTGCCCATTGGGTTTACACATAAAAGCTTGCCGGGTGGATCGTCTGCCGAGCTTAAACAGAAAGAGAAAAGAGCTTACGGGGTGGATTGCCCGTCTGAAGCTCCAGCATAAAGATAAAAGAGCTTACGGGTTGGATTGCCCGTCTGAAGCTCGAACTGAAAGATAAAAGAGCTCACGGGGTGGATTTCCCGTCAGAAGCTCGAGCATAAAGATAAAAGAGCTTACGGGTTGGATTGCCCGTGAGAAGCTCGAACTGAAAGGTAAAAGAGCTTACGGGGTGGATTGCCCGTGAGAAGCTCGAACTGAAAGATAAAAGAGCCTACGGGGTGGATTGCCCGTTAGAAGCTCGAACTGAAAGATAAAAAGCTTACGGGGTGGATTGCCCGTCAGAAGCTCGAACTGAAAGATAAAAGAGCTTACGGGGTGGATTGCCCGTCAGAAGCTCGAACTGAAGATAAAAGAGCCTACGGGGTGGATTGCCCGTGAGAAGCTCGAACTGAAAGATAAAAGAGCTTACGGGGTGGATTGCCCGTGAGAAGCTCGAACTGAAAGGTAAAAGAGCTTACGGGGTGGATTGCCCGTCAGAAGCTCGAACTGAAGATAAAAAGAGCCTACGGGGTGGATTGCCCGTGAGAAGCTCGAACTGAAAGATAAAAGAGCTTACGGGGTGGATTGCCCGTCAGAAGCTCGAACTGAAGATAAAAGGAGCCTACGGGGTGGATTGCCCGTCAGAAGCTCGAACTGAAAGATAAAAGAGCTTACGGGGTGGATTGCCCGTGAGAAGCTCGAACTGAAAGATAAAAGCTTGTGAGGCCATATAGACAAATGCAATATATGAATGTAGATTTTGCTCACTGATGGAATGACAATGCGAAAACTCAAATAACTAGTTTTCAATTTACAGAAAGAATGATGATGATGATGAGAACCCTTATTAATTTTGGGCATGATGCAAAAGATTGATGATAGATTATTTCTTCTTTTCTATTTCTTTCATTATTGGATCCTTGACCCCCTAAAGGCATCGATCACAGTCAGTCTTGAGGATGAACTAAAACAAGGCCCATCTTATCTGGGAGAGATATCTTGCACTTTTATCCCCTGATGATTAGATGTTCTTGATGATAATTATCTCGATGGTTGAGTCTCAGTATTCCTTCCTTTCTTCGATGCCCTTTATAGGGGAAGCATCGTGCCCCCCAAGACCTTTTGAGGCTTTCTAAGGAATTCTAACTGCTAAAAAAAAACATTACTTGTTTCATGTTTCAGTATATACTTATCAGGATGAATGCACACACACAAATGACAAAAGTTAAGAGGAAAGGACTAAGGTAGCGAAATAAAGTAAAGGAAGTCAATGTCATTATATTTGGATTGAAAAAGGTGTACAAAGCATAAGTTTCAAAACGTTGCGGAGTAGATTCACATCTCCTCAAGTGATGTCTCTTTCAATGACTAATTTTAGTATCCCTCATACAATCTTGACTGCTCATTAATTGGCTTCAGAGATGTTGTCTGCCCCAATCTTCATATATCCAACCTACGGACTGCCCCAGTTCATCGGCTTGACAACACTTCCATTGTTATATTTTTTATTTTATTTTTTTGAACCCTAACTTTTGCCTAGACCGCCTTTTCAGGTTTTCAGTCTAGCGGGTTGCTCTAACTTTTGCCTAGACTGTCTTTTCATATTTTCAGTCTAGCGAGCCTTTTCTCTTTTCATTTTTCATTTTTCTTTTCTTTTCTTATTCTTCTTGGGAAGTGTGTTCAAGCATAATACTTTTTTACTGCATCCGAGTTCACAGGGAGCGGGAGGTCTTCCCCATCCATCCTGGTGAGAATTAAAGCTCCTCCAGAGAAGGCCTTTTTCACAACGTAAGGTCCTTCGTAGTTCGGAGTCCATTTCCCTCGATGATCCTTTTGGATTGGTAGAATCTTCTTGAGCACCAGGTCACCCTCCCGAAACTGTCGTGGGCGTACCTTCTTCTCATAAGCTCTTATCAACCTTCTCTGGTATAATTGGCCGTGACACAACGCCCCTAATCTCTTCTCTTCAATGAGGTTCAATTGGTCTAGTCGATCCTGGACCCACTCAGCTTCTTCTAATTCTGCTTCTCTCAGTACTCTTAATGAGGGGATCTCTACTTCAATTGGGAGCACTGCCTCCATCCCATAAACTAAAGAACATGGCGTTGCCCCTGTCGAGGTGCGAATAGAGGTACGATAGCCGTGTAAAGCAAAAGGTAACATCTCGTGCCAATCCTTATACGTCACCACCATCTTTTGGACAATCTTCTTGATATTTTTATTAGCGGCCTCAACTGCCCCGTTCATCTTTGGGCGGTACGGAGAGGAATTATGATGCTTTATCTTGAAATTTTCGCACATCTCCTTCATCATCTTATTGTTCAAATTGGTCGCATTATCAGTGATAATTTCACTCGGCAACCCATAACGACAAATTAACTCTCTTTTGACAAATCTGATCACGACATTCCTGGTCCCATTGGAATATGATGCAGCCTCCACCCACTTGGTGAAATAATCGATGGCAACAAGAATGAAGCGATGTCCATTTGAGGCTTTTGGTTCGATGGGCCCGATCACATCCATTTCCCACATTGAGAACGGCCAGGGTGCCGACATGACATTCAAGGGAGCTGGCGGCGCATGAACCTTATCAGCATATATTTGACACTTATGGCACTTCTTCGCATAATTAAAGCAATCAGCCTCCATTGTCAACCAATATTGGCCAGTCCTCAAGATTTTCTTGGCCATTGCATGACCGCTCGCATGTGTTCCAAAAGGTCCTTCATGTACCTCCTCAACTATCAGTTTAGCTTCTTTTGCGTCAACGCACCTCAACAACACCAAGTCATGGTTTCTTTTGTAGAGAATATCTCCATCTAAATAGAAACCCATTGCAAGTCTTCTTAGAGTTCTTTTGTCATTTTCCGAAGCACCCGGAGGGTATTCCCTTCTTTGGATGAAACATTTGATGTCATGGTACCACGGTTTTTTATCAGACTCTTCCTCTATCACTTGACAATATGCAGGATGATCACGACTTTCCATTTTGATGAGTGGTAGGTTCCTCTCGTCACTTACTTTGAACATTGAGGACAAGGTAGACAGCGCGTCAGCTAATTGGTTATCTTCTCGGGGAATATGGTGAAATGTGACTTCGTCAAACTGCTCAATCAAACCTTTGATGTAATCATGGTACGGAATTAACTTGGCATCTCGGGTTTCCCATTCCCCTCTTAGCTGGTGGATGACTAATGCAGAGTCCCCATATACCTCCAGTCTCCTTGCTTTTGCCTCTATTGCTGCTAAAATCCCTAGTGCACAAGCTTCATATTCGGCTATGTTGTTTGTACAATCGAAGCAGAGCCTCGCAGTGACAGGGAAATAATCATTTTCTGGTGAGATTAAGATTGCCCCGATTCCGTGCCCCAATGCATTAGAAGCTCCGTCAAATAACAAAGTCCACTTTTCTTTTTCTGGTGATTGCTCGCGATCAAACAAAGCCATTATATCTTCATCTGGAAAATCACATTGCATCGATCCATAATCTTCTACCGGCTGATTGGCTAGATATTCTGCAAGAGCACTCCCTTTTATTGCTTTTTGGGTGACATAGACAATGTCATATTCTGATAGCAGGACTTGCCAGCGAGCAATTCTTCCAGTCAGAGCAGGCTTATCAAAGATATACTTGATTGGATCCATTTTGGACACCAACCAGGTAGTATAACACAACATGTAATGCCTCAAACGGCGAGCCGCCCATGCTAAAGCACAGCAAGTGCGTTCTAGCAGTGAGTAGTTGGCTTCACAGCTGGTGAACTTCTTGCTTAGATAATAGATGGCATGTTCCTTTCTTCCCGACTCATCGTGCTGCCCCAGTATGAAACCCATAGATCCATCTAGCACAGTCAAATACATGATGAGAGGTCTTCCCGGCACTGGGGGAACCAAAACTGGAGGCTCTTGTAGGTATTGTTTGATCTTCTCAAAGGCGTTTTGACAATCTTCATTCCATGTCACAGCTTGATTTTTGCGCAACAATTTAAAGATTGGTTCACATGTCGCGGTTAGTTGGGAGATGAACCGGGCAATGTAGTTCAATCTTCCTAAAAACCCACGAACTTCCTTCTCCGTTCGAGGTGCTGGCATGTCGATGATTGCTCGAACCTTTTCAGGATCAACCTCTATTCCTTTTTGACTAACGATGAACCCCAGAAGCTTGCCTGATTTCACTCCAAAAGTGCATTTGGATGGATTCAGACGGAGCTTAAACTTTCTTAACCGCTCAAAGAGTTTTTGCAGATTATCAACATGGTCATCTTCGGATCTGGACTTGGCGATCATGTCATCTACGTAAACTTCTATCTCCTTATGCATCATATCATGGAATAAAGCCACCATAGCCCGCTGATATGTTGCCCCAGCATTTTTCAAGCCAAAGGGCATAACCTTATAGCAAAAGGTTCCCCACAAAGTGACAAATGTAGTTTTCTCCATATCCTCGAGTGCCATATTGATCTGATTATATCCCGAGAAACCATCCATGAAAGAGAATAATGCATGTTGAGCAGTATTATCTACAAGAACATCAATGTGAGGCAAAGGAAAGTCATCTTTTGGGCTAGCTCTGTTCAGATCTCGATAGTCAACACACATTCGAACTTTTCCATCTTTCTTGGGAACAGGAACGATGTTAGCAACCCATTGAGGGTACTTTACAACTTCTAGGAAACCTGCATCCAGTTGTTTCTTGACCTCCTCCTTGATCTTTAAGGACATTTCCGCTTTCATTCTTCGTAGCTTCTGCTTTACTGGAGGACACTCCGACTTTAATGGCAATTTGTGTTCTGCTACACTGGGGTCTAACCCTGGCATGTCTTGGTAGGACCATGCGAAAACATCTTTGTAATCTGTCAACAACCTGATCAACCTGTTCCGCTCCTTTTCTTTCAGGGAAAGGCCAATCTTGACCTCTTTTTTATCATCTTTGGTTCCCAAATTGATTAGCTCACTCGGCTCTTCATGGGGGCGAATTTCCCTGGCTTCTTGTTCTACCAATCTCAAAAGTTCAGGGGGAACTTCCCCGTCATCATCAACAACCTCCTCAGCATGATCAACGGAATAGTCAAAATTGTATGATGAGTTACTAACATTGTCGTTTTCAAGAGAGTCACTTTTAGATCTGCATTTTGGTAATTATCAGGGAAAGATGAATATAGGTTAAAGACGTGAGACTGCATTTATTGGTGAGGGATGGTGAACAAAAGCGAAAGTAAAAAAGAGATATAACAACACAAAGATCTTGAATGCATGCATTTATTGATAAGTCATCTTCAAGCAGAAACAAGTAAGCCCATTACAACAAAATTCCTAAAGCCTTGGGCGAGCTAAAGGATAAGCATTACGAATTACTTTGAAAAGGACTCTATGGTCTTGGGGAACTCAATGACCTCCCAATTGTTGAGCTCTCAGATCCAGGAGAGCATGGATACACTAGATTGATACCATGATCGGCGGGATAATCGTTTTCGATAGCTGCTGCTTGGTCTAGGAATGCAAACCCTACGCCCGGAAGCTCTGTCGAATGTCACAGATGGGAACCCTTTCAGCCTCGTATCCACGATTTTCCAGCCGAGCCAACCTCTTTCTTTTCTTCTCTTCTATCACCCTCATCTTGTCGGCCTTAGTGGGTTTGTATCCCAACCCAAACCTATCCCTGTTCTCAGTGAGCATGAGGATGTCAGCGACACCTTGGCTATTATTCCCCAGACCGCTTCCAGGTTGGTATCCTCCTTGAAGCATAACCTTGGCCATCATGATGGATGCTTTGGATGACCGAGGTTTCAAGAGTGGAGCTCCCTCCCCAACATAAGTGGCATTGGCAATTTCAAGTGATTGGAAGGCGGTCTCGAGAGCTTCTTCGGCTGCTTCAATATAAGGGGTTGTTGATGGCTTGCTTACTAACAGATCCTCCTCTCCAGAGACAATTATCAGCTTACAATCAACAATGAACTTCACCTTCTGGTGCAATGTGGAAGGTACAGACTCCAGGCATTGAATGGATCCATGGTCGCCCTAGGAGACAACTGTATGTTGGTGTGATGTCCATTACTTGGAAAAGTACTTCAAAGGTGCAGGGGCCAATCTGAATGGGCAATTCAATTTCTCCCATGACTTCCCTTCGGGTGCCGTCGAAAGCTCTTACAATCATTGTGCTTGGCTTCATATGAGTTCCATCGAAAGGCAACTTCGCCAGTGTTGACTTTGGCATTACATTCAAAGAAGAGCCATTATCAATGAGAACCCTGGCCATGACATGGTCTCGACACTTCACAGAAATGTGCAAGGTCTTGTTGTGCCCCATACCTTCGGCTGGTATTTCATCATCGGTGAAAGTGACATAATTATGAGCAACTATGTTACCTACAATGTTATCGAGCTTATCAACTGTGATGTCATGGGAGACATGCGCTTGATTCAACACCTTCATCAGTACTCTTCTGTGTGGCTCTGAGTTCATTAATAGAGACAAAAGAGATATCCGAGCCGGAGTCCGATTTAACTGATCCACAACCCTATATTCACTCTGCTTGATGAACTTCAAGAATTCGCCTACCTCCTCATCAGATACACCCTTTTTATTCTCACCCCCGTTTGCTTCCTTGTCATCTAGGATTTCTTCCACCTTCTCTTTCCCTTTGTGATCCTTTCCTTCCTTTTCTATTTCCCCTTTTCGCAATACCTCTGGAGTGTAAATGCGACCACTCCTAGTCATTCCGCTAATTCCTGAAATGTTGGTGACCACAGTAGTCCCGTTGGAAGGATTGGGTTGGACCTGCATCTCATACTTCCATGGTACCGCTTTGGTGTCCTTGTAAGGGAAAGGACTTGGAACTCGGATGACGATTGGTGTTGGCCCACTTGGAACCGGCAAAGGTTTCTTCTCGGTATAGTTTATCACCACTGGTTTCGGAGTGACTTGCTCGAGAACGGCCGAGAATTAACCACAACAAGATAAAAGGGGTTATCTTAATTGGGGTTGGGGAAGTTGTAGATTCAGCAACCATATTAATGGCACATTCATTTGATCCACAACCAATTAAGATAATCTTCATATCCATTAATCGCCGCACGACTTGCCGAAACTCGAACAGTTTTCAATCGAATGCCCATGTTTCCATCAAAGTCACACCTTATCTCTCCATCGAGAGCTTTTTCTTCCGTGGCTGGGATTTGGATCAATCCACATTTGCACATCTCTCTAAAAACAACTCTCATAGGAGTCCTAACATCGGCCACTTTACTCTTTAGAGTATGTTCCAAGAAGCTCTCAATGGCATTGACCCCCGAACTCCCATGATTTGGCATAGGACCCTGTGCCACATTTGGAGCATCCTTCTGAAAGCTCAACCATTTGGCATTAATCAGGTCTTGGACCTTAAACTTCAAAGCTTTACAACTCTCGGTGGAATGTCCTGTGGCCCCATCGTGATATTCACATTGAGCATTTGGATCATACCACTTTGGATAAGGAGGGTCTAGTGGTCTTGTCGGGATAGGAGTTAGCACGGATTTGCTCACAAGTTGGCGGAATAGTTCGGTCTGGGCCAAGGATTCTTGTAGAGATCCAACTCTCTCCTTTAGTATCTGTATTGTTTCGACATGAACCCCTACGTCCCACTCAAGCTCTTCTTTCTTCTTTAGAATTCTGACTAGCGTGTTTTCTTGACACTCCACCTTTGCTTGCAACTCTTGGATCACTGCTTCTTTCTCTTTTCTTGCCCTTTTCATGCGACTTGGGGCTTCGTAGGAATCAGCACATTCACTTCTCAAATTCTCGATCTGTAAATTCAGTTTTTGCACCTGGCTTTGGAGCTTGACGATAGTTACTTCTGCAACTTGGTTCTTTTCATCCAAAACCCCCATCTGAGCTTTTAGAATTTCAATTTTTTCCAGCATTTGATCTTCTGTAAGAGGATTGTTTTCAGCACTGGGTGGGGGTTCCGGTTTTGAAGGACACCCCCTTCTTGCCTCTCTCCATGCTTCATATCTTTTTGTTCGAGCTATGATCCGCCTTCCTAACTCATCACGCCCTATTATGTGAATATTGTTCCATGCTGACCTTATTGCCATTGTCTGACTCTTGATGCTTTCACATTCTTGATATAGGAAATATGCTCCACCCAGCAGCTCTTTTGGGGGTTCATCTTGTGTCCACCTGAGTTGGCACATTACTAGAGCCGGTGAATATGACACACATCCTCTGTGTCCCATCAATGGGACATTCGAGAAACCTCCACAACTAAATATAACGGAATCCCCATTGTACCATGGGCACATCCATCTAAATGAACGTGAGTCGACCTGATCAAACTCTTGTTTCCATTCATATAGTTTGCGTGACTTTAGCGGCATGCGAATGAATCCTTTCAACGGGTCATCCGTTCTATCAATTTTGTTTCCAGCATACAAGTGAGTCATAATCCAAACATATAACATTGGTGCACAGCACCGCAACTTTCCTTGTTGATTATGATGACAAACTTGTAGTGAGAGAAAAGTCTCAGCTAGGATAGCAGGGACTAAATTCACCCCATATTCCTCAACTCTGTAGAAGACGTCCATGGCTGATCGATCAATCACATCCGGAATAAAGGGAAAAAGCACCAGTCCGTAGATGAGGAGAGCCAACAACCTATTAAAAAGAACCCATCGTTGTTGTTGAGCCAACTCCCTAAGATAACCTTCCAAGAATCGCCTCTTCAAGCCCGTAGTGTTTCCTTTTTCCACTTTATCCAATTGTTCCGGTTTAAGTTCCAACAGACTTGCTATCTTCCCATCTCGCCACATATTGTCCATAATACAAATAGACACGTGATTCCTTTTGGATAGGCGGTCTCAAGATGTAAGCATACTCCTCTATGGTGGGAGTTACATCTAGGTCGGGCAATTCAAAACATCTCAAAGTTGAGTTCCAATACCGAGCGAAGGCACTTAGAGCGGGGCATCCACCGGAATACGTAATAGATCTAGTATCCTCCCATACTTGTTGTTAAAGTTCGAACGTGCCTTTTCTGACATTTGTTGACTAATTTCCCATAAGCTCTGAACATCATTGAGTGTCACGTCGATCTTGATGCTCTTCTTGGAACTGCTTGCATTGCTAGTACTCTTTCCGACGCTTGGTCCTTCCATTCTTTGCTATAAGATTAATACTAAGGTCTTCCTGTCAAGAAACACAAATAAAGAAAAAATTAGAAATAAAACACACGAAAAAAAATGCCCTACATGCTTCATGTTGCATGAACCCCAGTAGGGTTGGGAACCCTATGTCGGGTATGCTGTCAATGCACTACCTTCACTATGACACGCCGCTTATTAGAAGTGCAATAATATTCGAACATGTCATTCGGGCTTGGAGCGACGATGTGTCGCCCCCTTTTCCCTTTTTTTTTTTTTTGAAAACTTCATAATAAATATGTATGTGCATGGCAATTTATGTTTATGATGCCAGAAAAAAATGGAGAGAAAAAGTATGCTCCCTTTGTCCTAAATTGGGTAAAACTTAGGGTTGGACAAACCTGAGGTAATGACTCTAAACAGGTTGGCTACTAAGTTTGCTCTATCAGTGAAAATTAGGTAGGGTCTAGACTTCTAAAAGCCATGGTTCCCAGATTGCCCTTATCTCGAAAGGTAAGGATCCGATTCATGAATCTAGTCACAAGTAGGGATAAACCCTCTCAATATGACCATCCCATGATATCGGGTACAACCTGAGTGGTGAATCAACAAATGTCAGGGAGGTACGAGACCTCTTCAATGACAATGTCGAGACACCGCCTAATCCTTGAGTTTTGAGCAAGCTCGGGTATAGAGCCAAAAGTGTGTGCAAGTTGTGATAGTGATGTGTGTGATGGGAGCACACAAACCTTCACAAAAACCTACTAAAATAAAACTACCCCAAGCCTGCAAAAGGGAACAAACAACACAAATACAAAAGTTCTCTACCCTAAGGTTGCAAGAATATACAAAAGCAGTTATGGAAGCATTAAAAAAAAAGAAAAAAGAAGAAGGGTAAAACAAATATTTTCAAAACTGTTTTTTTTTTAAAAAAAGAAGAGAAAGAAAATAAAAATAATAATAATAAAATAAAATTTGCACAATCAACTATGATAGGCCTGACTCTCAAAGTCGTCCCCAGTGGAGTCGCCAGCTGTCGCGACCGTCCCGTCCGGGAGGCACGAAAAATGGATAAAAACAGAGGAGTCGCCACCAATATTTTATTTGGGAAAAACATTGGGAAAACCATTTATTTTAAGGAAAACTGGTCTAAAAAAGAGAGAGATGAGTTCGGGAGTCGGTTACGAGTAGGGAAGGTATTAGCACCCTACATCGCCCGTTTAAAAACGGTACCTCAAGTTAATTGTGCAAAAATCATTTTAATAATCTCTTAAATATTTATTTTAACCCAAAAATTATTTACAAGAAAGAATTATTCTTTTATTTTTAATATTTTTAATATTTTATTAATTTTTTACGTTTTTTTAAAATTATTGTTTATAAAAGCTAAATGAGGTTGAACATGGCACATGAGTCCACAGGGCAACCTCAAATCTAAGGGACTGAACATAGCACCGTGTCCATAGAGCATCCCTAAAAATAGAAAAGTTTAAATATTTTTGATTAATTATTTTAACATAAAAAGAGACACAAAAAAAAGGAAAATTTAGTTTTGGCCCGACAAGATGATTTATCTTGCTCCTACGTATTCCCGGGTGCGATGGGAAACTCAAAGCCACGTAGTTCTTTTGAAAATATTTGATTGGTTGGTTGATTTTAATTTTGATAAAGATTTTGATTTTTTTGTGATTTTTTTTGAAAAAAAAGGATTTTATTTTTGAAATAAATTCACTTTTGCACAGGGTTCAAGATAGCGATGTTATACGGTAAACCCTTACAATTCATATGACACTTGAGGATGAAGAATCATACATCAATGTCATAGATTGTTGCGTGAATTAATAGAGGCTTTTTTTTTAAAAAAAAAGGACCTTTATTTTTATTTTTTTTGGATTTTTGGAAAGAAAGTGACAAGAGGACGGTTTAAAAGAGGACTCCTTAAACCCAATCTAAAAACAGATTTGACCCAAATCAGTTAACCTGATTAAAAATAATTTGAAAATAAGAGACCACAAAAACATTATTTTTAGACAAAAAAAAAAAACTTCATCCCCTTTTTTTTAAAAAATAAGTAATAAAAATAAAATAAAAATGATACAGCCCACTCACCTGTCCCAAAACCCAGCCCATGATAGCAATAAAGTATCAGAAAGGAACAGTGTTAGCAAATAAGGGATACAAAAAGTTCAGTTCAAAAGAAAGGGTTTCCATCTCCCTCATTCACCACCTACGTACAGAGGAGAGCAAGCAGGTGGTCCACGGCTTCGAGCTGGTGCGGAGAGGACCGGTGGTTCACGGCAGTTGCGTGCTGGGCGGTGACGAAGGCCGGCGACGGCGTTAAGGTGGTATGCGGCGGAGGAAGAAAACAGATCTGGGGAGCAGCGACGGCGGAGGACGATGCTGGGCAGAGGCGTGGCGGCTCTGCGACTGTCTTGCCCGGCGGTGGAGCGGAAGCAGTGGATCTGGGTGGAGACGAGGTGAGGACCTGCGACCTGATGTGGCGGACCGGCGGTCGTGCAGCGGCGGATCTGTTCGTGCGGAGCTTCTGCCTGGTGCGAAGGTTACGAAGGTGGAGGTCCGTACGGTGGAGATGGCAGAGGACGCACGCCCAGGCGAGGCGGTCTGAGCAGATCGAACCGGACGCGAAGGGTGGTGGTGCGGCTCCGAGCGGTGACGGTTGTGCAGGACGGCGTGACGAGCGGCGGTCTAAGGGCGGCTAAGGGTGACTGGCGCAAGGGAGGAGAAGAAGAGATGTGGAGGAAGAAGGTATGGGTGCTATGTGAAGTGAAGGGGGAAGCTGATGTGTGGGTTTGGAGAACAAAGGAGAGAAATTTTTTTGAAAGTGGGGAATGGTGGAAGGGATGGATGAGTGAAGGGGTGGTTTGTTGAAGAAAAAGAAGAACCAGAGGAGAAAGAAGAAGCAGGAAGCAAGAAAGGAAGTTTTTTTTTTTGGTTTCTTATTCTTTCTGATTTTCCTTCGTATTTTGTTGTTGTTGATTTGGTGAAGGAAGATTGAGAAACAGGGAAGTCTCCTCTTGCTCTCTCCTTCTTCCCCCTTTAAATATTTCTACTGTTGCAAGACTCCAAAACAGGACCCAATGTCATCTGCCATGGTTGTAATGCAGGACCTAATGTGACTCTCATTTGTTTTTGTTAAGTATCTTTCCATTGATTCAGGTTTGACCCAGCATCAGAGCATCCTATTTTTCCTTTTATGTGCTTAAAACTTGAAGCCATTTTTGATGCAAGATGCTTAACATTGTCATTGCTCTTTTGGTTGCTGAAATGCATTAAGGAATTTTGGCTTATCCTTTTGGCTCTTACTACAATTCTGTAGCTTTACTTTTCCTTTTTATTTTATTTTTTGTTTGTTTTGTTTTTGTTTTTGTTTTTGTTTTTTTTTTTTTTAAATTTTTTATTTGGGTTTAGAACATGGTCTAAAAGACATCTTCAACAATAATGAAATTGGGCTCACTAAAAACAAAAATCATTTTTATTGTAAAGTTATTTGTTTTAATTTGTTCAAAACAGTAATTAAAAGGATACCCGGACGAAATTAGGTGTTCACATGTCTCATAGCAAAACTTCTACTTTTTAAATTTAAAACTCATCAGAGCATCTATAGTACATGCTTGGTTGAACTAATTGTCCTGAACATTGGTAAAGATAGAAAGGTATTAAAATTTTCTAGCTATCAGTATTCACTAATGAGTTTAACATAGTGCATGTCCATATCCATCTAAGAAATGGATAATAATTTACTATATGCATATGAGGTTATGAATGACCAGCCTTTTGTTATTATGACTGGGATGTATACACATAAAATTTCAATCAAACAATAGGAAATCCGCTGTACCTAATTTCTTCTTCTTTTTCAAATAAAAGGAAAAATAAAGCTAATATTCTCACAATTTGTACGTCCTTGTCAAACTCATATCCTAGTTCTGAACAACACGTGTTGATTAAAAAAAAAAAGGAAGGAAGCATAAAAAAGGGAGACGTTCTAAAACTATAGTCTAATCAACCACTGCATGAATTATAGTCTAATCCCGAGCTAAATAACATCACCTAAATAAATGTAAGCTAGGTCTCTTCTCTTCCTATTCAACTTCAACAACTGTCACCTACATCTATCACGATGACCACCCAGCCCCTGAATTGGTTTTCTACTTAAATTCATGCATAAAGAAGGGTTAATTGCCATTAGCTACTTTGTTTTTGTTTACAATCATAAAAATCACTTGTTGAAAGCCAACAACCTATAAGAAAGAGAGACAGAAAGAAAATGAAGATATTAGTTCTGCTATCTCCAAAAATCATTATCCAAACTCCAAAGACAAAGCAACAAAATAGTTAAAATATAATATCATATATTTTGAGGGTTGAGATACGGTGCACTACCCACATTTTACACCACCCACTACACCACCCGTGTGGCAAATTTTGGGCCAATCAAATTGCCACATAGGTTGGTCAAAATTTTAAACTTTCTAGTTGTATTATACTGTAGTCAAACTATATGAATATAGTATATTGTAGTATAATATATGTGCTTTTTGTATTTGCAAATTTAACTCACTAAAATAATGTTTTTTGATTAAAAAAACTGATTATATTGCAAAATATTATTGACAACGAACATTATTTTAATTCATATTAAAATATTATTTTGCAATATAATCAGTTTTTTTAATCAAAAAACATTATTTTAATATGGGTTAAATTTGCGAATACAAATAGTACATATATTATACTACAATATATTGTATTCATAAATTTGACTACAGTAGAAATACAACTATAAAGTTTGAAATTTTGACCAAACCCATGTGATAATTTGATTGGTACAAAATTTGCCACATATGGATAATATAGTGGGTGGTGTAAAATATGGGTGGTGTACCTTAACCCAACCTATATTTTGAACACCTACTTTAGGACAGCAAGTTTTTACTGCCAAATATAATATAATAATAATAAAAAGAGCATGTTCAGCTCAACATCATGTTTAGTTACTGTGGAGGATATAGTATAAGAATCAATCACCAATTACTCAACAATTTTTCAAATAGCCCAATGTGTTTCCATACTGCAAGCATAATTTAGTTCTTTGATGAAAAATATATATATAACAGATTCAATTAGATATTACACGAATGGTATATAAAGAACCAACTTTTGACCTTTAGTTAGAAAATGTTCAAAACATATACATTGCAATCCTCTACACTCATTATTCAAGCATCTTAAAAAATTCATTCAGTATTCAAGCATGTACTGCAAAACTTTGATGAGCTATGATAGAACAAGTTATAAATAGATAGGCATTTGATAAGCCATCAAACTTACTATAGTAGAAACATGAGTATCATCACCCATTGGGCCTTCCCTAGCAAGACCGAAATCTGAGATGTTGTTTGAAGATTTGAAATCTCGGTAGATCTCCATAAAAAAAATAATATCAACAAAAATAGGTATAATTAGCATTAAGAATATTCAGCATCATCTACATCATCATTGTATGTAAGCCATGAGTTTCCATTTATTCGTCCCATTTGAATAGGGTATTACTTATCATGTTATAGACCATAACTATAAGCAAATCATGTGAGAAGGAAGAAAACGTGTTGTCGGTAAACCATAAATTTGTAAGAAGCAAAATGTGCTTATTCCTCTCCACAATGCACCTCTTGTTAAAGTTAAAATATACTCATTCAAGAAGTAGTCCTATGTTATCTGGTCCTATTCATGTTTAAGGATTCTGCAAGCTGCTGCTTGTAAGACTCTAGATGGAGGAGCTTATAACTGAGTTTTCCTTACCCTTTGCCCCCGCAATCAGCATAGAGTGAGCATAATCGAAATCCAATGCAGTTATAATGAGTAAAATGGTAAAATAGGATTGAAGTTATAATGTGATGCAAAAACTGGACCATTAAAGGAAGATTGAAGTTATAATGAGTAAAATAGGAAGTAGTAAAAGAAGAAGTGGGGAAGTTTTAATTGAAGTTAAAGATTTTTTATACAGTCAATTCACATATTTACTTTAATCAATCCCACTTAACCTGCCATAAAACATAGGTAAAATACATAAAGCCTACTAATTTCCAAATACAATAGAGAGAGAACCTGCTGAAGAAACTTTTAATATTCACTCATTTGATCAGCTTAGTTCCCTTTTCAGATCCACCGACACAATCTTCACCCATTTGTTCTCTCCATTAAATATTGACCAATCTGTATGATTATCAGAAGATTAGATATTGATCAATCCATCATCATACTAAGAATGGTTTCCGTTCATGATTATCAGAACATCCCTTTGCAAGACTAATCATAAAGAATGGAAGAGTAAACAATAAATTTTAATTCCACTTTTTTTATCAGTTTTTTCAAGACAATCTCAAACCCTCGGTAAACTTATTATTACAAAGTTTAAAACACATCAATAAAAAGTTCCCATATGGGTCAGACAAAACAAATTATACCTGCAATAATGCAACAGATGAGACCTTGAACCTGTGCAGTTTTATACCCATTAGATTGCCCTGGAGAGCAATACACAATGTGTTAGAAATAGAAAGATATGTTGAGCAACTAAATGCGACTACAAAAACAATTCTTGTCCTATGGATTAAATATTTTTACCCCAAACAGCACCCAATTCAGACTAATTCATGGATCAATTTTATTAGTATATTTAAATTTCAGGCCTCATTTTTAACCTCACACAAAACTGATCCTCAGAATTTTGATGGAAAGGAGTTTAAACACCATTAATCCTTCTATAGCTTAAGAGTAAAGTTTCTCTCAAGTTGTGTCTCTACATCCTCTTGAAGCAGCTAGCTTAGATAAATAATATCTAACAGAAACAAAACTATTTTTATTAACTATAGAATTATAATTGACTTGTATTAGGTCTTCACCAGGGTTTCAAGATAGCACCAAGTGTCTTATAGATTCTATTGCTGCATTATGCTCTGCGAACAACTACACATCTAAAACCCCCTGTAGTAAGATAACAGGTTAGTATGACATTAATAAATGGATTGTCAGTATTAGAGTTAAACACTACTGCAGATGAATAAGGGTTAAAACCAAATATTGGAGGAATCAATCAACACAACCATATGTGAAAATTGTTGGGTTGTAATTCATATTTAGTTAGAAGTGTTAGTTAGTTAGTTAGTTGAGTTGTTGATATAGTTAGTTGTGATGGTTAGTTGCAAAAGTTAAGAGTTAGTTGTTGATTGTTATAGGTGTAATAGCACTATAAATACATGTGCTGCAAGTGTAATCAGAAGTAGAATTAGTGATTGATATTCAAGTGTTATTAAGAGAAAACTATCTCTTTCTTCTCTCAATATTCTCTCTTTGATTTCTTTGTTCTTGTGAGTGTGTACTATGAGCCTATATTCCAATATGGTATCTAGAGCTATAACGATCCTGGGAGAAGAGTGTGTTCCCATGGAGGTGGAGATTATGGATGGGGACGTCCCTTTACTAGTTCTTGATGGCAAGAACTTCCGTCGTTGGGTGGTGACAATGAGAGTCATCTTTGAGTTCCATGATGTGCTGGAAATTGTGATGGAAGGAGTTGATGGTGTGGAAGGGAGTGCTTCCAAGAAGAGAGATGGTGAGGCTCTCTTCATCATCCATCAATGTGTGGATGAGGCCAATGATCTCCACTGCCAAGAATGCTAAAGAAGCATGAGAAATCTTGCAACAAGCCTATGGAGGTGCTGTAAAAGTGAAGAAAGGTGTTGCGGGCAAGAAGAAGATCAAAAGTGTAAAAAAGAATAAAGAAGAGGAAACAGGGAGAAAAGAGAAGCAGAAAACAAACAAGCAAGAGTGCAGTAATGATGATCTTGAGGCAAACAAGAGTTGTCAAAGAAAGGGATCATGGAAACACTTTAACAGTCACACTAATTCATTAAATCTGGTGGAAGCTGCAGGTCCTGAGTGTGAAGAGTCAGAAGACGAAGATGAGGTGGACGGAGTCAAGAAACCGCCACCATCATCTCAGGGCTGGAACCTGCTTACGGCGGGTGGTTCACTTGCGATGGCGACAACTAAGTGTCAGTCACTTAGGGTTTCAACGATCAACCCATCATCTCCGACAAGCCCGCCGGCGTCGAGTTCCTCCACGAACAGAGATGGAGATAATATGAAAGGGCTAAGTCCGGCTAGAACACTGCCGGAGATGTATCAGATGGAGAACGTGATAGTGTAATTTCACATCATATTTCATATACATTTTTTCATGCATTTTCATATAGTTTAGGCATATTTAAATTGATTTCTATTAGTTTTTTACCTTGGAACGGGTAAGGCGGTCTTGTGGTGTTGTTTTGCAGGAATTAATGATAAAATGCTCAAAATTGACCATGATGGAGCTTGGTTGGAGATAGAGCTTGAAAAGTGAAGAAAAAGAGCCAAACAGAGCCCATCACGGCCTGGCTGTTAGAGCTGTCAAAACAGGCTGGCCCAGCCCATTCGGGCCAAGGCAGTTTCGGGCTGGGCTGGGCTGGGCCAAAAATAACTGGGCTGCTAATTTCCTAGCCCAGCCCAGCCCAGCCCTAAGCTGGCTGCGGGCCAAACAGGCTAGCCCATGGGTCGATAATGTTTTTTTAAGATTATTTTTATTATTTTTTAAAATTCATTTTATTAACTAACAAATTCCATTACCGTTCCATTCATATGGTTATAACTTATAACTTATGAATTAACATAGGAAATGCATGTACCATAGTTATAATAAATATCCATCGTTATAAAAAACATACATTTAAGTTTAACCGTAACACGAAAAGTATAGGATATGTCATATGTACCAAACAAAATAACACAAAAAAATTAGGATGAGGATCTCGTCACAAAAAAAAAAGGAAAGACATAAAGGCATAACATAAGTAGGATCTCATCTCAAAAAATATTGAAGCTTATCATCTTCATTCAACATCATTCTTCTTCCTCCTCCTCCTCCTCAACGATGACATTCAAAGGATTCTTTTTATCATTGACTTTGGTTGTCCTTTCATTCGCACCATCAATAGAACTCAATCCTCCTACACATTAAAATATACATTTAGCCATAACAATAACATATAATAGTAGTAACTTAAAGTACAAAACAAAGCTATACAAGAGCTTCAAAAAATATTCTTACCATCTTGTGAGAACCCAAGTAACCAATTGCGAGCACAAATGAGAGCTTCCAGATTTTTTGAAAGTAAAGAGCTTCTATACTTACTCAAAATACGACCTCCAATGCTAAAAGTGGACTCAGATGCCACCGTGGTAATTGGAATACTCAATATATCACTAGCCATCCTTCCTAAATCAGGAAATCTACGACTGTTATCCCTCCAATAATCCAAAACATCTAAATCCTTGCGACCCACAAGTTTTGATTCTTCCAAGTAGAGGCCAAGTTCAGATTTTCCATTCAACAAAGTTTCTTTACTCTCTTCTGCTTCAAATTCCTATCAAATAATTACTAAAAGATTAAAACAAGTACAATAGATGAAAGATGAATAAGTTTATTGAAGTACAATAACTTACATCATAGTCTGCTGGCAATGTTGAAATACTTGTCCCTTCTTGACAAGTTTGAGTGGAAGTACTTGCATCCATCATAGAATTATGAACTTCCAAATTGTTGGCATAATGATTAAAAAGTTCATACAAAGCATTCTTCACAACACTTAACTTCTCATCAACCAAGAGCTTGTTGGAATAAAGTTTAGAGTAAGCATATTTAAGCATTTGCAACTTCAACCTAGGATCAAGAACACATCCTAAAGCAAGAATGCTACACTCATTCCAATACTTATCAAACTTTTCCATCATTCTTAAAGCCATATCACTAATCACATAATCTTGACTTGATCTACTATTTTTCAATAGAACCTCAATCTTCCATATTTGCATGAAATACAAATTGGATGTAGGATATTTAGAACCGGAAAACATTTTGGTGATTTCATAAAAAGGCTCTAAAAATTCATAAATCTTCTTTCCTCTTTCCCAATCTTCATTTGTTGGACAATGCTTATAATGCTCATCTTGATTACCCAAGCTTTCAAAAGCACGACTATACTTAATTGCACTCCCAAGCATTAAATAAGTAGAGTTCCATCTAGTGGACACATCTAAGCGCAAGCCAACATTAGTATCAATGCCACCAATCCCTTCAACACATTGATCAAATAGTTTCATTCTTGATTCGAACCCCTCACATACTTTATACTTTCTCTAATATTGTGCAATGCGGCACTTGCTACCTTCAATCCTTCTTGAACAATGATATTTAGGATATGTGCACAGCATCTAATATGAAAAAAGTCTCCATTGCACAACAAATTATTTGACAAACAAAGTTGACTTTTCAAGAACTTTTGCATGAGACCATTAGAGGAAGCATTGTCTAAAGTAATTGAAAAAACTTTTTCTCAATTCCCCATTCTTTCAAAAACTCAAGCACCTTCCTTGATAGCTCATGACCGGTATGTGGGGGTTCCAAATGACAAAAGTTTAATAACTTACTGTTTAACTTCCAATTCTCATCAATAAAGTGAGCAGTTAGAGTGATATAGCCACGAGTAGTGCAAGAAGTCCAACAGTCAGAGGTCAAACAAACTCTCCCATTATGTCTAGCCAATTGATTTTTCAATCTTTCTTTTTCATGCATGTAAATCTTCATCACATCCCCAGTAATAGAAGTTCTAGAAATATTAGTAGCCTCACCAAAAGAAATATATTGACATAACGTTCTAAATCCATGCCACTCAACACATTGAAATGGAAGATCATGCAATATAATCATTTGCGCCATCAAATCACGAACAACATTATCATCAAGTTTTCTAGACCTCATTTTGGTAGTATAGTCAAGCATCATAGTCCCCACATTATCAAATTTAGGAATCTTTACACAATTAGCAATATGACGATTTAAGTGAGATGTACCTCCGCTAGCTGGACAACTGTATACCTTCCCACAACCTTAATTTGCATTTACAAGTTTCTTTTCCGTCTTCAGTCAAAGGAAGTTTCTCAAAGTGCTTCTAAGCATTTGAGCTATTTGTTTTAGCCTTTTTCTATCGTGGTTCAACCTTATCATCCTCTTTGGCAGGTTTTGAATCATCTACCTCAATAATTTTGCAATCCTCTCCAGCATTAGGCATATGATTACTCATATTCAAAAGCTGTATTATTAAGAAAAAAAAGATTTTAAACAGTATTTCGGTACTAAACATAGTGTGGACTGCAAAATACATAAACAGACAGAATGATAAGCAACAGACTCAGACCATAAACTTTGGAAGACAAGATCCACAAACTTCTATTCAAAATACAAGTACCACCTCGGCTTTCTTTGAAACACATAATAAAACAACCAAAGCAAGTTAATAAACTTATAACTTAACAACTCAGAGTCATTACTTGAAATTTTAACAAGTCAAGCATCCACCTACAGATACACTCCTAATAATTTCATGCAGTAAGGTAGTAGGAGAGCAGTTCCACCCTCTAAAGAGAAATAGTCTAACATTACTGAGTGCCTTTACTTAAAAATTTGCATCATAGCCGCCTAAACCGATCCACCCAATTCCCCACTTCTCCTTGAAATAAATTTTATACATCCTCAACCATAAAAATCAAAAAATTATATTGAAGAGAACACACATGAATTCAATCTCCCAATTAACTAGGTTACAAAACTAAGTTTGAGACTTTGAGGCAATCAAATTTGTTACTGAAAAAAAATTTATTTACAAAACCAGATAATTGGAAAATCACAATTCCAACAGCAGAGAACAAAATTCGAACAGCCAGGTACACTCCCACAAGAAAGAAGTGATTTTTACCTCTATATATGCAACAGTGAAGGCTAAAAAAGACAGCAACTTTGTGACACTAGATATGACCCAGAATTGAACATTGAAACCCCATTGCAGAAATCAAAACAACAGTTTTAAGAAAAACAAAAACAAAAAAGACACGGACCATGCAACACTAAACATATTCACCTTCATTCAATCATTAATTATCGATTAAAAACACCCCCAAAAAAAATTAGGGCTTCAAAATGAAATCAATTTCAAAAAAAATAAATTTACAACTTGCAAATAATTGAGATGAAGAACAGTAGAAATGGGATAAATGGATGAGTGGAGCTTACTCTTCAGAAAAAGCAGATAAAGGAGAAGGAGGATTCAACATTCTCAGAGATGGTTCTCTAACTTTGAAATTTAGGATGAAAAACAAAAGGGAGAAGCATTTTGGTTTATATACATGTATATTGAAAGCAAAGTTGGAGTTTTGTTTAATATCTTCAGAAGCAGGTGATTAACTACAAAAAAATCAAATAATTTAATTTACAAAGCGTTACAAACTTACAATAAATCAGTTGATCACTCTGCTACAATGCTACTACCGTTAAGAAGAAGAAAAGGAAGATCTACTAGATGTGGATTGTGACGAAGAGACCATCGTGGTGAGGTTGCCGACGATGATAGACAGAGAGAGAGCGGCGGCAGTGACGCACAGTTGGCGACGCAGGCAGAGATTACGCAGAGAGCTAGAGTGAGGGCAGTGAGGTTGCTTGCTCGTACAGTCGTACCAGGCATTCGGGTTCGTGCCAACAAGGCTAAAAGGCTACCCCATTTAATTGGTTTTGTAAAAAAGGATAAAGGCATTCGGGCCAGCGGGCTGGCCCGGCTCGTTTCGGGCTAGGCATTGATGGGCCAACAAATTTTTCGGGCCGGGCCGGGTCAAAAATCAACTGGGCTCTAGTTTTAGTAACCCAACCCGTCATTTTTATCGGGCTAAACGGGCTGGCCCGTCGGGCTGGGTCCGTTTTGACAGCTCTACTGGCCGTGATAACCATCACGACCATGATCAAGCAGAGCAGAAGGCAAAAGTCAGAAGCTGTCACGGCCTAGCCGTGATGCCCATCACGGCCGTGACATGTATCCTCAACAGACAAATCCCATCACGGCTAGGCCGTGATGAGTGTCACGGCCGTGATAGTCCAAAATTTGAAAGCGCGCCTTTGCCAGAACGCGTCACGACCTGGCCGTGATGGCCATCACGGCCGTGACGCGCGTTTTGGATCAGAAACTCTATAAATAAGGCACTGGGCAGAACAGAAAAGAGAATTTTTTGGAGACCAGAAAAAGAGAGCTTGGAACCCTTAAACATCTGCTCTGACCTAGAGCAGCTGCGACTGGGAATTACAAAGAGGATTCCAACCCAAAAAGGGAGCTGCTGAGAGGACTGCTGGACTACTGTGGGAAGCTGCCATGGAGTTCTTCCTTTCCCTTTTCTCTATTGCTTTTATTTTGGCTTTCTCTGTAACCATGAGTAGCTAAATCCCTTTTTGTTGGGATTAGATGTAACTAAACTGAATATTATGTAATTGCTTTGATTCATCAATCTGTGTTTATGCCTTCGTCTTATTAGTGTTTAATTCCGTTGCTTAATGCTTTTTGTGGTTTAGCTACCCATAAACTGATTTTAAGATTTGATTTGAAATGGGGACGTTCTTATCATTTCTTGATCTAGAATTAATCACCTAGTAAACCTTGCATCTAGGAATGGAGTTTGGTTTATTAGTAATCGCGTAATCCTTAATCTTAATGCAAATTCATTAATCTAGGCCACCTAAGGAATTAGGGTCTATTAGTGGATTTAGGCTCTTGTCATCTGAGGAATCAGGGCTTGAGTAATCTCGTGGGTTGATTTTAATAGTTGGAGCATAAACTGGATTGGTGGTTTTGGTATTGCATGAGGCTAAGGTTTAGTGAAGTCTAGTCCCAACAAGAATCCCCTTTTCGCATTCCAAGTACTCAACAAAAATACAAATAGATTTTGTTTGTTTTATTTTGCTTACTTTGATTTTTCTTCATGTCATATTTTAGTCTAGATAGTTGCTAAACTTGTGAATTGGTAATTGGCAACCAATCCTCGTGGGAACGATATCGGTCTCACCACCGTATTACTTGTACGACTATGTATACTTGCCTAGATCAGTCAACAGAACGCGCACCCTATCATGGAGCTAAGTGAAGGTGGTTTATCAGCGGCGGTGGCAGAACTGGAGATAGATATCAAGATTGCTAGATCAAGTGAGAAGGGTAAAGATGATGTTCAACCCATGAGTTTCGAGCAGCCTCCGCGTTTACTAGCTCCGACGAGATCTTCGAAACTGTCACCATCGCTGCAGTTACCGGAGGCGTCGCTCCACCGCCGGCGCCTCTCCACCGACGGTGCCACTCCACCGCAGCACCGTTCCACTGACCTCCACTGACCCTAACCCAGAAAAAGGGCAAACGAATCGGGCTCCGCCCTCCTCCCATCGAACGTCGCCCTCCGGATCCGCCCACCGCCGCAGCAGCCATGCCCTCCGCCGGATCCACACAGTCGAACGCCTCCCCCCCTCCCTCTCTGTGATTCGATTTGAACCCAAGACACTCAAACAGATCTGGATCTTCCCTCTTCCCATCGAACACCGCCCTCCGCCGCAGCAGCCATGCCCTCCACCGGATCCACACAGTCGAGTGCCTCCCTCCCTCTCTCCCTCCCTGTGATTCGATTTGAACCCAAGACAGTGAACGAAATAAATGTTTCAATTTGCTCCATGGTTCATTTTTCAATTTCCTTCATTCTGTAAACATTGCTTGTGTTTCAATTTGCTTGATTTTTCATGATTCATTCAGTGCACATCTTAATGTGGCTGAACCAATTTCTATGGCTGCTCCATGGTTCATTATTGAAATGTTATGTAAAAGATTGATTTCTGCTGATTTACCCTGCACTGACTTATGGTTTGAACATCTGGTTCATAATTGATTTTGGTCGAGATCAGAAGATTTTGTTTATGAATCTGTGCACTTTTTTGCAGCTTGAGATTAGAAGATTTTGTTTATGAAGTTGAGCTTATTGGTGCAGCAGATTAGTCCAAGCAATATATGTACCAAAAATACAAACTTGTACTGTAAAATTACATAATACAAAAATGCTAAATGAACACAGATTTGGGACACACAGGTATAAATATCTGGTGAATTCAGTTCATTATGTGGAGAATGTGTTTTTTTTTATAAATAAATTTTTTGGTTAAGTATGTGTAAATATCTGGTGAATGGGTTTTTTTGATAAATAATTTTTTTGGTTAAGTATGTGCAAATATCTGGTGAATCATGTACAAATATCTGGTGAATTCAGTTCATTATATGGTGAATGGGTTTTTTTGAGAAATAATTTTTTTGGTTAAGTATGTGCAAATATCTGGTGAATCAGGTATAAATATCTGGTGAATTCAGTTCATTATCTGGTGAATGGTTTTTTTTGAGAAATAAATTTTTGGGTTAAGTATGTGTAAATATATGGTGAATCAGGTATAAATATCTGGTGAATTCAGTTCATTATTTGGTGAATGTGTTTTTTTTATAAATAATTTTTTTGATTAAGTATGTGTAAATATCTGGTGAATGAGTTTTTTTGAAAAATAATTTTTTTGGTTAAGTATGTGCAAATATCTGGTGAATCATGTACAAATATCTGGTGAATTCAGTTCATTATCTGGTGAATGAGTTTTTTTAGAAATAAAATTTTTATTTTGTTAAAAAAGTCAAAATTTAAAAAAAAAAAAAAATTGGTGCTACAGTAGCGCTACTGTAGCAGGTGTCGTATTTGTGTTCAAAAGCTGTGTTCAATTAGCACAGCTCTTACATAATATCTGTAATGTATTTTGTTCAGAATTGTAATGTAAAAGTACAGTATTTGGTTATGATATAAAAGTTTGAAGCCATTGGAATGTATTGGCATCATGTATTCCTATTAATGAAATTCGATTTATTGATATTGTACACTATGACTTATATATTACTTCTTGCAAGCTATCCATGTTGACTATAACAAAGATATTTAACAGCAAATAAGTAACAACTTCGATAATTAACATTAGTAATGAGTAACAACTTCAATTGTATGAATACACCAACTTGTGCTGTAATATGTGATGATATCAATATTAAAAAATGGACAAAGATATCACCATAAAAAAATACATAAAGATATCAACACCAAAAAATAAAATCCCAAAAAATGATATCTAAAGTGATCAATGCTTCAATTCTTTCAATGTAGATCAGGGATTGAAGACATGATATCTAATGGTGCGGTGTTCGTTTCATCAAGAGGTGCCTACACATAAAAACACAAACTAATCAACATCTCACTATCAAAAAAGTAAGGATAACACTTTTTTCAAATAGATAGATGACATTACCATAAAAAATGCTGTGAAACTAAATTGATCATCTTGTCTTTAAGTAGACTCATAACTTGGAGGTGCCGAACAAGATACTTCACAAGGCTGGTGATTTCTTAATTCTTTATCCTAAAATAACTACGTAAAGTTAAAACAAATGATAGTACAAGTAGTTAGTACAAGTGATACTCATTGAGGAATATACCTGAGATGGTTGACCATGTGGTTGTCCTCTTGGTGGAGGTCCTTTTCTCCTACTGTTTTGACACTCAACCCAACCCTTATGTCGCTTATGTCTCTGTATGCCAGGTCTTTGTTGAATCCCTTCGGTTGTATAACATCATTAATCACAGATGGGGGTTATCATTGTTAGGACTATCATTGTTTCCAGCTTGTAAGCGAAGTTCCATTATTTGCTTGCACATGACATCTACACTGTTATCTACATGCTTGTGGTATTCTTCACAGGTCGACACCTCGGCTGCCAGTCTAATGAACTTAGAGACAAGCTGTCTAAATCTCCGTGTGCTAGCTAATTTTGGATATCCTTCAACCTCCTTTCCCTTCACATCTTATACAACGCCGTAACGGGCTTCTCTAGTCCACCTTCTTAAAATATACTTCTCAGGAATGACCTTAACATCATGTGCTTTAAACACTTTCAGTGCATGTGAACAAAGTATGCCAAATGTCTCAAACTTTCTACAACTACAAGATATTGAGGTTGTAGCACCATCAAATGATACTCTCCAGGATCCTTCATGGTTGACCATAGTGATGACATACTGGCATAAAGAGTGAGACTCATTTCTCTCTGATATGCATGAAGCTAAGAACAACTTAAACTCATTCTGGAACAAATCAAATAGTGTGTATGTACACTTTTCCCATTTGTATTAGTATTGGTGACAACTCATATCTTAACATTGCAAGCTTATGTAAGGATGCATACTCACAAGTCAACTCGTTGCCTCTCTTCTCCTCAACAACCCGTTCAAAGTGTTTGAAGAATTGGATAATATCCACATTCGGTCTCATACAAGACTTAAAGTTAGAATTCAGGCTTTCACTAAGTTGTGTGCTTCGCATCCCAAGTGTGAATGCTTCTTTCATGTAACACGAAGCCCATTTTTATTTTATAGCATAAACTGATTTAATCCAGTTATTTTCATGAACATTATACTCGATCATCTTAGTCCAAGACGTCTCAAAATCAATCACGGTGTCAAAGTCATACATGCATTTCTTAAAATCTCTTAAAAAATAACTTCCGCCCTTCATCAAGTTTCCAAGATGTTTAATTCCATTCTGCGACAAGTGCCAGGTGCATAAACCATGGCGAGTCTCAGGCATCACTTCATCAAGTGCCTTGGCCATTGCCCGATCTTGGTCAGTAAAGATAGTACGAGGTTTTTTGTTGTTGTGTGCTTGTAAGAATGTCTCGAACAACCATTTAAATGATTCAACTGTTTCGTCATACAATAACACTGCACCAAAAATAACCGAACCCCTATAGTGATTGAAACCAGAAAACAGAGCAAGTGGTCTATTAGCACGGTTGGTACAATAAGTAGTATCCAATGAGACAACGTCACCAAAATACCCATAATCCAACACCATTTTTGCATCACACCAAAATACATTTGTGATTTGTTCTTCCATATCCATCTGGTATGCATGAAAGAATGACGGATTCTCTAATAATTGCCGCTGAAAATATTGCGAAAGACATCCAGCCTCGCCATACGCCATACTTCTTTGCCTTCTTGCCTTTAGGTAATTTCTTACATCCACCCGTGTATATCCAAGATTGGCTCTATGTCCTGCATGTGTGCTCATAAGTTGAAGTGTTAACTTTTCCCTTAACCCAGAGTCTGCAGCCATATCAATCTCATATGCTTGGACTTCAGTTATCTTTCTATGGGACGCAAGCATGTGTGTTGTCTCTGGAGGTTGTAGAGGGTGGTTATGGTCCTCTATAAATTCATGGATGACAAACTTCCCATTCCTTAATACAAGTGAAACATTTGCTTTGCAATCAGTTCTAGTCTCATGCCTGTGTTTTTTAACAGAAGCATCTCTCTTGTCTTTCTTTCGTACTCCTTCCTTGCAACAAGTAAACCTACATGATGATATAATACAATCTTTTTTTCTCTTGTTCGAGTAACGTTTTCTAACTCCAAAGCCAACACGTACACTATATGCGCGCCAAAATTCAAAAACTGCCTCTTTATTATCAAATTCCATACCAATCCTTGGCTTCCAATCAATATTTGAAGATGTCATGTTTGATCAAAGAACCTAACAAGTGAAAAAAGAATTAAATAATTTAAGTTTTCAATTAGTCTATTTCTAACAATAAAACAAATGGTAGACAAATTGTTTAAACAAGAAAAACACATTCCTAATTCACAAAAAAAAAAAAATTATATTTGAAAACTACATCAAATAAGAAACTATATATACTTATTCCATGGTTAACATAAACAAAACCAACAACATTGGTTCAGTTGAAAACACACAGAGAACCAAAGGCCAACAACATGTTAACATAAACAAAACTAGAAAACTAAGTCTAAGTTGATGGAATCAATGTGGGTTTTTAGCTAATGTTAAAGTCAGGCAAAGAATCAAAGAAATACCACAAAAAGGGACTACTTTTTTAACTTAGAATGTGTTACCTTTTACGGTGGCCTGAGTGACGGCGATGGAGCACGACGGCGGTGCAGCGGCGGCGATGGAGCGGGCCGACGACGTCCGGCGGTGCCGTGGCAGCGTGGTGCCCTTTACGTTACGGGTCCAGGTAACGTTATGGGATAGGTTGGGAAGGGGGGTGTTACGGGTTTCTTTATGAGTTTTTCATCTTTTTTTTAAATAAAATAAATAAGTGAAGCCATGAGTCACTTTCTGAGCCGTCGGATTGATCCGACGGCTCATAAGCAACCAAAGGCACCTGACGTTGCATGCCACAACGTCATGGAATTTGAATCCTGCTTTAGTTGAGTTCCTCTTGAAGAAATAGTAGATATCTGCTACTGCTACTATGACAGTTGTGTATATACTTGTAGACACTACCATAGACAGGTTATTTACCCACTATTATATATCCTAAAAAATAGATATCTAAATGAAGGTTGGTTGGATGACTTGGATTTGGATCATTGAGGATACCTTAAAACTCTTCTTAATTCTTATTTCAATACATTCTAATGAAACTTATAAAAACACATGTTCACTAAATAAAAAGTATTAATTATAAAAACACGTTCACTCGATAGCAAATGGGCATAGCTAACAAAAGAGGCAATAATTTAACATTATAAATTATACTTAACTCGGAAGATTGGAAAAATTATACCATTCTTATCTTAATCACAAAAAAAGAGTATATCTAGATTCATCATAGGCATAGCCAGATCAAGATATTATTGGTGAAATATCTGCAAGTCACGTACAAACACATTGTTGTTTTGGGTGCATAGCTCAGGGGCCAACAGGAAGGAACATTTTCAGTTACTAATTGTTAGTTGGCATCAAATGAACCTTTTATGTTCCATTTTCAGGATTTAATCTACAGCTACATAACACAAAAATATGTAAAATGACATGATTGCAAAATTCTTAAGCATTTGCAGAAACCCTTTTTAGAAAATTTAAGAAAAACTAATAACTAATCCTGGTGTTGAATGTTTCAATGCCTCCTATTTTAGAACCTAGTTAGAGGAATTAAATTCAAGAACACCCTCTTGAAACTTGAAAACTACTCACATGAGAGACGAGGATCTTTCGTCTCCTGTCGGGGTGATTACAGGGATCTTATTCAAGGACTTTAATAACCTTTATGAAGTTACTTAAATATATATTGTATTGGAATTACCTCAATGTCAATGGAACTTAAATAAAATGGCTACAGTGTTGCATTTTAATCTTGAGAACAGTGTGTAGCTCCCAGCCCATGACTTATATTTTCACCCAGTTTTGGAGCTGCTCTCACGTGCTTGACGTTGGTCCCAGTTTTGATATCCAACACTATAGTCTAGGTGCTCCAAGAGTATCTCCAGAATGCCTTTGTTAACAGTTTTACACACTTATGTTGAGATACGTTTGTGCTAATAATTATATGGGAGAGAATAGCAATCCCAATTGGCATTTTTAAAATAAACAAAAATAGTTTGAGACTAATCCATAAAGGTAATATGGTATAACTTTAGGAGCATCCATTTCAAAATAGCATAGTTGAAAGGTAAGAATAAAACTACAGCCTAAACATTTTATCACACACCTCATGTGCAGTCCAATTAATAACTAAAATAGAAAAGATAAATTCATAGGCAACCTCAATCTTCCTCTACCGTGGAAAACCTCCAACCACCACAAACTTGCAAAATGGCATCCTCATTGAACCTCACACCACAGTCTCAAACATCTTAACCACCATAATATCAAGAAGCAAAAGCATCTTTTTTATAGAAAGAAATTAAGGTAATTAAGTGAAATAAAACAAAGAAAAAAATGATGAAAAGGAATTACAAATACCTTGACCAAGCTCAAAACTTTGAAAACCCCTTCACCCATCGATCTCAACCTCATATTGAGATCTCCACAGTATATCAAAACGACATCTTAGACTTTGACGTCGTCGCAGCCACTGATCTTCATGGAATGCGAGATCCCACAATCACGTTGAAGCTTATTGGCAAATAATAGTTAAGTCTCAAACAAACATCAGTTGAAAAAAAAATAAGGATAATGTTTTAAGAATCATGCTGCATGCTACATGAGACACCCCGTTGTGCCCCTTTGTGTCATTTAGTTTAAAACCTCATTATTTAATTACTTAATCACACGCTTAACGTGAAAATTACGTAAAAATTGAAACTTAATTTATTAAGCAAATAGATTCATATAGAACAGAATATGCAAACATAAATATATTACACATACTTAAAGCATCAGAGTTATCCAAACACTGTTTCAGGGCATCCCATCAATAGGATCCCGAATTGGTGCATAGTTATACAAAACATAAGCGGAAAGATAAAGCTTCACGACACAGACGCATTGGCCATAACTAACTAGACCCTAATCACCATGGGTCACAGCTCGTCCTCCGGCATCCGGTTCGTAGGGAGTTCCATCCACCTCCTCCTGGTTACGTTCATCCACAGGGTCTTCTCGTACGGTTCCACAAGGAGACAAAATACAATATACAGAAATATACAGGGGATAAGAAACAGTTCTATCATCAAAAGCGGAAAAGAGTCATAGTAAACTATACAGTAATTATCACAGACACAACATCAGTCAAGTCATCCATCTTCCATAAAATTCTTATATCCATCCTACCCTCACTCCTACAAGTAAAACTTGATACTGAAAATGGCTATGGTTTCCCTATCATAGTTATGGTTATCGGTCAGTCGTCCAAGCGACACGTCCCATTCCTGGTGCACATCCTTAGTCATGGTGAGAATGCTCATGCAAAGCAATGACACTATAGCTGCACATTAAACCCGATGCACACCCCAGACTGTGAGTGATCATGCAAAGCAATGACACTATAGCTGTACGATTATCCCAGTGCACACCTTCACCACGGTAAGAACGCTCACGCAAAGCGTGACACTACAGCTGCACGATGATCCCGGTGCACACCTCGTCCACTCCCAGAGGTGTTCATGCAAACCAATGACACTCGTAGCTGCACAAGTTAAGTTTACCCTTTGGACGGTCCCACAAGGACTTCGGGTCTTGTATATGTCCCACATACGGTAATAGAAACAACACAACTTATGAACCTCGCAGACTCCTATGGTCATAACCTAGTGCCTTAACCTCTCATCAAGACCTCAACACATGCTCTATGTCACAACACCTCTTTAACATATTTCATGTAGGTTAGGCACCTCTAAAAATCATCATGATCCTCACGCCCAAAACAAATCATCTCTTAGATCACATATATATCTTCGCTTAATCCACTAAGCATAAAGTAAATACCACACAGATCATGCATAACATCAAGTCAATCAAAGATATTTCAAAACATCAACATAGCACTAAATCAGTTCAATAAAGGTAATAAAACTCAAATCAACTATCAACAGTATAAACATCAACCTAATATCGATCAACCTACAATCCCCGAATCACCATGGATGTTTTATAAAAGTAATTTAAAGTGATTCTGGTCTTGTCGATTATTCGACTTCTAGTAGGGTTTAGGTCGCCCTACATAATTACTACATAATTTACTACTTATCGATTCCGATGATAGGTTGATTCTTTCCCCCACCTGGGTTATCACCGAACTCCCGAACTCGAAGCTCCTCGTCGTCACACCACAAAGTATTAACTCCACCTTCTGTGAAGGTAAGGAGATTAGATACTCGAAGAGGTATACCACGAACGTCCTTGTTTCCTCCGAGATGGAAGTCTAAGGTTACAAAACATGAAATCATGAGTTAAAACTCAATCAAAGAACACTAACCACAAGGTATAGGTTCGGTTCATACAATAAGCTAGGATTAGGAGTTTCCGAAATTTATACGACTCTTGGATTTATGATCCTTAAATGCTAGAAGTTTCCAAAACACATGCAACTTAGGGATTTATGATCCATAAGTGCTAGGAGTTTAAAACAAGATTACTTTAAACAAAGTTGAACAAAAATCCCACCAAGTTACACTTGATGGAGATTCAGCCTTGACCAATAAGATAGTCTAGGAACATTTAAACTTTCTAATCTCTTTGGTTTAGCATCCATTAATAGTAAGGAGCTCAAAACCATGATCACTTTGGAAAATGAAAAACAAAACACCCTAGGTCCATAACCTTTAAGATTCGGTCATCCTTGGGTTTTCATGATAGAAATCTTTAAATTTTCCAATCTCTTAGACCTTTGAGCATCCAATAACTTATGGAGCTCAAGTCTATGATCATCTTGGAAGCAACATAGGACTTTAAATAACAAAGCTCATAAGCACATAAAGTAAGAACAACATAAGCCTATAAGTAATTAAAGCATTATGACATAAGTAAATGAATCATAAATGACATAAACATAAATGACATAAAAGTAAACGACATAATGTAAATGACATAAAGTAAATGGCATAAATATAAATGACATAAAATAAAATACATGAATATAAAGAACATGGAAGTAAATGACATGAACAGAAACATAATTGTTAAGTCTCTAAAATGTTTGATACGCATTTCCCTAAGTTTTGATGAAAAATAAACATTGGTTAATGATTTAATTAACCTTCATATTGGTTGCTAACCTATCTATTGAGTGTGCAGATTAATAAAAAAATAGAATCAGACGTCCAACAAAGTGAAACAAGCAGACGTCCAACAAAGTGTAACAATCAGACGTCCAACAAAGTGAAACAAGCAGACGTCCAACAAAGTGTAACAAGCAGACTTCCAACACTGTAGTGTTTGTAGCGCACGTCCAAAACACAAGAGAAAGAAACCCGCGTCCAATAAAAATATCAGAAGGCCGCGTCTACTAAAAAGTATCAGAAGGTCGCATCTAATAAAAATATCAGAAGGCCGCGTCCACCAAAAAGTATCAGAAGGCCGCGTCTACTAAAAACAACAGAAGGCCGAGTCTACTCAAAGTATTAGAAAAACCCGTCCAGTGAGGTATCAAAATTATCCGTCCAATGACGTGGCACTTGGAGCGCGTCCATCAAAATATCAGAAAAGACCATCCAGTGAGGTATCAAAATGGTCCGTCCAATAAGGAAGCAGATGGAGCTTGTCCATTAAGGAAACAGATGGAGCTCGTCCATTAAGGTCAGAATGTATCCGTCCACTGAAGAACAAGAGACTCTCGTCTAGTAGAGTGACTGAGACTCTCGTCCAGCAGACTAACTGAGACTCTCGTCCAGTAGAGTGACTGAGACTCTCGTCCACCAGAGTAACTGAGACTCTCGTCCAGTAAAATAACTGAGACTCTCATCCACCAGACTAACAGAGGCTCTCGTCCACTAGAGGTGACAGAAACTCTCATCCACTAAATGTGACAGAAGCTCTCGTTCACTAAAAGTAACAGAAGTGCTCGTCCACTAAAGGTGACAGAAGCGCTCGTCCACTAGTCTTTGGACTTGCTGAGTCCTTAATATGGAGCTCGTCTACTAGCCCGAATGAAAACTCAAATGACTAGATAGACGTGAATATTTTCAAGATGGAAGCACTTAACTTACGATCGCGAATTCTTTAAGGATTATCAGAATCTTGGTTCAAGAACCAGAAAGAGACTTGAAGCCTTCTCTCATACTCAGTTTCACGATTATCAAGAAAAGTCAGAAGCTACTCTCTCAAGCAACCTTGGATATTCAGAACCAAAGACCAGTTAAAGAATGCTTCCAACGTGCTTTATTCCTTAGTACCTCTGGTCCTTACACAAAAAGGGAAGTGTACTCAGCAAAGTACAAAAAGCTCTCTGCTCAACTTTGATATGGCTGTAGCACGATGAATAAAGCCATGATACTTCTTGTTAGAATACAACCAACGACTCTATTGCATTAATGGCTGCCCAGAACGACTCTATTGCATTAATGACTACTCAGAACGACTCTATTGCATTAATGACTACTCAGAATGACTCTATTGTATTAATGACTACTCAGAACGACTCTATTGCATTAATGACTACTCAGAACGACTCTATTGCAATTAATGAAGTTCTGCTTGAAGCCAACATCTGAGAGGATGTCTCTAACGGATCCTAAATGCTTGAAGACCATAAATACAGAAGCCATTGAAGATGAAGAATGTGAATACACATTGCATTAAAAACGCCATTACTCTGAGCATTTATTTCTTCATTCTTTTATTCTTTATTCTTCAATCATTTTGAAGTTGTTACGCAGACTTTCCCGAGCCTTACATTTAAACCTCTCTCTGAGTGTTAGTGAAAGACCTGCCTGTGAGAAATTGTATTTATTACAAACCAAATCTCTCAAACAAACCTAAGTGAGCCTGAAGAGGCTAGGTGTGAAAACAATACTTGTCTTGAGCCTGAAGAGGCTAGGTGTGAAAATAATACTTGTCTTGAGCCTGAAGAGGCTAGGTGTGCAAATAATACTTGAGTCTGTAACCTTATCAGTTATAATGGATAAATCTTGGTGCTGCCAAGGACTGCACGTAGCTCTTTGATTTGAAGAGTGAACCAGGATAAATCACCGTGTCAATCTCTCTTCCCTTAAAGTCTTTAATTGCTTTAGTTTTTCTCGCATCTGTCAAGTGGTGTGTGTGCAATAGTCACCCATCCATCCTGTATTCTTCCACTCGTCCAAAGCTAGCTTTCTGTTTGCGAAAAGATCTCAGCTTTGCTTAAATTCTGATAAACATAATTCAACCCCCCCTTCTCGTGTTTATAGTTGTCTATTTCAGTTGGTATCAGAGCTCAGCCTCTGGGTTGAGCATCTAACAGTGTAGAGGTAAAAGGTCCTGAAGAATAGACATGACGGCTGGAGCTAGTATAAGTGGAAGTCATCAGACTGAAGGAGCCTCCCTAACCAGACCTCCTTACTTCAATGGAGAAAATTACAACTACTGGAAATATAGATTTCAGTGGTTTATTATATCCACAAACTCTGATCTTTGGGATGTCATCACAAATGGTCCATTCATTCCCAAGAATGATGATAACACTGACAAACCAAAAGCTCAGTGGACTGCTGCAGAAAAATCAAAATGGGAACTGAACCACAAAGCCAGATACAACATCATTTGTGCTCTCAGTCCGGAGGAGTTTGAGAAGGTATGTGCCTGTGACTCTGCAAAAGAAATATGGGACACCTTAGATGTCACACATGAAGGAACAGCAAAGGTCAAAGAGTCAAAGATTGTCATACTTGTTAGAAAGTATGAACTATTCATCATGGAGGAAGGAGAATCTGTTGCTCAAATGATAGGAAGATTTCAAACTATCATCAACAGTTTAAAATCTCTTGGCAAAGTCTATACCAATGCTGAGAAGGTTGGTAAGATTCTGAGAAGTCTACCTAAACAGTGGAGACCTTTGGTCACTGCTATCTCCCAAGCCAAGGATCTCACTACCTTGACTATGGATGAACTTCTTGGAACACTCACTGTGCATGAGCAAGAACTTGGAGATGAAGCTGCACCAAAGAAGGGCAAGTCAATTGCTCTGAAAGCTGATCAAAAGTCAGTAAAAGGTTCCAAGGCTCTGAAGGCAGATGAGTCATCCAGTGCTGCTGACCTATCAGAACTCGAGGATTCTGAGAGTGATGAAGAGTTGTCTCTCCTGACCAGGAAGATAAAGCTTCTCCTACAAAAAAAGAAGTTCAGGAGGGATAGGCCATTCAGAAGGTCCAACAAGAACAAGAACTTCAAAGAATCCACCTCAACAGACAAAAGTCCAATTGTTTGCTATGAGTGCAAAAAGAGCGGTCACTTCAAGGCTGAATGTCCTCAACTCAAGAAGGCCCCTTTTAAGAAATTCTTCAAGAAGAAGAAGAAAGGAATGATGGCTACTTGGGAGGATCTGGAGTCAACATCTTCTGATGAAGAAACTGAGGAAGAAGCCAATCTCTGTTTGATGGCCAACACTGAATCAGACTCTGACGATGAGGTACATCTTGACTATGAGGAATTACTTGATGCTTATGAGGAGTTGTTGGAGGAATCCAACTGCTTATCTAAAGCCTTCGAATCCCTCAAGAGAAAGTATGTAAAGCTCACCAGTGAGCATAAACAGAAATCTCACGAGTGCGAGAAGCTGGCTAAAGAGAACAGTGAGCTGAAGACTGAAAAGTCTAATGAAGCTAAGATCTCAAGTGAAACATCACCATCTGAAGAAGTTGAAAAACTTCAACAGAAAGTGGAAGAGCTCACTTCTGATCTTGCCAAATTTGTTAATGGTAGAGACAATCTGACTAAGCTACTTGGCATTCAGAAGCACTCTCTTAACAAAGAAGGTATTGGATATGTCCATCAGACACATCATAAAGTATCAACTAAAGCTTCTAAAGTATCTGTTAAGTCAACTGTAACCAAATCAAAACCAATTTGTAACTTCTGTGGAAAAACTGGGCATGTTATGTCTAAGTGTATCCATAAGAAGAGAAGGAAGTCTTTACAGACTCCTAGAACTAACAGAAAAGGACCCAGAAAAATATGGGTACCTAAAGATCAAATAATTTTTGTTGCAGATGTCCTCAACAGGACAAAGAAAACACCACTGCTGGTACCTGGACAGTGGCTGCTCACGACATATGACAGGAGAAAGTTATATGTTCCTAGACCTCCAACTTAAGAAAGGAGGACACGTTGCCTTCGGAGGAAATCAGAAAGGGAAAGTTATAGGTATTGGTACTATTGGTGGTAAACCCCCTCTTCCCTCTATATCTAATGTTCTTATGGTTAAAGGATTAAGACACAATTTGCTTAGCATAAGTCAATTATGTGATAGTGGTTTTGATGTTTCCTTTACCAAGGATGTATGCATAGTTAAAGACTGTAGTGGCAAAACCTTCTTTTTAGCTAAAAGGCAACAAAATCTTTATAAGATTGAACTGTCTGATCTCTCAGATCAAAGTGTAACCTGTCTGATGTCTAAAGAGGATGAAAGATGGTTATGGTATAAGAAACTAGGACATGCTAGTATGAAACTAATTTCTAAATTAAAAAGGAATAATCTCGTGAGAGGATTGCATGATATTAGCTTTAAGAAAGATGTCTTGTATGATGCATGTCAGAGAGGTAAACAGATAAAATCAAGTTTCAAATCTAAAAACCAAGTATCAACCTCTAGACCTCTTCAGTTGTTACACATGGATCTGTTTGGACCAGTTAGTGTTGCCAGCTTGGCTGGAAGAAAATATGGATTTGTCATAGTTGATGACTATTCTAGATACACATGGGTACTCTTCTTAACACACAAGGATGAGTCTTTTAAGGTTTTCTCAGTATTCTGCAAAAGAGTACAAAATGAGCAGGGTTTCTGTATTTCTACCCTTAGAAGTGATCATGGGGGAGAATTTGAAAATGAGCAGTTTAGACAGTTCTATGAGGAGAATGGAATCTCTCACAATTTCTCTGCACCTAGAACTCCACAGCAAAATGGAGTGATTGAGAGAAAGAACAGATCTCTGCAAGAGATGTCTAGATCTATGATCAATGAAAATAATCTCCCAAAGTACTTCTGGGCAGAAGCTGTAAACACTGCTTGCTATGTACAAAACAGAATACTTATTAGGCCTTTTCTAAAAAGGACTCCTTATGAATTGTGGAAAGGAAAAAGCCCCAACATATCTTATTTTCATGCTTTTGGATGTGAATGTTTTATTCTAAATACCAGAGATAATCTTGGAAAATTTGATTCTAAGGTAGATAAAGGTATTTTCGTAGGTTATTCTGAAAAGTCCAAGGCCTTTAGAGTTTACAATTCAAGAACTTGTATTATTGAAGAATCTGTTCATGTTAAATTCAATGATGGTTTAAAGACTGATAAAGAACTATCAGATCTAGGAGATGATCTTGCAGGTATTGATATAAACAAGCCAGAAAGTCAACAACCAGATCTAACCAAAACAAAACCTGTGCCTGAGGCTGAAAGACAAGTGGAACAGACCAGTCAGCAGACAAGTCAAGATCTTCATGATGATCTCAAAAGGGATTGGAAGTTCAACACTCATCATCCTAAGGATCTTATTATTGGAAATCCTTCTGAAGGAGTAAGAACCAAATCCACATTAAGAGAATCAAGCAATGTGGCCTTTATTTCAGATTTGGAGCCTAAACGCATTGAAGAAGCTCTTAAGGATGAAAGCTGGATTCTTGCTATGCAAGAAGAACTTAACCAGTTCATCAGAAATGATGTCTGGACTCTTGTCTCTAATCCTAAAAACAAGTCAGTTATTGGAATAAGATGGGTCTTCAGAAACAAATTAGATGAACATGGTAAAGTTGTCAGAAATAAAGCAAGGTTAGTAGCTCAAGGCTATAACCAACAAGAAGGTATTGATTATACTGAAACCTTTGCACCTGTAGCTAGAATAGAAGTCATACACTTTTAATGTCATATGCTGCACAACACCAAATTACCCTATTTCAAATGGATGTAAAAAGTGTTTTTCTAAATGGTATAATTGAAGAAGAAGTGTATGTTAAACAACCCCCTGGTTTTGAGGATACTGATAAACCAGATCACGTTTTCAAACTTAAAAAGGCATTATATGGTTTGAAACAAGCACCTAGAGCATGGTATGATAGACTAAGTTCTTTTCTCATGCATAATAGTTTTACTAGAGGACAAGTAGACACTACTCTGTTCAAAAAATGCTCTAAAGAGAACTTTATTATAGCTCAAATATATGTTGATGATATTATTTTTGGAGCAACTAATGAAAAGCTATGCAAGGAATTTTCAAATCTAATGCAAGCTTAATTTGAGATGAGCATGATGGGAGAATTGAAGTTCTTCCTTGGATTACAAATCAAGCAGACAAGTGATGGAATTTACATTCATCAATAAAAATATACCAAGGAGATACTCAAGAAATACAAAATGGAAAATGCAAAGCTCATGAAAACCCCTATGCAACCCAATGCAAAACTAAGCAAAGATGATGAAGGTAAAAAGGTAGATCAAACTGTCTACAGAGGTATGATTGGCTCTCTACTGTACTTAACTTCAAGCAGACCTGACATTCAATTTAGTGTCTGTATGTGTGCTAGATTCCAATCTGATCCTAGAGAATCTCATCTTAAGGCTGTAAAAAGAATATTTAGATATTTACTTGGAACTACTAATCTTGGTTTGCTGTATTTAAGATCAAAAGAATACAGATTAGTGGGATATTGTGATGCTGATTTTGCTGGAGACAGAATAGAAAGAAAAAGCACCAGTGGAGGTTGTCATTTCATTGGAGCAAGTTTAGTATCATGGTCAAGCAAGAGGCAGACAACCATTGCCCTGTCTACTGCTGAAGCAGAATACATCTCTGCTGCTAGTTGCTGCACTCAACTCTTATGGGTAAAACATCAACTTGAGGATTACTCTATTTTTGAACATAACATATCTGTATGGTGTGATAATTTCAGTGCTATATGCTTAACTAAAAATCCAATTCAGCATTCTAAGGCTAAGCATATTGAAATCAAACATCATTTCATTAGGGATTATGTTCAAAAAGGCATCTTTGATATTAAGTTTGTTAAAAATGAAAATCAATGGGCTGATATTTTCACTAAACCCCTCGCAGAAGAAAGTTTTTATTTATTAGAGATAATCTAAACATACATTGCATTGTTGAATGACATGTCTGAATGTTAAGCTGTCTATGATAAATCTGTCATTACTCCTATATACATGTTCTTTCAACTAAGCATTAGTTCAGGGGGAGTAATGATACAATAGTTTAAGTGGAGTATGTCTAACCCTTTTTGATAAAACACATAAATAAAACTTGATAACCCTTTTTGATGTTGACAAAAGGGGGAGAAAGGGAGAAATGAATATGATATGACCTGTTCACTTAAGAAAATTTGAACGAAAGGGAGAAATGAATAGGGAGAATGGTGGGAGAAATAGAATGGGAGAATGAATATGATATGACCTGTTCACTTAAGAAAATTTCAACCTGTCTATATATGCTATTTTCTGAGGTTCATTAAATCATCTCAATGTTTGTCATCATCAAAAAGGGGGAGATTGTTAAGTCTCTAAAATGTTTGATACGCATTTCCCTAAGTTTTGATGAAAAATAAACATTGGTTAATGATTTAATTAACCTTCATATTGGTTGCTAACCTATCTATTGAGTGTGCAGATTAATAAAAAAATAGAATCAGACGTCCAACAAAGTGAAACAAGCAGACGTCCAACAAAGTGTAACAATCAGACGTCCAACAAAGTGAAACAAGCAGACGTCCAACAAAGTGTAACAAGCAGACTTCCAACACTGTAGTGTTTGTAGCGCACGTCCAAAACACAAGAGAAAGAAACCCGCGTCCAATAAAAATATCAGAAGGCCGCGTCTACTAAAAAGTATCAGAAGGCCGCATCTAATAAAAATATCAGAAGGCCGCGTCCACCAAAAAGTAACAGAAGGCCGCGTCTACTCAAAATATTAGAAAAACCCGTCCAGTGAGGTATCAAAATTATCCGTCCAATGACGTGGCACTTGGAGCGCGTCCATCAAAATATCAGAAAAGACCATCCAGTGAGGTATCAAAATGGTCCGTCCAATAACGTGGCATATGTAGCTCGTCCATTAAGGAAGCAGATGGAGCTCGTCCATTAAGGTCAGAATGTATCCGTCCACTGAAGAACAAGAGACTCTCGCCCAAAGAGAGTGACCGAGACTCGCGTCCGAGACTAACTGAGACTCTCGTCCAGTAGAGTGACTGAGACTCTCGTCCACCAGAGTAACTGAGACTCTCGTCCAGTAAAATAACTGAGACTCTCGTCCACCAGACTAACAGAGGCTCTCGTCCACTAAAGGTGACAGAAGCTCTTGTCCACTAAAGGTGACAGAAGATCTCGTTCACTAAAAGTAACAGAAGTGCTCGTCCACTAAAGGTGACAGAAGCGCTCGTCCACTAGTCTTTGGACTTGCTGAGACCTTAATATGGAGCTCGTCTACTAGCCCGAATGAAAACTCAAATGACTAGATAGACGTGATTATTTTCAAGATGGAAGCACTTATCTTATGATCGCGAATTCTTTAAGGATTATCAGAATCTTGGTTCAAGAACCAGAAAGAGACTTGAAGCCTTCTCTCCTACTCAGTTTCACGATTATCAAGAAAAGTCAGAAGCTACTCTCTCAAGCAACCTTGGATAATCAAAACCAAAGACCAGTTAAAGAATGCTTCCAACGTGCTTTATTCCCTAGTACCTCTGGTCCTTACACAAAAAGGGAAGTGTACTCAGCAAAGTACAAAAAGCTCTCTGCTCAACTTTGATATGGCTGTAGCACGATGAATAAAGTCATGATCCTTCATGTCTGAATACAACCAACGACTCTATTGCATTAATGGCTGCCCATAACGACTCTATTGCATTAATGACTACTCAGAACGACTCTATTGCATTAAAGACTACTCAGAACGACTCTATTGCATTAATGACTACTTAGAACGACTCTATTGCATTAATGACTACTCAGAACGACTCTATTGCAATTAATGAAGTTCTGCTTGAAGCCAACATCTGAGAGGATGTCTTTAACGGATCCTAAATGCTTGAAGACCCTAAATACAGAAGCCATTGAAGATGAAGAATGTGAATACACATTGCATTAAAAACGCCATTACTCTGAGCATTTATTTCTTCATTCTTTTATTCTTTATTCTTCAATCATTTTGAAGTTATTACGCAGACTTTCCTGAGCCTTACATTTAAACCACTCTCTGAGTGTTAGTGAAAGATCTGCCTGTGAGAAATTGTATTTATTACAAACCAAATCTCTCAAACAAACCTAAGTGAGCCTGAAGAGGCTAGGTGTGAAAACAATACTTGTCTTGAGCCTGAAGAGGCTAGGTGTGCAAATAATACTTGTCTTGAGCCTGAAGAGGCTAGGTGTGCAAATAATACTTGAGTCTGTAACCTTATCAGTTATAGTGGATAAATCTTGGTGCTGCCAAGGACTGGACGTAGCTCTTTGATTTGAAGAGTGAACCAGGATAAATCACCGTGTCAATCTCTCTTCCCTTAAACTCTTTAATTGCTTTAGTTTTTCTTGCATCTGTCAAGTGGTGTGTGTGCAATAGTCACCCGTCCATCCTGTATTCTTCCACTCGTCCAAAGCTAGCTTTCTGTTTGCGAAAAGATTTCAGCTTTGCTTAAATTCTGATAAACACAATTCAACCCCCCTTCTCGTGTTTATAGTTGTCTATTTCAATAATGACATAAAAATAAATAAGCACAAGTAAGGAAAGCCATAAAGAAAGCACAATAAATAAATGAAGCAAGAATAAAGTAAAGCATCACAATGTATTAGGGTTCTAAGTTCATGATCACACTTGGATAAGTTGAAACATAGTATCCTAGGCCACTAATACAAAGTTTTGGCCATCATGGGAAAACAAGCTATCAAAACCTTCCAAGATTTATGGATTCAATGATCAAGGAACGCTTAAAAAAAAACTAACACATGATCATGTAAAAGAAGTTTAAACAAAACACTCCCTAGGTCATCATGAGTAGATTCGACCTCCTCAAGAAATAGAGGATGGAGATTTTTGATTTATACAACCTCTTAGTATGTTAAACTACAAGTAAATACAAGATCATAGAAATTGGTTTCAACTCAAAAGGAGTTTTCTACCATTTTTTAGATATTTTTGAAGATAAAAGCTCATATACGACATAAAGAAGAAACTTTAGAAAAAGATGAAGTTTTTAAAGAAAAGAATACATGAGAGTATTACCCTAAGCAAGAGGAACAACTTTGTTGAAGAACACTTAGTGAAAAGAAGAAGAAAAACTAGAGCTTTGGAAGCTTGAAGTTAAGAAAAATATGAAAGCTTAAGAGTTTTAATGGAGTAGAAGGAAGGAAAGTGATGAAGTGAGGATGAAGAGTGGTATTTATAGAGGAAGGGGGAGGGGTGCACGGCCTAGAGGAGAGGGAGCAAGGCTTGGAGATGAAGTTTTGGTTTAGGGCATTGTTTGGATCATTTAAGGAAGGTTTAACGGGTTTTTGGAATAAAATAGATTATAATTAATTTGAAAAGGTAATCATGATCACTTTAAAGTGTGTCATAAGCATTTAATTAGGCATCCCATCAAGCCTTCTCTCATCCTTTAGGGTTCCTTTAACTGCTTAAATACGTAACCGGTTGCAAATCCGATCGTATTTTCTGAAGGTTTCACCCGAATAAAATATTTTATTTTATTTTATTTTTGAACGAAAATTTTCAAAATAACCAAAGTTGAAGGAAACATGATAAAAACATTAACCGTCTCATTCACGGGTCAAAATTAGGTTTTCTGCTCAGTAAACTTATACTGGCAGTGAAAACGCAAACCGACTTTCGTCTGAATTTTCCGCCGAAAATTTTATTGTGACTTCATATGATAAGGTGGATTAGGAATATGATTTTATTTTATTAAACAAAATATTTTCTACTTTCATATTAAAATATAATTACTTAAATTTTAATTGATTAAACAATATAATGAAAATCAGGCTGTTACATTACTACCCCTCTTAAAAGGAAATTACGTCCTCGGAATTTACATACCTCAGAAAAGATGTGGATATTGTTGTTGCATATCCGCCTCGCGTTCCCAAGTTGCATCTCCAGTAGTTTCATCACATATGACCTTAACCAAAGGAATCTGTCTACCACGGAGCTCCTTAATCCGTCTATCTGCGATCCTCATAGGTAAGGCCTCATGCTCTAGGTTCTCTCGCAGTTGTATCGACTCAGACTCAATCACATGAGATGGATTAGGATAGTAGTTTCTCAACTGAGAAACATGAAAGACGTCATGAATGTTGGAAAGATTTGGTGGCAAGGCAATTTGGTAAGCTACTGGACCAATTCGTCGAAGAATCTGAAAAGGTCCCATGAAACGAGGAGTAAGTTTTCTAGATTTGATAGCTCTGCCAATTCCAGTTTTCTGAGTAACTCTCAAGAATACGTGATCACCTTCCTGGAATTCTAATGGTCTCCTCCTCTTGTCACTGTAGCTCCTTTGCCTATCCTGTGCTTCCTTCATCTTTTCCCTTATCTTCCTGACTTGTTCCGTAGTCTGTTGGACCACATCCGGACCCAAAACTTGGTCCTCAGTAGTCTCATACCAACATAATGGGGTCCTACACTTTCTGCCAAACAGAGCCTCATACGGTGCCATTCCGATACTACTGTGGAAACTGTTGTTATAAGTAAACTCAATCAATGGTAAGAACTCATCCCAAATGCCAGTGTGTTCCAACACACAAGCTCTCAATAGATCCTCCAATGATTGAATTGTCCTCTCTGATTGCCCATCGTTTTGGGGATGATAGGAAAAACTCATTCTCAATTTCGTTCCCAAGGCATGTTGCAATTGTTTCCAAAATTGAGAGGTAAATCTAGGATCTCGATCTGAGACAATGCTTGATGGCACACCATGCAATCTAACCACTTCACTGATGTAAATCTGGGTTAACTTTTCTAATTTATCACCTTCTCTAATAGGTAAGAAGTGAGCACACTTCGTCAACCTATCAATGATAACCCAAATCGCATCATGCATCTTAGGAGTTCGTGGTAATCCGGCCACGAAATCCATAGCTATACTATCCCATTTCCATTCTGGGATATCTAAAGATTGTAATAATCCTGCTGGTTTCTGATGTTCAATCTTTGCCTTTTGACACACCAAGCAAGATAAAACATACTCTGCTACTTCCTTCTTCATTCTGGTCCACCAAAACGATTTCCTCAAATTGATGAGTGTGATTTCACATCATCTTTGTCTATCATTTTGCATGCATTTTCATGTAGTTTAGGCATTTTTAATTTGATTTTAGGTTAATTTTCCTTTGGAACGGGTAAGGCGGTTTGTGTGGTGTTGTTTTGCAGAAATCAAGGGTAAAATGCTCAAGATCAACCATGATGGAGTTTGGATGAAGATGGAGCTTTAAAAGTGAAGAAAATGAGCCAAACAGAGCCCATCACGGCCTAGCCGTGATGCCCATCACGGCCATGATCGAGCGAAACTGAAAAGGAAGAAAGGCTGAAGTCAGAGTCTGTCACGGCCTGGCCGTGATGTCCATCACGGTCGTGACCTAAAACCCCCACAAGTCAGAATCCATCACAGCTTAGACGTAATTCATATCACGAGCTACAAATTGAAGGCTCGCGTCGCGAGCATGCTTTCGCGTCGCGAAAGATCTGAATTCCAAAAAAGTGATCGAGGCAGAAGCAGTCACGGCCTGGCCGTGATGGCCATCACGGCCGTGACGCACATTACTTGGACCTGAAGCAACCGAATTGGATCAGAATTTGAGTTAGATTGGGATTCTAACTTCCCACATCTATAAATAAGGACCAGGCAGAGGCAGAGAGATAAACTAGGCCAAGGACTCTTGGCTGCTACTTAGGCATAGATTTAGGATCTCTCTTCTTATTCTCCTCTCTTCTCTTAGTTTATTTTCATGTTATTTGTAATCAAGTCTGTCATCTCCATGGCAAGGCTGGAGTAGTAGCTTAGTTTCTAGGGATCGGGGCTATGCCCGAGGTTTGAATATGTTGTAAATTTGATGTAATATCTTTGTTAATTTCGATTTGCTTTAGATCTGATTTCTAGTGTTCTAATCACTCGTAAATTCGGCGGCCGCTTATTTGCGAGACGTAGATATTCTAAGGAGGAACCTAGCGGTGAACTTAGGTTTATTTGCATGACTTAGACATTCTAAGGAGGAACCTAGCGGTGAACTTAGGTGTCGGGTCTATAGAGTCGGACTTGGGACTGAAATCACGAGAGTTAGAAGCCGTCCCTCGAGGATCGACGAGTTGTCACGAAATGCAAAGGGTCCAATCTGAGATCGACTACCACGAGAGTAGGGGTTGGGTCAATTGGGCATGGTTTTTGTAACCCGAGAGGGAGCTTAAACTATTAGAGGATAAACTCGCCTTCAAGGCAATTTCGTTAATTAACAAGGGTAAATCAGATTAGTAACATAAACAGCCTCGTAGGTAACCCAAATCCCTAGGAATCCATTTAGATCCAAAAACCCTAAAAAGATTTGTTTTCCTGTTTTATTTGATTCTGTTTGTTTATCTCTTAAAACCTTTTCAAAATTCAAATCCTTTATACAGTCCAGATTTACCAATTTAACGATTAGTTGCGATTCGAGATCACAGTCTCTGTGGGATTGATATCTTTTATTACTTGGCGACAATCCGGTACACTTGCCGGAACGTACGCGCGCATCGCGTCGCGCGCCTGTCAAGTTTTTGGCGCCGTTGCCGGGGACTGTGCGTTTTCGAATCTCAATTTAATGTTTAAATTGATTTTTTTGGACCTTTATTTTTTTAATTTTTATATTTGAAAAAAAAAATTCTTTTCCTTCTAGAGTATCTATCTCTCTGTGTGTTATATGCAAAGATCCCTAAGTCTTGGGAGCCTTAGTGAGGTTGATCCAGAAATCGAGAGGACCTTCCATAGACGTAAGAGACTACAAAGTGAGAGAGAGAGGTTGACCCCCATTCCACTCATGGCGAATCAACCGGATACGAAACCTTTGAAGGACTACGCAGCCCCAAATGCTAGGGGTTTGCGAACTGGGATAGCCAGGCCAGAGATCGAGGCGGAGAACTACACTATACCGCCTATGCTAATCAACATGATTAGGCAGCACCAATTTGGAGTATTGCCCTCGGAGGACCCGACTAATCACGTAGAAACATTCTTGGAGTTCACCGATGCAATTAGGATTCATGGTGCCCCGGTCGATGCTATACGCTTAAGGTTATTCCCCTCATCTCTGACTGGAAAAGCAAAAGCTTGGCTAAAGCAATTGCCCGCCAACACCTTGACTACTTGGGACCAACTGGAACAGGCGTTCTTGGAGAAATTCTTCCCTCCATCCAAGACGGCCTATATAGGAACCCAGATCACCGGCTTCTTCCAAAAAGACGGAGAATCCTTATCGGAAGCTTGGGATCACTACAAGGGACTGCTGGAGTCTTGCCCACACCATGGACTCGAGAGGTGGTTACTAGTGCACACCTTCTACAACGGATTGGACTACTCTTCGAAGGTGTCACTTGATTCTGCAGCTGGTGGAGCCTTTATGAATAGGCCTCTGACTGAGGCCTTCAACATCATTGAAAACGTGGCCACCAACTACCACCAATGGGGTTCAGAAAGAGGTAATAACCCGAACAAGATTTCGGGGGGTAAGTTTGAAGTAAATAGCACTGATCTTATAATGTCAAAAATAGACTCACTTAATAAACGTTTTGATCGGCTTGAAAGGGCTAATGTGAGTGCAATAGGTGCTACTAACCTTGTTTGTGAGATTTGTGGAATGCAGGGACACGACATCATGGAGTTCCCACGTGGAATTGCTCATGGATCCGGTGCTTCGGGGGAACAAGTGAACGCTTGTCACAACTTCTACGACACAAACCCGAAGCTGCCCAATTATGCTCCCCCAAATCCCTACAACCAAAGGAAGAACAACCCTTACCTCTCCTACGGCAACTACAGCAACACTCTGAACCACGAGTTCCAAGAGGGCCAAGGTAATAGGAAACCCGCATCGGGGAATCCTCAAGTACAGCAGTCTAAACTAGAGTCTTTATTGGAAAGTTTTGTTGAAACCCAAACAAAACAAAATGAGGAATTTAGACAACAAGGCAGGGTAGTAAACGAGGCAATAAAAGAGCTAGCATCCAAGGTAGACAACTTAGCCATCCACAATAAGATGCTAGAAACACAAATTGCCCAACAAGCCAGCATATACACTAGACCTAAGGGTACGTTCCCGGGTCAACCCGAAGCTAATCCCATTGAGCATTGTAATGCCATACACTTGAGGAATGATAAGCTTGGGGTGGGGTAAAAGGACGTGGAACCGAAGGAGGACATGAGCGAAGATGAAGAGCCAGAACCAAAGTATGTCCTTCCACCACCGTACCAACCCCCAATACCTTTCCCACAAAGGTTGGTCAAGCGAAAGCAAGTGGAAGTAGAAACTAAGAGCTTAACTGAGGAGCCAATTGTCATGAAAAAATCTAATATGCCTCCTAAACTGAAAGACCCAGGTAGCTTCTCTATCGCTTGCTCAATTAAACAAGTGCAAATCGACCAAGCCTTATGTGACTTAGGGGCTAGTGCGAGCTTGATGCCGCTCACTATCTTGGAAAGGTTGGGAACGAAAGAGTTGAGACCATTCAAATTCTCCTTACAATTTGCGGATGGCTCAACTAGGACTCCTCTAGGCATACTAGAGAACGTTCCTGTAAAGGTAGGGAAATTCTTCATCCCTACCGATTTCCTGGTATTGGATATGAAAGGGAATTCTGAATTCCCCATCATTTTAGGAAGGGCATTCTTGGCCACCGCTGGAGCAGTAATAGATGTAAGGAATGGTAAACTCTCTCTAAATGTAGAGGAAGGTAGGGTCAATTTTGAATTTACTAACTCATATAACAACCCTCCTTTTGAGAGCCATGTGTGCAGGATCGATATAACGTCTCCAGTGGTAAAAGAATAGCTCAACATGGCAGCAACTCCGAAGATATGCATGGCTAGCGATGCACACAGTAGTGATGGAGTTGGAGTTGTTGATCATGTGGAAACAAAACTTCCGCCGGAAGGGAGTAAGGCCAGGAAGCTCCGAATGAAAAGAGCGAAGCGAAAGCATAATTGGCCGTATGAGCAGAATCAGCTATTCGAAGGAGTTCCATGGAAGGGAAGTGTTCCTGCACTTCTACGCCCAGTCGAACCCGATTGATTGAAGGAAGTTTGGTCAAGCTTAGGACCGTAAACAAGCGCTTCTTGGGAGGCAACCCAAGTTTTCTTTCCCTTTTTCCTTTTGTTTTTGAATTAAGCTCTTGAATAATTTGAGAAGATCAAGAGTGAAAAATCCTAAATTAATAGATTTGTCTAGTGTTTTCAGGTTAAAGAGGAAGGAAGAACAAAAAGAGCAAGGACCCTAATAAAGTCAGAAGCCATCACGGCCTGCCCGTGATAAGCCTCACGGCCGTGATGCTATTTCCACCCAAGTTTTGACTGGAATGTGAGCCAACACACGCTACCAACTCGGTAAGTTGTTCCGATTTCTCTCCTCTCTCCAACTTGATTATTTACATTGGAGACAATGTAAGTGTTAAGCTTGGGGTAGGGGTATTTTGCATTTGCATTGTTGCATTCATATTGCATTCTCATAGGCATAGTTTGGTACGATCACATTCTCTAGATTGTCCCTCACTTAGAACATGCATCCAATTGTGAGAACTTGGTGCCAAATGAATTGAGATAGTGAATTTTTGAACCCATTTTTTTTTTATTCTTGTGACAAGGCTAAAAATAAAAATTCTTGAGATAATCTATTGATAGTTGATAATTAGCATGTGGTTCCTTAGATTTGTGTTTCTCACTGATTTTTGAACTACTAAATGTAAGATTTTGAGCCTAAAAGGGGTACTCACTAAATCTACCCCATTCTTTGTGATAGAGTGTTTTAATTCCTCTTGGACTGTATTTTCTAGAACTTGACTTGAAACCATTTCAAAACTTAAAAATTTTTTGAAAACATTTTTGAAAATGATGGAGGCACTAGGTATTTTTTTTTCCGGCCTTCTGAGCTTTGATTGATTAAATGCTACCCCTTAGTTGCCCAATTTTGAGCCTAAAACAATACAATACTTTTCTTGGTACCTTGAATTGCTTTGATAAATAATGCTTTGTATGGCACCTTTTAAAGTATTACAAAAAGGGTAAATGGTAGTTTGAAAAAGTATGGGATGAAAAAGCTAGAAAATAATTTCTCTTGAGCTATAAATCTCCCCTTCTCCAAATAAATAAAAATGAAATAAACAAAAGAAAAAAAAATGGAGAAGGGGATGACAAAAGAAAGTGAGAAATGAAAATTGAAAAAAAGAAGGAAAGAAAGGTGGAAAAAGTAAATCAAAGCCCCAAAAAGGTATTTTAGAAGGTGTCATGCTTTGCAATGATTGATAATTTGTTTAGCCTTCTTGAATTTTCCTTTTACTTGATTTCCCCACCTAACAATTAATCCCATGGCCACATTACAACCAAAGTAAAAGACCTCTTGATTCTTATGTGTTTTCATTAATAAAGTAGAGATTTGGTTAATAGTCAAGCCTATGGTAGAGTACTTTCCTTGAGGAAATTGAGCGAAATGTCATATACCCTGGAACATTTGAGTGAGGTGAGAAGAGTGCCCGAATCAGTGAGAATATGAATTTGAAGAACCTAAGCTTCTAATTGGACTTGAAATTGATTATCTCTTGAGGACTTATTGAATATGCCTGTCACTTGGATTAGTTGCTAGGGTTCTGGGTTCATTATTCATGCTTTGAATGATTTATATCTTATGGCCTTGGTAATTGCTTGAGGACAAGCAAAATATTAAGCTTGGGGTGATTTGATGAGTGTGATTTCACATCATCTTTGTCTATCATTTTGCATGCATTTTCATGTAGTTTAGGCATTTTTAATTTGATTTTAGGTTAATTTTCCTTTGGAACGGGTAAGGCGGTTTGTGTGGTGTTGTTTTGCAGAAATCAAGGGTAAAATGCTCAAGGTCAATCATGATGGAGTTTGGATGAAGATGGAGCTTTAAAAGTGAAGAAAATGAGCCAAACAGAGCTCATCACGGCCTAGCCATGATGCCCATCACGGCCATGATCGAGCGAAACTGAAAAGGAAGAAAGGCTGAAGTCAGAGTCTGTCACGGCCTGGCCGTGATGTCCATCACGGCCGTGACCTAAAAGCCCCACAAGTCAGACTCCATGACGGCTTAGCCGTAATTCATATCACGAGCTACAAATTGAAGGCTCGTGATAAGCTACTGGCTTATCTAGTTTTATAACTAGATGGACTGTGGTTTTTGTGCAAATTATTCGAGTTCAATCTCGTTTTCGCCCAAATTTGACCTTGTTTTGTTCCTAAGTAGACTTTGACTCGTTCTAGGCATTTTTAGTAGTTTTTAGTCTATTTTGAATAGAATTACGCTTTTTGTTTCTTTTTACTGTTTCAGGTTAGAAGTGAAGCTCCAAGAGTCAAGGAAGCACTTCGAGTCAAGGAAACAGTGGAAATTTCCATTCTGGAGACACTCGCCCGGCGAGTAGATGCTCGCCTCGCGAGCCTGAAGATCAGCAAAACAGCAACAGTCATCAATTCTGGATCGCCACGCGAGAGGCTTCTCGCCTCGCGAGAAATTGAAGACCCTGGAAGACAGAGACCATCACGGCTTAGCCGTGATGAAGGTCACGGCTGTGACAGAATAAGGTTTGAAGACTCGCCCCGCGAACACACTCTCGCCTCGCGAGAATCCAAATTGAAAGCGCGCCAAAACTAATGTTCGCCTCGCGAAATATGGTTCGCCCCGCGAGCGTCCGAGAACCAGAATCCCTATTTATAGGCTGTTTCAGATCAGATTGGGGGACTTTGGATACTCCACTTGTTTTAGATCAGTTTTAGGACGAATCCTTGTTTCTGGAGCTGCGTCTCCCTTCTCTTTTCTTTTCTTATTTTATTATGGAGATTATTGTCGATTGTTCGTTTGTCGTCACGGGCATGAGGAACTAATCCCCTCGTCCAGGGGATCGATGAAGCCACCCATGGCGGTATAGTGTTCATGTGATGTATGTTTTTCTCCCCTTTAATTCAATTCTTGTTTTCCAATTCTGATTTGATTGTGTTGATCATATGCTTGCGTGATTAACTAGTTAAACGTGTTGAGGCTGATCGGCGATTCGCGTTTTAGAACTTGAATTGGGATCATCGATCGAATATTGCACGAGAGTGGGTAGGAGATCGGTGCAACCGTATAGGAAACAAGAATTAATAGAATTTGATGATTAGGATTATGAGACCTAGTAAGTAATTAATCCAATCTTCGAATACGTCCTATTGAGCACGACAGTGGATATAGGAGAATTTGGGGGTCCCGGTTGACATTGTAATTGAACTTAGGGAGGAATTCATCATCACTTGGGTACTATGCATGATTGGGTAGGTGGATTTGAGACCCTAGATATTTTAATTTCAGATTTCAATACCTTAGCTTTATTTAATTTGTTAATTGAATTGCGATATTAATCTCTCTCTCTCCACCACTTTCCTCACTTGACCAACTTATTGGATTTCTCGCGAATTGGTTGAATTGGTAGCCAAATCCCTGAGTTCGACCTCGATAAATTCTTACCGTGTTATTTTATTACTTGCGACGACCCGGTACACTTGCCGGTGACCCAACAAGTTTTTGGCGCCGTTGTCGGGGATTGGCACAACCAATTTTCCTAATTTTTAGGAAATTTGATTGATTGGTTAAGTTGGTTTTATTTTTTATTTTTTATTTTTCTTTTATTTATTTATTATTTCTCTCTACTTCTTTGATTCCACTTGGTCTTGTCGTGTTTTTGTATGCGAGGTACCCTTTCACAAGAGGACCTGCTATTTGATTCGGAGATCACCAAGACTGAGAAGCGCTTAAGGAAAGAAGCCAGAGAAAGAAAGAGGCTTGAAGCGATTAATCTTGAGGACATGGCCAAAGAAAACCCTCCTCCTCCTCCTCATTACAAGCCTCTCTTTGAGTACGATCTACCCAACTTGGGTGATTGTGATTCTTCTATCATGAGGGGCAACCTGAATACAGACTCCTTCAGAGTGGAAGGATGTGTCACATTCCAGATCCGTGAGAATCAGTTTGATGGGAGTGGCAAACAGGACCCTCATAGACACATCACTCGCTTCCTTGAAGCTTGTGACTTGCAGAAGACATGAGGAGTCTCACAAGATGAGTTTCGCTTGCGGCTTTTCCCCCTCTCTCTTAGGGATGTCGCTCGCGATTGGGTTGACAGCTTGGATAGGAACAGCATCAGAACTTGGGAGCAAATGTCACAAAAGTTCCTAACCAAATATTTTCCTCCTCAGAAAGCGGCACAAGCAAGAGTAGCCGTTACATCTTTCAGGCAGACAGAAGATGAAACTTATAACGAAGCTTGGGAGAGGTACAATATGCTCTTGAGAAGATGCCCCTCGACGTTCTTTGACCCGGTCTCCAAGGTTCAACATTTCTTTAACGGGTTAAGGGGGTGCTATCAGATGAACTGTGATGCCGCAGCTGGCGGTTCTTTCTCTTATTTATCAGCTGAAGACGGATGGGCATTATTAGAGAAGATGTCATACAATGATTACAACTGTGGTAGGGAAACCTCAAGTGGAGTCAGTTCTGCAACAATGGAAGCCATTCTAGAGTAAGTTAAATCGTTGAAGATACAAGTTGCGGCTTTGTCAGAGAACAAGAAGGTTAATGTGCTACACGAGGGAATGCCTCCGGGTTGTGATAATCGTAATGGAGATCATGACACTCGGAACTGTCCATTCAACTTCTCTCAGGAACATGTGGACTCATGCCACAATTTCTATGACAGTGTGCCCCAGAACAACTATCAGAGGAACAGACAGAATGACTACAGTCAGAATCATAATAGGGGCTATATGAGGAGAGACCATCCGGGTTTCGCTTGGAATAATGCTAGTGGTGGTCTAGTCGGGCAACAACAACCTCAACAGAATTGGAAACAACAACCTCAACAGGGTCTGAGGCCAAACATTGGAATCCAACAGCGCAATACTCAGCAGGGTTTTCTGGGGACTAATCAGTTGCAAATAACAGATGGTGGAAGGTAACCTTGGGAGTTGGGTTTTGAGAAGATGAATGCGGCAATGGAAAAGATGTCAATCAATACAAGCACAACCATTGACAAGTTGGCAGCTCATACAGGGGCGGCAATTCAGAATCTAGAGACACAGGTTGCTCAGCTCGCAAAGCGACTTAATGAGCGTCCCCCAGGCACTTTCCCAGGTGATACCGAGAACAACCCTAAGAACCATTGCAATGCCATAACAACTAGAAGCGGTAGGGTGTTGGGATCTAACAGGGGTGCAACCAGTTTAGAGGAAGACAAGGCCCCGAAACAACCACATGTTGAGGAAGAGCAACCTGAGAAAGAGGAGTTGGCAAGTGACAAGGCACCAGAGCAAGGGGGTAGGCTGAAGCTTGTGGATGAAGAGTTCCGAAAGAAGAAGTGGGTTGAACCCCAAGACCTCCCGCCCTACATGAAGGTGCCGTACCCTGAAAGATTGAAGAAACCTCAATAGGATAAGCAGTTCAACAAATTCCTTGATGTCTTCCGCAAACTTCAGATTAACATTCCATTTGCGGAAGCCTTGGAACATATGCCATCATATGCCCGGTTTATGAAGGAGCTTCTCACCAAGAAGCGGAGAATAGTGGATGAGGAAACGATTTCTTTAACCGAGGAGTGTAGTGACATTCTTCAAAGAAAACTACCTCCAAAGTTGAAGGATCCCGGTTCTTTTTCGATACCATGCACCATTGGGGGGATGACTCTAGGGAAGGCATTATGTGATCTAGGGGCAAGCATCAACTTGATGCCCCTCTCTATGATGAAGAGGTTGGGGATCAAAGAAGTCAAGGACACACGGATGTCACTCCAACTCGCCGATCGTTCTATAAAATATCCTTATGGAGTGGTCGAAGACTTGTTAGTGAAGGTGGACAAGCTCATATTTCCGGCGGACTTTGTAGTGCTTGATATGGATGAAGACGCCGAGATCCCTCTCATATTGGGTAGGCCCTTCTTGGCCACTGGGGGTGCCTTGATAGATGTGCGACAAGGGAAGCTCACTCTAAGGGTGCAAGATGAAGAAGTAGTCTTCAATCTCTTTGAAGCAATGAAGCACCCTGCAGAGAGGTCGGAAGTGTATCGAGTGGATATGGTGGATCCAACTGTCAAGGCAAAGGCAACTAGAGAAGCCCATGGTTCTTCACTTGCTCAAGTGTTGGTAAAATCCCATGATGATGATAGTGAGAAAAAAGACCCTTTGGGGGATGAGGTCTATCTCGAGTGGTTGAAAGACATGGAAACTTTACCGAGTTCCCCAAGGGATGAATGTGCAAGGGAAGAGCTCAACAACAAGGGCATGGAAAAAGAGGATAAAGCACCAAAGTTGAAAGGTGGCACAACCGTGGTGGTCAATGAAAACAACTAGTTGATCCCAAAAAGGACCATCACGGAGTGGAGAGTATGTGCCGATTATAGAGGGCTTTTGGATTTAAATGAGTTGTCCGGGATCCGCAAGCAAGAAAACCACAAGAAGCGGACTAAGGAAAGGCAGGACAAACACATCTTGCCTAGGGAGCTTGAGCCCGGGCAAGCGGTACTTCTTGACAACTCAAGGTTGAAACTCTTTCTGGGAAAGCTAAGATCGAGGTGGTCGGGACCATTCAAGGTCCTCCAAGTTTGTCCTCACGGAACAGTAGAGTTAGAAGGGGCCTCTGGTAACTTCAAGGTGAATGGGCAAATGATAAGGCATGACCATGGGGAATCAGTCCCAAATTACAAGCAGTTTCTTCCTCCGGATTAACCCTTAGGGGTGACTTGAGTCAGGCTCGGGACGTTAAACAAGCGCTACTTGGGAGGCAACCCAAGCTAGGTATCCTTTAATTTTAGTTTCTGTCATTTTCATTGATAAAAAAAAAGGGGGCTTGATTCGCCACGCGAATCCCACGATGGGTCAGCGAGACAGAAGCCCTGAATCTCAGAGGCTTGCTTTCATTTCTGTCTCGCGTCGCGAGGTATACTTTCGCCTCGCGATTCTGGGCATCATCATATGTTGGAATTCTAGATTCGCCTCGCGAGATACTACTCGCCTCGTTATTCTGGAAAGTGTGAAAACAATTTTTTCCAGATTCGCCTCGCGAGTGATCTCTCGCCTCGCGAATCTGCACTTAAGGTTTTAATTTGCAGGAGTTCTTCCAGGATGCTGTGCAACAGAAGGGAGCCCGTGAGACCAATTGGATGAGGAGGCAACCATGGAAACTCGATCAGGGAGCACCCTCTCCTTTCCTCACTTTTGTTTTTGCTTTTTGTTTTTGTTTTTTTTTTGTTTGTCACTCTTGAATAATTTGAGAAGATCAAGAGTACGTGTACGAATGTGTGTCGGCAAGCTTGTTGGATTTTAATTAACTTGAGCATAGATTGATTGCATGAATTATTTTGACCATCGATGATTTCCCCCTAGGTTCTGAAATTAGAAAAGTTGATCCCCACGTGAAAAATTGAAAACTAAACTTTGAGAATTTTATTGTGATTACTTGATTTATGATAAGTTTGGGGTGAGGGGGTGCACACACTGGGAATTGTATCTCGGTCAAACAAATTGCAAAATGTCCAGGTGAGGATTTGAGCCTCCAACTTTGTTGTTGAATGTGTGAATCACTGTTAAGTTGCACTTTCCCGAATTTGCTTGAATCTCTTCATGGTTTGCATGTTTATGTGTTGCATCAAATGATTTAGGCAATTTTCTTTGAATAACTACTTGGCCTGAAAAGAACCATCCCTAATGCATGTTCCCTAGTTAGCCCCGTTGAGCCTAATTAGCCTATTGTTTCTTGATGACCCTATATTACAAGCCAAAATCTGAAAAACCATGTTAACCCAATCTTAGGATTAGGATAGCATGGACACTTAGCAAGAGAAGGGTTGTGGGAAGCTAAGTTTGGGGTGGCTACAAGGTGATATGTTATTTTGGATTGAGAAAAAGAAAAATAAAGGTTGAAACCCAAGAAGGAAAAAAAAAATTGCCAAAGGAAAAGGGGCAAAAACAGAGAAAATAGCAAGGAAAAGGATGTAGTCACCCGAGGCAAAAAGAAAATTGGAAAAAGGAATTTGAGTAGAATATGTGTCAAGTGCTCATGCTCTCTTAGTTCCTAGGGACTTAAGCCTAGTATCCTTGAATATCCTACCCTCAGCCAGGCCCCATTACAACCTTTATAAGACCTTCTGATGTTGCATGCATGTTTTTGTGGGAACCATTTTTGAGATGAAAATCAAATTCATGGGAAGTGCTCTTGATATGTGAAATTGAGTGAAAAGTTGATAGCCTAGACGAATTTGAGCGAATGAGTGAATTTTACATACCCTTGTGAGGAAGGCAATTGTTTGAAATTGGTGATCTTCCTTTTGTGTGTAACTCTGATCCTCAACTTAGATTAATGCTTGCATGAATGATAAGTTCTCAATTGTTTAAAGTAAATGAATGTGGGGATTACGTTGATGTAAGGGGGGAAATCATTGGAGAAAAACTGTTTTGATTGCATGAAATTTGTGCGAAATCGATTGATTCCCTTAAGCTTGCCAAGTCTTGAGTCGTTTTTGAGTTTTAGCTTGCTTGGGGACAAGCAAGGTTTAAGTTTGGGGTGTTTTGATAAGCCTTTGGCTTATCTAGTTTTATAACTAGATGGACTGTGGTTTTTGTGCAAATTATTCGAGTTCAATCTCGTTTTCGCCCAAATTTGGCCTTGTTTTGTTCCTAAGTAGACTTTGACTCGTTCTAGGCATTTTTAGTAGTTTTTAGTCTATTTTGAATATAATTACGCTTTTTTTTTCTTTTTATTGTTTCAGGTTAGAAGTGAAGCTCCAAGAGTCAAGGAAGCACTTCGAGTTAAGGAAATAGTGGAAATTTCCATTCTGGAGACACTCGCCCCGCGAGTAGATGCTCGCCTCGCGAGCCTGAAGATCAGCAAAACAGCAACAGTCATCAATTCTGGATCGCCGCGCGAGAGGCTTGTCGCCTCGTGAGAAATTGAAGACCCTGGAAGACAGAGACCATCACGGCTTAGCCGTGATGAAGGTCACGGCTGTGACAGAATAAGGTTTGAAGACTCGCCTCGCGAACACACTCTCTCCTCGCGAGAATCCAAATTGAAAGAGCGCCAAAACTAACGTTCGCCTCGCGAAATATGGTTCGCCCTGCGAGCGTCCGAGAACCAGAATCCCTATTTATAGGCTGTTTCAGATCAGATTGGTGGACTTTGGATACTCCACTTGTTTTAAATCAGTTTTAGGACGAATCCTTGTTTCTGGAGCTGCGTCTCCCTTCTCTTTTCTTTTCTTATTTTATTATGGAGATTATTGTCGATTGTTCGTTTGTCGTCACGGGCATGAGGAACTAATCCCCTCGTCCAGGGGATCGATGAAGCCACCCATGGCGGTATAGTGTTCATGTGATGTATGTTTTTCTCCCCTTTAATTCAATTCTTGTTTTCCAATTCTGATTTGATTGTGTTGATCATATGCTTGCGTGATTAACTAGTTAAACGTGTTGAGGCTGATCGGCGATTCGCGTTTTAGAACTTGAATTGGGATCATCGATCGAATATTGCACGAGAGTGAGTAGGAGATCGGTGCAACCGTATAGGGAACAAGAATTAATAGAATTTGATGATTAGGATTATGAGACCTAGTAAGTAATTAATCCAATCTTCGAATACGTCCTATTGAGCACGACAGTGGATATAGGAGAATTTGGGGGTCCCGGTTGACATTGTAATTGAACTTAGGGAGGAATTCATCATCACTTGGGTACTATGCATGATTGGGTAGGTGGATTTGAGACCCTAGATATTTTAATTTCAGATTTCAATACCTTAGCTTTATTTAATTTGTTAATTGAATTGCGATATTAATCTCTCTCTCTCCACCACTTTCCTCACTTGACCAACTTATTGGATTTCTCGCGAATTGGTTGAATTGGTAGCCAAATCCCTGAGTTCGACCTCGATAAATTCTTACCGTGTTATTTTATTACTTGCGATGACCCGGTACACTTGTCGGTGACCCAACAGCTCGCGTCGCGAGCATGCTTTTGCGTCGCGAAAGATCTGAATTCCATAAAAGTGATCGAGGCAGAAGCCGTCACGGCCTGGCCGTGATGGACATCACGGTCGTGACGCGCATTACTTGGACCTGAAGCAACCGAATTGGATCAGAATTTGAGTTAGATTGGATTTCTAACTTCCCTCATCTATAAATAAGGACCAGGCAGAGGCAGAGAGATAGACTAGACCAAGGACTCTTGGCTGCTACTTAGGCATAGATTTAGGATCTCTCTTCTTCTTCTCCTCTCTTCTCTTAGTTTATTTTCATGTTATTTGTAATCAAGCCTGTCATCTCCGTGGCAAGGCTGGAGTAGTAGCTTAGTTTCTAGGGATCGGGGCTATGCCCGAGGTTTGAATATGTTGTAAATTTGATGTAATATCTTTGTTAATTTCGATTTGCTTTAGATCTGATTTCTAGTGTTCTAATCACTCGTAAATTCGGCGGCCGCTTATTTGCGAGACGTAGATATTCTAAGGAGGAACCTAGCGGTGAACTTAGGTTTATTTGCATGACTTAGACATTCTAAGGAGGAACCTAGCAGTGAACTTAGGTGTCGGATCTATAGAGTCAGACTTGGGACTGAAATCACGAGAGTTAGAAGCCGTCCCTCGAGGATCGACGAGTTGTCACGAAACGCAAAGGGTCCAATCTGAGATCGACTACCACGAGAGTAAGGGTTGGGTCAATTGGGCACGGTTTTTGTAACCCGAGAGGGAGCTTAAACTATTAGAGGATAAACTCGCCTTCAAGGCAATTTCATTAATTAACAAGGGTAAATCAGATTAGTAACATAAATAGCCTCGTAGGTAACCCAAATCCCTAGGAATCCATTTAGATCCAAAAACCCTAAAAAGATTTGTTTTCCTGTTTTATTTGATTCTGTTTGTTTATCTCTTAAAACCTTTTCAAAATTCAAATCCTTTTTATACAGTCCAGATTTACCAATTTAACGATTAGTTGCGTTTCGAGATCACAGTCTCTGTGGGATCGATATCTTTTATTACTTGGCGACAATCCGGTACACTTACCGGAACGCACGCGCGCGTCGCGTCGCGCGCCTGTCACAAATCTTGATACATCTTTGTGGATCCAGGATGAAAACTCAACTTACTCTTGTGTGCTTCTTCCAAAATCATCTTCCTAAGTTCTGCATCCTCTGGCACACATATCCTATCCTTAAACCTTAACACACCATCTGCTCCCCTAGTGAACTCAGAAACTTTACCCCCGTCTATCCCCTTACTAATCTCCCGAAGGTATAGATCCTGAACTTGATTATCTTTAAGACCTTTCAAGAAATCACTACTAATAGTGACCATACTTAAGCAAACTTTATCTTTCCGTCATTCCATTCCTAAGCTCAAATCTCTGAATTGTTCAAGCAATTCTAACTCCTTAACCATCATTGCGGATACATGCAAGGACTTCCTACTTAAGGCATCTGCTACCACATTGGCCTTACCAGGGTGGTACAATAACTCAAAATCGTAATCTTTTATGAACTCCATCCACCTCCGCTGCCTCATATTCAATTCCTTTTGATCGAATAGGTACTTGTGCTCTTATGGTCACTGAAAACATTAAACCTTGCTCCATACAAAAAGTGTCGCCATATCTTTAAAGCGAACACTATTGCTGCTAACTCCAAATCATGAGTCGGATAATTCCTGTCATGAATCCTCAATTGTCGGGAAGCATAAGCGACAACTCTTCCCTCTTGCATCAGAACACAACCTAAACCTTGGTATGACGCATCACATTATACATCAAACTGTCCTAGAGGGTCTGGTAAGATCAACACAGGTGATGTAGTCAACCTTTCCTTCAACTTTTGAAAACTCTGCTCACACTTGTCCGTCCATACAAAAGTTGTATCCTTTCTCGTTAACTGAGTCATGGACAACGCAATCTTAGAGAATCCCTCTATGAACCTCCGATAATATCCAGCAAGTCCTAAGAAACTCCGTACTTCACTCACTGACTTAGGTCGTTCCCATTTAAGAACTGCTTCAACCTTAGCTGGATCTACGGCTATTCCTTCTTTATTAATCACGTGCCCTAGGAATTGCACTTCTTCCAGCCAAAACTCACACTTGCAAAGTTTGGCATAAAGTTGCCTATCCTTTAAGACTCGCAATACCAAACTCAAATGTTCCTCATGCTCTTCCCACGTACGAGAATAGATAAGAATATCGTCGATAAACACAACAACAAACTTATCGAGGAATGGTCTAAAAATTCGGTTCATGTAATCCATGAACACGGCTGGCACATTAGTTTCACCGAAAGGCATGCATGACTAAATACTCATGGTGCCCATACCTCGTCCTAAAAGCCATCTTGGGTATATCTTCCTTCCTTACCCTGATCTGATGATACCCAGATCTTAAATCAATCTTCGAGAATATTGTTACTCCCTTCAACTGATCCATCAGGTCATCGATCCGAGGCAACGGATACTTGTTCTTAATTGTCACCTTATTCAACTGTCTGTAATCTGTGCACAACCTCGCACTTCCATCCTTTTTCTTAACGAACAACACCGGTGCCCCCCAAGGCGAAACATTCGGTCTGATGAACTTTTTCCCCATCATATCATCCAATTGTTCCTTCAACTCAGTCAACTCAATCGGTGACATCCGATAAGGTGCTATAGATATAGGCCCTGTCCCTGGTACTAGGTCTATAGTGAATTCCACTTCTCTTTCCGGTGGCAAACCTGGAACGTCTGGAGGGAAAACTTCAGGAAACTCTTTCACGATAGGTATAGAATCTATGTTGGAGATCTCATTAGCTTCCATTGCACAAAGCCTCACAAATTCCTGAGAGTTGTTACTCCTCAGAGGTACTCCTTCATTGGTAGACACTATACTAGAAGGTTCAAGAAATGATAAGGTCTTACTAGAACAATCTAGAATTACATGGTTAGCCGAAAGCCAATCCATGCCAAGGATAACATCTATCTGTTGCATAGGCAAACAGATGAGGTCTACAACAAAAGTTCGATTTTCAATCACTATAGGACACTTTAAGCAAACAGATATGGTAATCAAAGGATTACTAGTTGGAGTAGATACCATAAGGGTATAAGGCAATTTGGAGACAGTTAAGTTCAAATGATCCTTACACTCATGCGAGATAAAAGAATGAGTAGCGCCTGAGTCAAACAATACGTTAGAGAGTCTACCAGCTATCAGACACATACCTTGTATGAGTTCAGCAGATTGGGAGGATTCGGCTCCCTTCACGGTAAACACCCTTCCAGTGGATTATGGTCTATTTGTTGGGACACTTCTTCCAGCTCCACCTCTATTATCTCCGTAACCTTTTCCCGTAGCTGCTAGTTGCTGCATAACCTTCTGTCTGCAGTCTCGTGCCATGTGACCTGATTTCCCATAGTTGAAACAGTTGGGTCCACTTGAACAGTTGTTTGCATAATGTGGTCCCCCACATCTAAAGCAAACTACACTTTGCGATTGCTGACCAGTTCTAGTCGCTGGTGTTGGTCCCTGTTTCTGCCCAGGTCTAACATATGGTTTGTCTCCACTAGGAACCACTTCCCCCGCGCCTCTGGAAACTTGATCGGTTAGGGCCTCCAATCCTCATTTGTTTATGCTCATTAGCTATCCTCAGATCTATGCTTTCGATGGCACTGCATCTCTCGACTAGCTCTGGGAAGTACTGTATGTCAAGAGACACTACAGCCCTCTGCAGCTCATCTCTGAGCCCTTCCTCGAATCTTCTTCATTGCCAGTCTTCATTCGGAAACCTTTGATAGTATTCTGAAAACTTGATCAGCGCCTCAAACCTCGATGCATACTCACCAACAGACATATTGCCTTGCTTGAGGTTTGTGAATTCCTTTTCCTTCTCGCGTCTAACTATACGTGGAAAATACTTCTCGAAGAAGCAATCAATGAATAATTTCCAGGTAACTACACTACCTTCAGCCTCCAATAACCTTCTCTTACCCTTCCACCAGAATTCTGCCCCCTCAGTCAACATAAAGGCGGCATAAGTCACCTTTCTATCCTCTCGGCAGCACATAGTATCGAATATCTTCTCAATCTCCTATATCCACCATTCTGCCCTCTCTAGATCGTATTCTACTCTGAATTTAGGTGGCTTCCCATTCATAAAGGTTGCTAATCCGGCATCCTCAGCTGCTACTGCCCTCCTCTGGTTCTTGATCTCTAGCTGCTCTTTGTTCATTTGCATCATCTCAGCATTCTACTGGGTTTGCAATAACATAGCAGCAGCTATTGTCTCCATGGTGTTGGGAGTCGAAGATGATCCTCCTCCAATGTCAGCATTGTCATTGACAGCTCCAATGACCCTTTCTGGAGTCCTTTCTCCACTGTTTGTTGGACGTCCTCTTCCACGTGCCATGATTCTGGTGAAAGAAATCATCCTCTCTAATTAGTATGACATATAATACTACATAAGCAAGTATATAAATACCATATGCCATACTAATATTAACTTTTGTATTAGGTTTGGACACTCTACCCCACTTCTAAACATAGTCTAAATCCGATGTGGATTCAACTAGACACGGCCAGTAACAACACCCTAACTTTTAGCAGTCCGATCAAAATCAAACTGCTCTGATACCAAATGAGACACCCCGTTGTGCCCCTTTGTGTCATTTAGTTTAAAACCTCATTATTTAATTACTTAATCGCACACTTAACGTGAAAATTACGTAAAAATTGAAACTTAATTTCTTAAGAAAATAGATTCATATAGAACAGAATATGTAAACATAAATATATTACATATACTTAAAGCATCAGAGTTATCCAAACACTGTTTCAGGGCATTCCATCAATAGGATCCCGAACTGGTGCATAGTTATACAAAACATAAGCGGAAAGATAAAGCTTCACGACACAGACGCATTGGCCATAACTAACTAGACCCTAATCACCATGGGTCACAGCTCGTCCTCCGGCATCCGGTTTCGTAGGGAGTTCCAACCAACTCCTCCTGGTTACGTTCATCCACAGGGTCTTCTCGTACGGTTCAATAAGGAGACAAAATACAACATACAGAAATATACAGGGGATAAGAAACAGTTCTATCATCAAAAGCGGAAAAGAGTCATAGTAAACTATACAGTAATTATCACAGACACAACATCAATCAAGTCATCTATCTTCCATAAAATTCTTATATCCATCCTACCCTCACTCCTACAACTAAAACTTGATACTGAAAATGGCTATGGTTTCCCTATCATAGTTATGGTTATCGGTCAGTCGTCCAAGCGACACGTCCCATTCCCGGTGCACATCCTTAGTCATGGTGAGAATGCTCATGCAAAGCAATGACACTATAGCTGCACATTAAACCCGGTGCACAACCCGGACCGTGGGTGCTCATGCAAAGCAATGACACTATAGCTGCACGATTATCCCGGTGCACACCTTCACCATGGTAAGAACGCTCACGCAAAGTGTGACACTACAGCTGCACGATGATCCCGTGTACACCTCGTCCACTCCCAGAGGTGCTCATGCAAAGCAATGACACTCGTAGCTGCACAAGTTAAGTTTACCCTTTGGACGATCCCACAAGGACTTCGGGTCTTGTATATGTCCCACATACGGTAATAGAAACAACACAACTTATGAACCTCGCAGACTCCTATGGTCATAACCTAGTGCCTTAACCTCTCATCAAGACCTCAACACATGCTCTATGTCACAGCACCTCTTTAACATATTTCATGTAGGTTAGGCACCTCTAAAAATCATCATGATCCTTGATAAGCCTCTGGCTCATCTAGTTTTATAGCTAGTATGACCAGGGTTTTGTGCAAATCATATCGTATTTTCACCCAAATTAGATTAGATTGTCCTCAAGCAAGGTTTTGAGTCTCTAGAGTAGTTTTAAGTTAATTTAGCTAGTTTTGAGTCAAAATAATACACTTATGGTTATTTCCTTGTTTTCAGGTTAAGTAGAAGTTGAGAAAATAAAGAGCAGGGGATTCGCCCCGCGAAGGACACGCTCGCCACGCGACCCCGAAGCCTGACTGTTCCAAGAAATTGCTAAGTCTCTGGTTCGCCCCGCGAATAAGTTCTCGCCCCGCGAGTCTTGCAACCCTGAAAAAGTCAGAGACGATCACGGCTTGGCCGTGTTGAAGGTCATGGCCATGGCAGTTTTGAAGCTGAAGAGTCTCGCCTCGCGAGCATCCATTCGCCTCGCGAGTCTGGAAGTCAGAGAGCATCATGGTTGGCCCCTGATGGCCATAACGGGCGTAAGGAGAAAACTCTTCATATCCTCGCCTCGCGAGCAAGTATTTCGCCTCGCGAGAATGCCAAAGGTTGCTGACTCTTCATGAAATTCGCCTCGCGAATGTGTGCTCGCCTTGCGAGCTAGCTGAATTCTGAATTTGTATAAAAGGCTGTTCTGAACAAATTGTAAAAACTTTTGCTTCTCCAATTTTCTGTTTTACATTTTTCTCTGTGATTTCGTTTTTACCATGGAGAACTAAGTCCTAGGATTAGTCTACTGTATGAGGATTCTATATACTTGAGGTTTTGTAAATCCCTATTTTAATTGCTTTTCCCTTTTCAATACCATATTATACATTTCTGTTTGTTATTTCAGGAGTGTGTAGTATTGTATTGATTTGTTTCAGTGATGTGATTTTCCTATACATAATCGCGTTTGTTAATTCGCGTGTGTTCATTCATGATCGTTTGTTCAAGAGAGCTTAACCCCGTTTGTTATTTCGGGAATAGGAACTTGCATCCATAGTAGCAATTACGTTGTTAGTTGTTACTGTAACTGAAAGGGGATTAGAATCTGCTTAGGGCTTGGGATTGCATTGACCAAGGATAGTTGGGAATTCTTAACAGTAGATTAATCGTTGTTTGATAATTGATAATCTCTTTTCAACTGCCCTGTTTTTGATTGCTCTGTTTTGTTTGTTTCCTATTTGCACTCCAATCAAACCCCCCCACCCCAAAAAAAACTGATTTTTGTGAAAGGTAACACTTTCAGAGTCCTTGAGAGACGACATCCGAGTTGTCGCACTAAACTACAGTTTTAAACCCGCTCGTCCTTTTTGGCGCGTGCGCGACAGCGCGACCAAAAATTGGCGCCGTTGCCGGGGACTCTGAGTTGTTATTTTTCGTAACTTGTTTTGTTTTATTTTTCTTTTCTTTCTTTTATTTTCTGTTCTGTTTTGAATTGGTCTGGCTACTAGGTCTCATTGCCGTGAATTGTGTGATTTTGACCCGGAAATTGAAAGAACACTGCACACACTCCGTAGGGAATTTCGGGCTAGCACTAGTAGTGATTCCAATTTTAAAACTGTTTTTGAAAACATGGGAGACCAGAGGACATTAAGACAGCTTGCTGCCCCTGATGTCAACTATAATGGATTATGTATTTCTTATCCTGGTGCTGACACTCCTTTTGAACTGAAATCTGGTTTTATTCACCTGTTGCCCAAGTTTAATGGTCTTGCAGGTGAGGATCCACACAAGCACTTGAAAGAATTCCAAGTTGTATGCTCCACAACCTCGAGAGCAGAGGGAGTCACTGAGGATAGTATCAAGCTGAAGGCTTTTCCATTTTCACTTCAGGGAGCTGCAAAGGATTGGCTATTGTACCTTGAGCCCAACTCCATCACCACTTGGAATGATTTGAAGAGGGTGTTCCTAGAAAGGTATTTTCCTGCTTCAAGAGCTGCTTCAATAAGGAAAGAGATATGTGGCATCAGGCAAGGGAACGAGTCACTAGCTGAGTACTGGGAAAGGTTCAAACATTTGGTATCTAGTTGCCCCCAAAGATCAAATTTCGAACAACTCCCGATCCAATACTTTTATGAAGGACTCTGCCGATGGATAGGAATCTTTTGGATGCTTGCTAGTGGGGAGCATTAGTGGATAAGACCCCACTGCCGCCAAGCAACTCATTGAGAACATGCCATTGAATTCCCAGCAGTTTTCTACAAGAAGAAATTCAGTTGAGCCAAGAGGTGTGCATGAGATTCATAGTTCATCTTCCAACCAGGCCGCCCTTGAGAATAGATTGGATGAGCTGACTTCCTTTGTAAGGCAATTGGCAATAGACAAGGTTCAGCCTGCAAAGTTATGTAGCATGTGCAATTCACCTGAGCACCCATTGGATCCATGCCCGATCCAGAGAGAAGAGTTTGTCGCTGAAGTACCTCAAGCTTACGCAAATGAACCCCTATAATCAAGGAAGCAGTCAGAATCGGACAAAGATTCCGCACTTCTCTACCAATAGGTACCATCCCAGCTGGAGAAATCACCCTAATTTGCGGTATGGGAACTCATCCCAACAAGAGCCGATGGCACCTCAGAATCATCCTCCAGTGACCACTTCTGCACCTTCTGGACCATCATTAGAAGACTTGGTAAAGCAAATGGCTGCATCTAGTGTACAGTTTCAGCAGCGGACAGATGCTAGTATTCAAGATTTGAGGACACAGATTGGACAGTTGGCCACATCCATGAATAGCATACAACAAGGTCAAGGGACAAATCAGCTGCCTGCACAGCCAGTGATAAATCCTAATGCCTCCAACCCTAATGTGAGTGCCATCTCTCTGAGATCTGGAAAGGTTGTTGAGGCCACTTCTGGAAAGGATGAAGAAACTATGAAGGCCACTCCTGAGCCTACTGTTGAGGTAACTCCTGAACCTGTGGTTGAAGTTGAAACTGAGAGAGTGTATAGACCACCCATTCCATTCCCACACAGAATTCAGAAAAATTTGAAGATTGGTGGTGAAAATAAGGAGAAGGAGATTCTTGATGTTTTCAGAAAAGTAGCTGTTAATATTCCACTGTTGGATGTGATCAAGCAAGTGCCCAGATATGCCAAATTTCTGAAGGACCTATGCACCAACAAGAGGAAGATGAAGACTAATGAGAGGGTTGACTTGGGAATGAATGTCTCAGCACTTATCCAGTCAAAGATAGAAAGAGTTGCTTCTATAGCCCCTACTCAAGCACTACCACAGAAGTGCAAGGATCCAGGCACCTTCACTATTCCATGCACTATTGGGGACAAGAAGTTTGAGAACTGCATGTTGGACTTGGGAGCATCAATCAATGTCATGCCTACCTCCATCTTTAACAACCTTGATCTTGGGCCATTGCGAAGATACTGTGTCTTACCATCCAGTTGGCTAACAGGACCAGTGCCCGACCCATGGGAATGGTAGAGGATGTCCTAGTGCAAGTTGATGATTTGATATTCCCTGCGGACTTCTATATCCTAGATATGGCAGGAGAGACTCGACCAAAGAGATCACCCATAATCTTGGGAGACCATTCATGATGACATCCAAGACCAAGATTGATGTTTATGATGGGACTATGTCTATGGAGTTTGGTGGTATTGTGGCCAAATTCAAGATCTTCGATGCTATGAAACACCCAGTAGAGGAGCACTCTGTATTCCACTTAGAGTTACTTTCTGAGCTTATCGAGGACACCCATGATGATTTTATTTCTGATTTTCCTCTTATTTCTGGTTTTGATGATGTATATACTTGTACTAACTGCACTAACACTAACCCATGTTCTGTTTGTTCTGAGTTTTTGGATTCAACCTTGCAGGGGTGAGGATGATAGTGATAGTGATAAGGAGAGTGAAGTCGTCTACTCAGCCAGAAGTCCTTAACCCTATGGCTACTCCCAATGCACCATCTCGTTGAGCGACCACCTTCTTTGGAACTCAAACCACTTCCCGAGAACCCGAAGTATGCCTACTTGGGGAGGAATGCAACATTGCCAATCATCATTTCCTCCAACCTCAACTCGATCGGAAGCCAAGCTTTTAGAAGTTCCGAGGAAGAACAAGAAGGCTATTGGGTGGACATTGGCCGATATTCCAGGAATAAGCCCCTCCGGATGCATGCACAGAATTTTATCGAGGATGGGGCTAAGCTGATCGGAGACAGCCCAAAGGCGACTTAACCCACCGATTCTCGGATGTGGTAAATAAAGAGTTGACTAAGCTTCTACAGCAGTGTATTATCTATCCCATCTCCGATAGTTCTTGGGTAAGTCCGGTTCAAGTTGTACCAAAGAAGTCCTGGTCTAACAAAGAGTTAGGAATGAAAATAATGAACTTGTGCCTACTAGAGTCCGTAATAGTTTGGAGAGTTTGTATAGACTATAGGAAGCTAAACCAGGCCACCCGAAAGGATCATTTTCCTTGCCGTTCATAGATCGAGATCTTTGGATCGGCTGGCTGGTCATCCCATTATTGTTTTCTAGATGGCTTTTCCGGTATTTCCAGATTCATATTGCCCCTGAGGATCGTGAAAAGACCACCTTCACGTGCCCCTTGATGACGTTTGCTTATAGGAGGATGCCTTTTGGCCTCTGTAATGCTCCTGGCACTTTTCAAAGATGCATGCTTAGTATTTTCTCTGATTTTATTGAAAACTGCATAGAGGTGTTTATGGATGATTTTACTGTGTATGGATCCTCTTTTGATGCTTGTTTGCATAGTCTAGGTCTAGTTCTACAAAGATGCATTGATACTGATTTGATTCTGAATTATGAGAAATGTCATTTCATGGTAGAACAGGGGATAGTATTGGGTCATGTAATTTCCAAAGAGGGTATTTCTGTGGATCCTGCAAAAATAAATGTGATTTCTTCATTGCCTTACCCATCTTGCGTACGCGAGATCCGTTCCTTTCTTGGACATGCAGGTTTCTACAGGCGCTTTATAAAGGACTTCAGCAAGATAGCACTACCATTGTCAAATCTGCTGAAAAATGATACCCTGTTCCAGTTTGATGAAAAGTGCAAAGAGTCATTTGACTATCTGAAGAAGGCGTTGACTTCTACCCCTGTCATCCAGCCCCCAGACTGGACACTCCCGTTTGAACTGATGTGTGATGCTTCAAATTTTGCCGTGGGAGCAGTTCTGGCACAAAGGGTGGGCAAGGTTGCCCATGTAATTCACTATGCTTCTAGGACCTTAGATGCTGCTCAGGCAAATTACACCACCACTGAGAAAGAACTGCTAGCTATTGTATTTGCACTTGATAAGTTTAGGTCTTATTTGCTAGGTTCTAGGGTGACTGTTTTTACTGACCATGCAGCTTTGAAATATCTGTTGAAGAAGCCAGAAGCTAAGCCAAGACTGATCGGGTGGATGCTCTTGCTCCAGGAATTCAATGTGGAGATAAAGGATAAAAGTGGAGCTGAAAATTTGGTAGCAGATCATTTGAGCAGGATAGCAAGGGATGAGGATACTTTTCCCATCCAAGATGATTTCCCTGATGAGAGATCACATATGTATGGGGTAACCCCTGGTTTCTTCGACATTGTAAATTTTCTAGTTCGTTGGTGTTGTTCCCCGCAGTACAAGTAGACATAAGTTCCACAAGCTGAAGAGCGATGCAAAGTACTATGTGTGGGATGACCCCTATCTGTGGAAGTTTTGCAGTGACCAGGTTATTCGAAGGTGTGTACCAGATCATGAGACGGAGTCCATCCTGCATTTCTCACATGCCTCTCCAGTTGGAGGACACTTTGGACCTCAGAGGACAGCAAGAAAAGTCCTGGATTCTGGATTTTATTGGCCCACAATTTTTAGGGATTCATATGAGGTATATAAGAGTTGTAAAGAATGTCAAATAACAGGCCCTGCAATCACTCGTAGGAGTGAGATGCCCCAACAGCCCATGCTCTTTTGTGAAGTTTTTGATGTGTGGGGGATGGACTTCATGGGTCCTTTCCCTCCTTCTTTTGGTTTTGTATATATTTTGTTGGCTGTAGATTATGTTTCAAAGTGGGTGGAAGCAATCCCCACTAGGACTAATGATGCTCAGATTGTTTCCAAATTTGTTAGGTCCAACATTTTTTGCAGGTTTGGCATACCCAAGGCCATCATCAGTGACCAGGGCACACATTTTTGCAACAGAACCATGGAGGCCCTACTCAGGAAATATGGGGTTGTACATAGAGTATCCACTGCTTACCACCCCCAAACCAATGGCCAAGCTGAAATATCCAACAGGGAGATCAAGCAAATTCTAGAGAAGATGGTGCAGCCTAATAGAAAGGAATGGAGCCGCCTGGACGGGAAGACGACTGTGGGCACAAAGGACTGCTTTCAAGACCCCTATAGGAATGTCCCCATTTCGGCTAGTTTTTGGTAAGGCTTGCCACCTCCCGGTGGAGGTTGAGCATAGAGCATATTGGGCAGTAAAGTGTTGTAACATGGACATGAATAAATCTGGTGTTGAAAGAAAGCTGCAATTGCAGCAACTTGAGGAGCTTAGGCTTGAAGCCTATGAAAGCTCCAAGATTTATAAAGAAAAGACAAAACAATTTCATGATAGAATGATTGTTAGGAAAGAATTTTTTGTGGGCCAGCTAGTATTATTGTTTAACTCCCGCCTGAAACTGATGGCTGGGAAACTTAGGTCCAAATGGGATGGCCCTTTTGTCGTTACTAATGTGTTTCCTTATGGTGCAGTAGAGATTACACGTGCAGGTACACACAAGCCCTTCAAGGTTAACGGGCAGAGGTTGAAGCCTTTCCATGGTGTGGATGCTGTTGTTCCTATGAATGCTAATGTTGAGGAGCTATCTTTGGATGCTCCAACCTACACTGATGCTTGATCAGGGAGTTTCTTTTCCTTTCCCTCACTCTGATTGTAAAGTCTGTTGTTGTTCATTGGGGACAATGCATGTTTTAAGTGTGGGGGAGGGAACTAGTTGTAGTTTTTCTTTTCTTTGAATAAAGTTTTCTTTTCTTTGAATAAAGCTCCTGAATAATTTGAGAAGCTCAGGAGCATTTGTGTGTTGAGTCTTTTGTTGGCAAGTTTGCTAGATTTTGATTGATGTTGCACAGATTGCTTGCATGATTGATATGTAATGATTCCCCCTAGGCTGAAAAATTTTTGTTTTTGAAAAGTGATCCCCATGTGAAATTGAAAACTGAACTTTGGGATTTTGTTATGATAGCATGATGAATGATAAGTTTGGGGTGATAGGAAGCACACACTAGGGATAGAATCTCTTTCAAACAATTTGCATGAATGTCCAGGTGAGGTTTTGAGCCTCCAGCATGTTTTAAACTGTGTGAAAATCACTTTCAAGTTGCACTTCCCTGGATTTGATTGAATCTCTTTTTGGTTTGCATGATTATATGTGTGTAGCAAATGATTTAGGCATTTTCTTTGTAAATAGCTACTTGGCCTGAATAAACCAATTCCTAATGCATGTTCCCTAGTTAGCCCTTTTGAGCCTATTAGCCTGTTAGTTCTTGATAACCTAATGTTATAAGCCCAAAAATCTGGAAAACCATGTTAACCCGATCTTAGGATTAGGAGAGCATGTAATCTTAGAATGGGTGCAAGATGTAATATGTTGTTGGGATTGAGAAAAGAAAAAAAAAACAGAGAGAGAAAAAAAAGTTGGAGCCAAAAGCTTGTGAAAGAAAAAGTGTACAAATGTTGAAAAAAAAAAGAAAAAAAAATACAAAAAATACAAAAAATACAAAAAATACAAAAATGCCAAAAAGAAATAAAAAGGGTTGTAGACACCCAGAAGTGTAAAGAAAAAAATAAAGAAAGGAACTTGAACGAATTTCAAAGTGTAAATATAGTTCATGCTCTCTTAGTTCCTAGGGTCTTCAGCCTAGTTTCCTTTGTATATCCTACCCTTAGCCAGGCCCCATTACAACCCATAAAAGACCTTCTGATGTTGCTTGCATGTTTTCTGTGGGAGCCATTTTGAGATGAAAAGCAAATTTTTGGGAAGTGTACTTGAAAAGTGAAACTGAGTGCAAGTTGTTAGCCTGACATAAACTGAGTGATTGAGTGAACAAATAATGCCCTTGTGAGGAAGGCAGTTGTTTGGATTTGGTGATCTCCCTCTTGTGTGTGACTTAGATCCCCTGCTTAGATTTCTGATTGTTTTCATGATGAAACTCTCAAATGTTTGGAATAAATGAATGTGGGGATTGCTCTGTTTGAAAAGGGGGAAACAATGAAGAAAACTGTTTTGATGTATTGCTTGAATTTGTGCAATGTTGATTGAATCTTTTAAGCTTGCCAGGTCTTGAGTCTTTTTTATTTTTGAGTCTTAGTTTGCTTGGGGACAAGCAAAGTTTAAGTTTGGGGTATTTTGATAAGCCTCTGGCTCATCTAGTTTTATAGCTAGTATGACCAGGGTTTTGTGCAAATCATATCGTATTTTCACCCAAATTAGATTAGATTGTCCTCAAGCAAGGTTTTGAGTCTCTAGAGTAGTTTTAAGTTAATTTAGCTAGTTTTGAGTCAAAATAATACACTTATGGTTATTTCCTTGTTTTCAGGTTAAGTAGAAGTTGAGAAAATAAAGAGCAGGGGATTCGCCCCGCGAAGGACACGCTCGCCACGCGACCCCGAAGCCTGACTGTTCCAAGAAATTGCTAAGTCTCTGGTTCGCCCCGCGAATAAGTTCTCGCCCCGCGAGTCTTGCAACCCTGAAAAAGTCAGAGACGATCACGACTTGGCCGTGTTGAAGGTCATGGCCGTGGCAGTTTTGAAGCTGAAGAGTCTCGCCTCGCGAGCATCCATTCGCCTCGCGAGTCTGGAAGTCAGAGAGCATCACGGTTGGCCCCTGATGGCCATAACGGGCGTAAGGAGAAAACTCTTCATATCCTCGCCTCGTGAGCAAGTATTTCGCCTCGCGAGAATGCCAAAGGTTGCTGACTCTTCATGAAATTCGCCTCGCGAATGTGTGCTCGCCTCGCGAGCTAGCTGAATTCTGAATTTGTATAAAAGGCTGTTCTGAACAAATTGTAAAAACTTTTGCTTCTCCAATTTTCTGTTTTACATTTTTCTCTGTGATTTTGTTTTTGCCATGGAGAACTAAGTCCTAGGATTAGTCTACTGTATGAGGATTCTATATACTTGAGGTTTTGTAAATCCCTATTTTAATTGCTTTTCCCTTTTCAATACCATATTATACATTTCTGTTTGTTATTTCAGGAGTGTGTAGTATTGTATTGATTTGTTTCAGTGATGTGATTTTCCTATACATAATCGCGTTTGTTAATTCGCGTGTGTTCATTCATGATCGTTTGTTCATGAGAGCTTAACCCCGTTTGTTATTTCGGGAATAGGAACTTGCATCCATAGTAGCAATTACGTTGTTAGTTATTCAGAATCGAAAGGGATTAGAATCTGCTTAGGGCTTGGGATTGCATTGACCAAGGATAGTTGGGAATTCTTGACAGTAGATTAATCGTTGTTTGATAATTGATAATCTCTTTTCAACTGCCCTGTTGTTGATTGCTCTGTTTTGTTTGTTTCCTATTTGCACTCCAATCAAACCCCCAAAAAAAAAAACTGATTTTTGTGAAAGGTAACACTTTCAGAGTCCTTGAGAGACGACATCCGAGTTGTCGCACTAAACTACATTTTTAAACCCGCTCGTCCTTTTTGGCGCGTGCGCGACAGCGCGACCAATCCTCATGCCCAAAACAACTCATCTCTTAGACCACATATATATCTTCGCTTAATCCACTAAGCATAAAGTAAATACCACACAGATCATGCCTAACATCAAGTCAATCAAAGATATTTTAAAACATCAACATAGCACTAAATCAGTTCAATAAAGGTAATAAAACTCAAATCAACCATCAACAGTATAAACATCAACCTAATATCGATCAACCTACAATCCCCGAATCACCATGTATGTTTTATAAAAGCAATTTAAAGCGATTCTGGCCTTGTCGATTATTCGACTTCTAGTAGGGTTTAGGTCGCCCTACATAATTACTACATAATTTACTACTTATCGATTCCAACGATAGGTTGATTCTTTCCCCCACCTGGGTTATCACCGAACTCCCGAACTCGAAGCTCCTCGTCGTCACACCACAAAGTATTAACTCCACCTTCTGTGAAGGTAAGGAGATTCGATACTCGAAGAGGTATACCACGAACGTCCTCGTTTCCTCCGAGATGGAAGTCTAAGGTTACAAAACATGAAATCATGAGTTAAAACTCAATCAAAGAACACTAACCACAAGGTATAGGTTCGGTTCATACAATAAACTAGGATTAGGGGTTTCCGAAATTTATGCGACTCTTGGATTTATGATCCTTAAGTGCTAGAAGTTTCCAAAACACATCCAACTTAGGGATTTATGATCCTTAAGTGCTAGGAGTTTAAAACAAGATTACTTTAAACAAAGTTGAACAAAAATCCCACCAAGTTACACTTGATGGAGATTCGGCCTTGACCAATAAGATAGGCTAGGAACATTTAAACTTTCCAATCTCTTTGGTTTAGCATCCATTAATAGTAAGGAGCTCAAAACCATGATCACTTTGGAAAATGAAAAACGAAACACCCTAGGTCCATAACCTTTAAGATTCGGTCATCCTTGGGTTTTCATGATAGAAATCTTTAAATTTTCCAATCTCTTAGACCTTTTAGCATCCAATAACTTATGGAGCTCAAGTCTATGATCATCTTGGAAGCAATATAGGACTTTAAATAACAAAGCTCATAAGCACATAAAGTAAGAACAACATAAGCCTATAAGTAATTAAAGCATAATGACATAAGTAAATGAATCATAAATGACATAAACATAAATGACATAAAAGTAAATGACATAATGTAAATGACATAAAGTAAATGGCATAAATATAAATGACATAAAATAACAGACATGAATATAAAGAACATAGAAGTAAATGACATGAACAGAAACATAATGACATAAAAATAAATAAGCACAGGTAAGGAAAGCCATAAAGAAAGCACAATAAATAAATGAAGCAAGAATAAAGTAAAGCATCACAATGTATTAGGGTTCTAAGTTCATGATCACACTTGGATAAGTTGAAACATAGTATCCTAGGCCACTAATACATAGTTTTGGCCATCATGGGAAAACAAGCTATCAAAACCTTCCAAGACTTATGGATTCAATGATCAAGGAACACTTAAAAAAAACTAACACATGATCATGTAAAAGAAGTTTAAACAAAACACTCACTAGGCCATCATGAGTAGATTCTGCCTCCTCAAGAAATAGAGGATGGAGATTTTTGATTTACACAACCTCTTAGTATGTTAAACTACAAGTAAATACAAGACCATAGAAATTGGTTTCAACTCAAAAGGAGTTTTCTACCATTTTTGAGAGATTTTTGAAGATAAAAGCTCATATATGACATAAAGAAGAAATTTTAGAAAAAGATGAAATTTTTAAAGAAAAGAATACATGAGAGTATTACCCTAAGCAAGAGGAACAACTTTGGTGAAGAACACTTAGTGAAAAGAAGAAGAAAAACTAGAGCTTTGGAAGCTTGAAGTTAAGAAAAATATGAAAGCTTAAGAGTTTTAATGGAGTAGAAGGAAGGAAAGTGATGAAGTGAGGATGAAGAGTGGTATTTATAGAGGAAGGGGGAGGGGTGCACAGCCTAGAGGAGAGGGAACAAGGCTTGGAGAGGAAGTTTTGGTTTAGGGCATTGTTTGGATCATTTAAGCAAGGTTTAATGGGTTTTTGGAATAAAATAGATTATAATTTGAAAAAGTAATCATGATCACTTTAAAGTGTGTCATAAGCATTTAATTAGGCATCCCATCAAGCCTTCTCTCATCCTTTAGGGTTCCTTTAATCGCTTAAATACGTAACCGGTTGCACATCCGATCGTATTTTCTGAAGGTTTCACCCGAATAAAATATTTTATTTTATTTTATTTTTGAACGAAAATTTTCAAAATAACCAAAGTTGAAGGAAACATGATAAAAACATTAACCGTCTCGTTCACGGGTCAAAATTAGGTTTTCTGCTCAGTAAACTTATACTGACAGTGAAAACGCATATCGACTTTCGTTTGAATTTTCAACCGAAAATTTTACTGTGACTTCATATGATAAGGTGGATTAGGAATATGATTTTATTTTATTAAACAAAATATTTTTTACTTTCATATTAAAATATAATTACTTATATTTTAATTGATTAAACAGTATAATGAAAATCAGGCTCTTACACTACATACCTCGACTTTGCCGTGTTTGCCTTTTCATTTACTGTCATCTTCCTCTCCGCCGTCACCGTTGAAGCCCGTCGTTGGTTCTCCTCGGAAAATAGAAGAGGTGAAAGGGAATATACCTTGGTGCTAATCATCCTTGGTGAGAGAGAAGGTAGGTAAAGAAAAATTGGAAGTCGGCGGTTGCGTGTGAAAAATGCCGACGACCCGGATAACGTGTGACGAGAGAATGGATGAGTAACAAAAGACAAGAAGATCAATTAATAATTAATAATAATTAAAAAAATTAGAAACAAAAAATCATTAAAAAATTGATTAAAGTCCCCTAATTTAAAGTTAAACCTCCATATAAGATGTATAGTAAATATAGCTGTTTAATCTTATTATTGAATAGATTTGAAAAGAGTGTTAAAAAAATATATATATCTCTAGACACCAACGCTCGATCGATTTGCCTTTTAAGAGTCCTTACAATTTAGCCAATTAAACCATTCATTCCATTTCGAGCCTATTTACTGCAATGGTCCCTCCTTTTCCAACTGCAATTATTATTACCATCAAAGCTACCAACTCCAGGAATATCAAGGGGTCACGAAAGAAAATTCAGCTTGCCCTACTATTAAAAGTTAAAACTAATTACCTTGCTTTCTTACTATATATAAATAAAGATGTGGAAAATCATTTTCTACTTAAATTTTTTTTTTATCTCATACCAAATAACGAAGAAAATAAGATACTTGTCAACATTCGTCCCCCAAATGAACACTAAACCAATATTTTCACTAGGATAATCGATATAGAAAGAGTAGAAAAATAATACAATAATAAGATAAGTATATTAGCTAATAAACTTTGCCAATTTCATCTTGACAGCATCTAAATGGATAACAAGTAAACATCTTCTATATGCAACGAATAACCCTATTACTGTGATCAAATAATTTGTTATAGGCAAGTCCAAAACAAAGCAGTGAGATAGTGTAGAAAATAACATGCATTGATATTTGATATTATTAACACTAAAAACCAAGTACAGTAAAATAGATCTTTCTTTAAAGTTGAAGCATGCAGATCAAAACAAAATTTGCAATTTATAATCCATATAGTTGCATTTCCAAACCCCTTTCTCACTTACTTTAATTTATTATCTTCATTCACCAACCAACAAATCAATCTGATGCAAGCATCTCTCTCTCTCTCCATCTTTTCTCTCTCTGTCTAATCTTTTCTGAACCAATAAAGCCACAAGCACCCCACTAGACTCTACACCAGCTCTAGCTCTCTCATCACTCTCCAACAATGGCTCTGAATCCAAACCCACCATTCCTTCTCCTCACCATAGCACTTTCCCTCACTCTTTCTCTCTTTCCTTTTCCCACATCCTCTCGCACCTCACCTTCTGAGTTCACCACCACTGTTCTTGACATCACTTCCTCCCTCCATCAAACCCAACAAGTCCTCACCTTCAACCCACAACTTCTACAATCTTCTACCCAACAAGAAACCCAACTCAACCCCACAACTTCTTCTTCCACCTTCTCTCTACACTTACACCCAAGAGACTCTCTCCACAATGCAAACCACAAAAACTACAAAACCTTAGTCCTTGCTCGACTCGCCCGTGACTCAGCCCGAGTCAACTCGCTCAACACAAAACTCCAGCTAGCCCTTTACAACCTCTCAAAATCGGATCTTTATCCGACCCAGACGGAGCTCCGACCCGAGGATCTCTCCACGCCCATTTCCTCCGGCACGAGCCAAGGCTCCGGCGAGTACTTCACACGGGTCGGGGTGGGTCAACCCGCGAAGCCCTTCTACATGGTTCTCGACACCGGAAGCGACGTCAACTGGATCCAATGCAAGCCATGCTCCGAATGCTACCAACAATCCGACCCGATTTTCGACCCCACCGGATCCTCATCGTTTTACCCGTTAACGTGTGAAGCTGAACAGTGCAAATCTCTTGACATGTCTGCTTGCCGCAACGGCAAGTGCCTCTATCAAGTTTCCTACGGCGACGGTTCCTTCACTGTCGGAGAATACGTAACCGAAACGGTGTCGTTTGGTAATTCCGGGTCGGTGAACCGGGTCGCGATTGGGTGCGGGCACGACAACGAGGGATTGTTCGTCGGCGCCGCCGGGTTGTTGGGTCTCGGCGGAGGTCCGCTGTCGTTGACCTCTCAGATCAAAGCAACGTCGTTTTCGTACTGTTTGGTCGATCGTGACTCGGCTAAATCGTCGACGCTCGAGTTCAACTCGCCGCGACCCGGTGACTCGGTCACCTCGCCGCTGCTGAAGAACCAGAAGCTCGACACGTTCTACTACGTGGAGCTCGCCGGAATCAGCGTCGGCGGCGAGATGGTTTCCATCCCGCCGGAGACGTTCGCGATGGACGGTTCCGGCGGCGGGGTCATCGTCGACTCGGGAACCGCAATAACTCGGTTGCAGACTCAGGCCTATGACTCGGTTCGCGACTCGTTCAAGAAAATGGCTCAGAACCTGCGTTTGACGAACGGGTTCGCGCTGTTTGACACGTGCTACGACTTTGCGTCTTTGTCCTCAGTGAGGGTTCCGACGGTGTCGTTTCATTTTAGTAGCGGGAAATCGTGGGCTTTGCCGGCGAAGAATTATTTGATTCCGGTGGACTCCGCCGGAACTTATTGCTTTGCTTTTGCGCCGACGACGGCGGCGTTGTCAATAATTGGGAATGTGCAGCAGCAGGGTACACGTGTCAGCTTTGATCTTGCAAACTCTTTAGTGGGATTCTCACCCAACAAGTGCTAGATTTGTATTTACATATTTGACCTCACACCTCCTTTTTATTGTAATTTATATTTATTTATAATTTATATCAATGTGTTGAGGGCAAGAAAATGAAATAGGGTTGGATTTTTATGATAACATGGGAATTGTAAGGTTAAGGAAACGTGCATTAAATTGTTTGGGTGGGAACGGTAAAAGGGTCCCACCCAAATAAATTTGAGAGGAGGTTTTTGGCTTTTGGTTGGTGTGGGTCATAAATTACTAAATTAGAGTGTTTGGTTATTTTAGTTTGAAAAATGGTTTGTAATTGTATACAGAATGGCTTGGGTTTGCTAGCAATGGGGCCATTTTAGTTATAAGATTGACAATGAGTCAATGATATTACAGATCAGATCATAGTTTCATTGGTTTGTAGTTTGTAGTGAGTGGTATTGTGACTATAAAGGCTTGCATGTAGGCCACCTGGCAAACAATACGACAATGATCCGAGATTAATTTCATATGGACTCGTGAATGAGAGAACGTGTCTTTTTTATTTTTGGATAAAGAAAAAAAATGATATATGTTTGTCTGTTTATCCTTTTTATTTTCTATTGATGTCTGCCATTATATAGCTGGAGTCATCTATATTTATTTGTAAGAGAATAATGAGAACAAATTGTAATAATATCTTTGCTACTAGAATAATCAATATCTCAATGGACCCAAAAATATTTACTCCCCTTGATTGGAAAGTGGGTATATCAATAGGAGCATCGAAGTTAAGCGACAAATTATGAATTTGATCTTAATATATGTGGGATTAAAAGTAAGACTGTGTGGCCCCGTTGCCTTGTTTTGTACTCCCTCCCTTGACCTAATTATAAGTACAAATATCTAACTTCATGGAAGTTAGTTAATTTAGTTTAATTATTTATAAAAAAATAATTATAATTATTAAACTATCATTTAATTATCTTGGGAGTGTATAATGATCTTGAAAAAGTAAAAGATGAATTGATTGGATTGGTTGATTGTCTTGATTTTTAGAACACTGACATTAAATAGAGTTGAATTGATTATCTTTTACTTATATTTGAGTCCATAAAATATAATTATTTTTTTATTTATATTTAAGTCCGGAAGGAGCACCCTTATAGCTGATTTCAGCAACTCATCTGTTCATGTGCATGGCTAATAGTAATAGAGGCACAACAGTGATTGGTGAGGTTCCAAACATTGAATTGTGGGGTCTATATTCCGTGATTGTCGGCAAAATAATGCTGGATTGTTGTTAATAAGACTGATTGGTCTGGTTAGTTTCATTATATCACGTCATGTGGCTTTTTCAGCTGCTGGAAACCACTACCAATACCGCCATTTCAAGTATAGTTTCAAATTTAACAAACGACACGGTTCTAATATATGGCTTTTATGCTGATTCAATATTATATATGCTCATTCAGTGAAAAAATATATATATTATATATGCTCACTTTTTCCTTATTATTTTTGTTAACCCATCGTAATCAGGGGCTTGACTCTCCAATGGGTGTCTCATAGTATCGTCTCAAGCTTAGAACCTTTGGATCTGTTATAAGATTAATCTCCAAGTCAATAATAGAACATCCAGTTTTTTACATACGAGATTGGGTTGCCTACCAAATAAATGACTCCCAAAATCGAACTCGGATTCTTAGGAGAGTCACGTTCCTGACTCTTCCATCATCATATTGATTATATGTGTTTACTTTAAAAGAGCTTTATCAACATAGTAATAGGCATTGGACAGATGTTAGTATTAAAGCTGATTCCGACTGTTTTAAACGGACATTGCATAGAATTGAAAGTTGAACTTGAACATTAATCAGAATCTTCCACATAAGAATCGCAACGTCCCGAAGCCATAATTTTCATGTTGTAAAAACTCTTACTTATTAACAATATTTAATAAAAATATTCTGACAATCTTTCCTCTCTTTTTTTATTATAAAATATCGGTGTGCATTTACAAAAAAACACTTGCTGTCGTTTTTCTAATATATATATATTTACATAAGTTTTATCGTTTTATGTTATTTTCATAAACATTTTGATTTGCCCCTGTGCACATGTGACGTGCATCTACGAGGTGTATGGCAAGTAGTTACTCGTTACTTGACATGCATGGGAGAAAATTGAAGGCAGTGGTTGGAATCCAAGTGTTGAAGCAGACTCGAAAGAGATAAGAGGGGACTTTCAGTTCCTATAATCATACCATTGACGAAATGCATCAACTCAAGTAGGTCAACCACAAATGCTGCAAAAGAGTAGGTGCAAGTCCCAAAAAATGTTCCTCAGTTGTAAAAATCTATCATGTCATGTTATGCCACTAATAAAACCTCATGTCTTGGAGCTTTTCCTCAATCATCACCCACCATTTCCGGTTGCCTGGCAAGTGGTGGACGCCTTTAATTAGGGTATGAATGAATTGATTCATTTGTTAATCAGTCAAGCTCTATTTATTAAACGATCGAATTTATTTTAGCTAACAAAGCTCAAGATAAAATAAGACTCAATTATTTATACGTTCCCCAACTTCCCAACCCTCCCTTCCCCCCACCCCTCTCTCATGTCTTTATACGTTCCATTCTTGATAAAAAATAAAAGGATAAGAGTATTATGTATTGTCTGTATAAAAAATTTTACACCGATATCCACTAAGATTTTGAAATGTATGCTTTTATTTTAATAATTAAAAAAAATAACAATAATATTGATTTATTAAGATATTATTGGATGTTATATAAAAATCTTTTACACAACAATACATAGAAATTAAACGCAAAATAAAATTATAATGACAAGCCTTTTATCTTTAAAAAGGTAGTGTCAAAATCCTACATGGATTGAATAGAAAAACAAAGAATTATTTATAATAATCTAGACAATTCTCAATCTATGACCTAACTTTTGAAGTAAACTAAAGTCCAATTATTCTAACCTAGTAAGTCTCACGATTGAGTACCTGAACTAAGGATATTTGTAATAACTTGAAAATCCCCCTTGTATGAACTAACTTTTGAAGTGAAGCTTAGCTCAATTATTCTAACAAAAGCGCTAAGAAAGCATTTGGCATTCTAAATTAAAAAATTAACCCAATATATCAAACCTTTTTGAAGGAAGTACCATACAATTTTTCCTTTTTTGGTTCCTTAAATAATATCCTAAAGACACTTGTTAGCATTCTCCTAAAAATATTACCAGCCAGCTTTTATTTGACACTGAAAACCAAAGCAAAGTCTTCTCCATTAAAAAAGAAAACCAAAATGGATGTACAATCACTATAGACACGGACTAGCTTGGATCCTCTCCTACAGTGCTGCCTCTGCAACACTAAAAACAAAGACAGGAGGGAAGAGAGGATAGAGAGGGAATGGGTAATGATAGAAAGAAAGAAAAAAAGAGAGAAAGAGGCGGGGGGAGAGAGGGGATGGAAAGGATCCAGATCCGATTCAGTCAATCAATCCAAACAACATGTATTAGAACTAGAATATTATTAAAAGAATGTTTTAAGAAAATAAAGCATGGCAAAAGCAGAGCTATAGAAGTTTTTATTAAATAAACGGAAATGATTTTTTGACACAGATTTTGCGACACAATACATACATCGTATGAAAGCAGCTGCATGTGATCACAAGATCAGAAACTTATCTATTTTTTTTTTTTTTTTTAAATTTAATTTTTTTTTGTAAATAAATTTTTTGATTAAGTATGTATCAATATCGGTGAAGCGCAGACAAATATCTGGTGAATGCCTTCAAATATGTGGTGAATGCCCATAATAAAACCAAGTTTTGGATGCCTTAGATTATCTGGTGAACGTAGTTCAATTATCTGGTGAATGCCTTCAAATATGTGGTGAATGCTCATACTAAAACCAAGTTTTGGATGCCTTAGAGTATCTGGTGAACGTAGTTCAATTATATGGTGAATGCCTTCGAATATCTGGTGAATGCCCATACTAAAACCGAGTTTTGGATGCCTTAGATTATCTGGTGAACGTAGTTCACTTATCTGGTGAATGCCTTCGAATATGTGGTGAATGCCTTCGAATATGTGGTGAATGCCTATACTAAATTAGCTTGTGGAGGCCTTAGATTATCTGGTGAACGTAGTTCAATTATCTGGTGAATGCCTTCAAATATGTGGTGAATGCCCATACTTAATCAAAAAATTTATTTAAAAAAAAAATTAAATTTAAAAAAAAAAAAAATTGTGCTACAGTGCCACACAGTGCAGCTACAGTGCCGCACTGTGCGGCACTATTCATACGATGTATGTATTGTTGTCCGGCATTTTGTGTCAAATTAGCAAACTTGTTAAAAAAAGAAAAGTCAAAAAAGAACATACTTATACAGGGCCATGTTAAAAAAATTATATTTCTCTAAAAATTTTATGAGATACTCCCTCCTATCTCTATTATAAACAAAAATTAAATAAAACACGCATATTAAGATGATTAGTTAATCTCATTTAATATTGTTAATCTTATTTAAAAAATAAAATTTGTTATCTAAATTATCCTTCATCTTATTTATCAAGCTTGTGTTGTTTTTTATAAGATTAAACTTGTGTTGTTGAGAATAAAATGAATCATTAGAAAACAACATTTATATTAAATGAAGGGTATATTGGGAATTACATCATTAAATTGGATAGAAGTAGTTAAAATTTGCTTATATATTGGACCAAAAAGTTTGGAACTTTTTTGCTTATAATAAAGACCGGAGTACTTAATTTCTAAAAATTTTGGAATAACTTTTAACTACCACATGTCCGCATTATAAAAAACGCCACTATATTTCATTGCAACAGTGTATAGAGTGTCAGTCAAAAAAAAAAAACAGTGTATAGAGTGAAACAACAGTGTTATATGTACAACAAATTTGATAATTTGAATATTGGTTATCGACAATGTGTTCCGTTCCGTTCCATTTGTTAAAGATGATCACAGAAAAGGGGTTACATACCCACACCGCGCGCACTGTTCAATTTGAGAAAATGACACTGAAATTGAGTTGCACACCCACTACGGCGCACGTGGTAGATCAACGTTTCTCTCTGCAACCAGGAACTCCTCTGGGCCATTACTGCAGGAAAAGAAAGGGCAAGAGTCAGTGAAATCCATCTATCTATCGGTTGACAGTGAAATTCATCATCAGATATTTACCTAAGATAACTCAGCGCAGACATTCGATAGAGACAGGTGAAGACCAAGATATGCAAACCAATGGTATAAAAGAATGCAAAAGTTCGTGCATACCTGCAAAAGCATTCTTTATCAAATAACGGATGCACAAATCCACATATGCAAGAACGAAGGAATGAATAATACACTCGATGTTACCAAAGCAAAAGTTAAAACATAAAATAACATCAACAATTAAAGCTTTTTCCCAATAGGTTGGATCCGCTACATGGATCAAAGTCATCTGCATTCTATTAAAAATCAAATATTCCGATAGGTCATTTAGGTCTAAATATTTTCTAACAGTTTCATCTAGATTTTTTCTTGGTTTTCCTCACCCTCTAATTATGGGGTTATCCTTTCGTTTAGGTTTAAGCAGAATGCCAATGAAGGTTGGCTCAGATCCTGTTGGTGGCCCTTCATTAGTAAGTTATTTGCAACCGTAAACTTTAGCAGAGACTTGTGGCACGTTCTAACCTTTTTATATACTGCCCTAATTCCATATTTGATTCTGGTACTGTGAAAGCAAATATTTTCTTAATGCATGGTTGGTGAAACAATTAATTGGTGAATTATGAGCTTGCAAGTCAATATATTAGAAGAATTTAGAAAGTTTTCACCTCCATTAATTACAAAATCAAACAGAGTAGCAAATCATTTAATCAGGGGGAAAACAGGAATGTTGGACAATATCTGAAATAAGGTAGCAGGCCAGAAGCATACTTGTTACCAAGGAGAAAACGTCCACTGCTGAGTGTAATTCTGTCCCTGAATCCCAGCTCCTTGTATCTTTGATCCCTTTCCTAATTATATGGAAAATAGATCAATCAATTCATGATTAGAATCAAATAATATTGATTAGAAAACACAGACACGGCGACAAATAACTTTTTCATGTTTGCAACCAATCGCCTCTTTCTTTCCTCCTCCTGCACCTAACCACCCTCCTTTTTTGTGGTAAGGTGGAGGATGAGAGGGATATCTAAACATCAGGAGGGTTCCTAGTACCATTGTTCAATAGCTATCACTATGATTAAAAGCAACTACTAAAATGCATATTTAACAAATGGAAGTTTAGACTTTCAATAAAGGATATGCCAGGTAATGTTCTCTTTATCTGATGATTAAAGTCATGAGACATATACCATTTTCTAATCTCTATATAATACACCTGACACCTCAAGGTATTTAACAAACACACAGTTGTGAAGAAAAGTTGTGTTTGACAGCATCAACCTTAAAATAGATAGAAATTTCCTTCAAAAGATCTAATCATCTTATACGATTTTAGTTATCTTGGACAGATAGATGTTTGTGTTTCAACATACAAATACTCATATTAGAGTAGTCAAACTGTGCCATCAATACAAACCTAAAGTGTGTGCCAATTAAAAAAAATGCTGTGTTTCATTAAAGTAGACAAGCTGAGCCACCTTTTTGGAGAATGCAGCAAAAGGATTTATATCATCCTCATATATCTTCTTGTATTTAGATTCAACATCTGACGTGAAACCACTTTCAAGATCTTCTGCATACTGAACATCAAATCACAAATATGCAGTTCAGGGTAAAAGAAATTTATTTTATACACACACACACAAATACTTGAAAAAAGTTAAGAGCATGATGTCAAAACAAAGAACAATTTAGAAAACCTTTTTAGAACCCCTAGAAACCACTTTCTCATTATTATAATCTTGGACATAACGAATCTTCCCGTATAGTTTGACATTATCAGCTTTGGTCTTTTCCAGTTCCACTGTTAACACCCCAATCTTCTCCTTCAACAGCCTTATTTCCTATATAAAATGAAGAATTCACCCAAGTCAACAGTGTCACATGCACGATCTAAAATGTGACTGAAATAATGTTAGATAGAAAGGAATAAAAAAGAAATTAGTCGATATTGATTATAAACATACCTCTTCTGTCTCTCGCAAGCGTGTCCTAAATCGATCTCTCTGATTACATATCACTTTAAGCATTGAGCTTTGATCTTGGTCTAAGGATACTTGCCTTTGGTCTGTATTCTGGTGCAAACGAAGCAATTTAAGAATTATTTAAATCCAAATGAACAGAAATGCAACATAATGCAGAAGAAAGCTTTGATGTGTAAATAATCACTCACTACAAAAATATCCAGCGAAAGAAAATTTTCAACGTTCCCTAAAATCATAACCTTCCAATTGCATGGGTTAAATTTCAAGAAAATCAACATTCTTACACAGAGGTCTTATAGAAGTGTCAAAGTAAATCATTGCATCACTAAACCATGTGTCTTGAATCTTTTATAAAAAACAGACCCATCAGGTTTTTCAAAAGCCTAAGCTATCAGGAAAAGGCTGAACAATGGTACACACCCCGCACAAGCCTTTTGGGTTTGAAGCTTGGACAAAGTATATTACTACCACTACCATGTGACAATTAAATTTAAATCTGAGAATTGGATTGATAAGGATCAAACTAGAAACTACTGACTAGTTGGTCAAGGAAAGCTTCCACACCATGCCATGAACTAACTATCCCAAAAGGGGTTGTTAGGAGACGGCCTAGGACGGTTTTTGTTTATATCTCTAACAGATTGTGTCTTAAATTGAAATTGTATTTTCCATCAACGAGTACAACTAATTAATGAGAACTAAAAAGTTCTGTTCTCCTAAAAGAAACCAGCAATAAACAATTGGCATATCACGTTTTTTCAATTGTTGAATGCATGATAGTTGGTTTGTATTGAAGATTATCCTTCAGAAATTAGTAACATGCAGTAAGCATAACAGCATGGAAAGTGGAAATTACCTCAGATGTCTCACCACCACCACCAGCTTCTGAAAGATCCCAGTCATCAAGGAAGTTTCCTTTACGATCTTTCGGCTTGGAACTATAACCCTGTATCAAAAGGGGTAGCTAGGTGCATTAAATAAATATAAAGCAAAAAATTTCATCATAATTTATAAATGCATAAAAAAGAAATGAGCAAAAGAGAGGGTTCATCTTCTACTTGTGGTGGATATAGCAATAGAGGTTTTAACGGTAATTGTTCCAAACCTTTGATATATCATCTTCCAACTTCTGTATCAACTTCTGTTGTTCATTAACCTTTGCCGTAAGTTCTGTTATCTTCTGTTCTGCTGTCTCCAGTAAGGATGTTTTCTCAGAAAGTGTGACCTGAAAATGGTAGAACTACATCTGAATGACAGAGATACTTCAAAATGCACAGCAATAACACCTAAAGATCATCTAAATGAACAGTCCAAAGAGAGTACATGAAATTGTTATTGATTCTACAACATGGACAATTTTTTAAGGCAGGTGGTATGTGAGATTTATTCCTAACAGGCCTTGTCTTCTTGGAAAGCTACACTATATAAATGGGCAGTGTATGTGTTATGTGGGTTTATTAGCTCTTTTATTGTTATTTTTTTTACATATTTTTCCCGCAGGGGAGGGGGGATCACATGTCCCATTGCTAAACAAACCACATTTGTACCTTCAACTGTGTTAGTTCATGTTCCACTTTACGGTTCTTATCAAGAAGAAGAGACTCCATCTTGCTCATCTCCTCCCCACTTGTAGCTACTTCCCAGTCTTCTGCCTCAATTGAATTATAACCCACGGCCTGCATGCATAGCTCACAAGGAGTTATATAGACAGTGATACCCAAAAGAGAAAGGTCGCCAAGTTGGTCATTTAGATAAGACAGGGAACAATAAAATCACCTGCAAAATCTTCACTTTCTTACGCAGATCATCAACCATTTTTTCTGTTGGCCTTGCTTGAAGCTCTTTCTTCATCACCTCAAGAGCAGCCTCCTATATTAAGAGAAGGATGACAAAAAAAGAAAGTTAGGGCAAAAAGCGGGTAGAATACAGAGCATTGCACATAATATAGTTCAGCACAGTACATTGAAAATAATTATATGTAGACTGAGTTTTTTTAGCAGACATGCTGTTAGATATAGGCCCCTGATTAGACAAGAATAATAATGGGCCTCCGTTAGTTATGCATTGGCAGCAGACATGTAATATTTTGTTAGTACTCGGCCTCCTATTAACCGAGTATATGCTAGGAAGAACAAAAGACAAGAGGCAAAGGCAGTTTCTGCAGTTAATGGTGGTTGATAGCAGATTTCAGCAGTTATTTTTTATGTTTTATGTCAGTTATTAGCAGTTTCCTTGTATTTGTAATGCCTTATGTGTTTAAATAGATGTTAGGAGGAAGGGAGGGGTAGGAAATTAGTAAATCTGACTTGTGGGAGAGACTAGGCTCTCGAATTCCTAGAGGTTCATTGTATCGTCTCTATATTTTCAGTATTCTATCTCTGTTAGGGTCAGTTCCTTCAGAGAATCATCAATAATACTATATCATTCATATAACTCCTTAGTAGATTCTATCAGTTTCTATCAACTGGTATCAAAGCAGTCATTTCTGGGAGTAGTACATGGTCCATACTCGAAGAATGGAGGCCAGAATTGAACAACTTGAACGCGGGATGTTGGAGATGAGACGGCACCGAGATGAGGATCACCGAGAACGCCAAGAACTGAAGCGTTTGGTGGAAGAAAAAGAGGCTGCAACGCAGGAAAAACTGGAGGACAATCGGAAGCAATTGGAAGCAATTCTGGCACACCTCCAAGGAAAAGAAATCGAAAGTAGCACTCAAGGGAAGGGCAGCAGCGAGGAGGCAGAGAATGTTGCGAGGACCAAGTGGTTCCATCGGAGGATAAATGGCGCAAGGTGGAGATTCCTATCTTCTCCGGTGATGATGCCTATGGGTGGATCAATCGCATAGAAAGATATTTTGAAATGAAGCAAGTCTCCCGACCGTGAGAAGCTTGGGCTGCAATGATTGCAATGGAAGGGAAGGCCCCGAATTGGTTTCGGTGGTGGGAATTCTCGTGTAGAAAATCCATCATGGGTAGAGTTCCGAGAGGCGGTGATTGAAAGATTCCAACCCACCATTACGAGAATCCTTTTGAGACGTTAATGAGTATCAAAGCAGACAACCTCAGTAGCGGAATATCGTGAGAGGTTTGAACTTTATTCGAGCCCATTAAAAGGGACGGATCCGGAATATGTGAAGGGAATTTTCTTGAATGGTCCGAATGATTTGGTCAAGGCGAATTGGTTCAAAAGAGCGACGGCATATATCTATGGCAGCTGGAGCGTCCGGCTTCAAACAGTGGGACCCAGGGAAATTTACTTTCAATGGGCCACTTGTTGTTCACCTTGAGGACAAGGTGAATATTTAGGGGGGAGTATTGTTAGATATAGGCCCCTGATTAGACAAGAATAATAATGGGCCTCTGTTAGTTATGCATTGGCAGCAGACATGTAATATTTTAATAGGCAGTTTCTGCAGTTAATGGTGGTTGATAGCAGATTTCAGCAGTTATTTTTTATGTTTTATGTCAGTTATTAGCAGTTTCCTTGTATTTGTAATGCCTTATGTGTTTAAATAGATGTTAGGAGGAAGGGAGGGGTAGGAAATTAGTAAATCTGACTTGTGGGAGAGACTAGGCTCTCGAATTCCTAGAGGTTCATTGTATCGTCTCTATATTTTCAGTATTCTATCTCTGTTAGGGTCAGTTCCTTCAGAGAATCATCAATAATACTATATCATTCATATAACTCCTTAGTAGATTCTATCAGTTTCTATCACATGCATTTTGCTGTTTATACTATGGGAAAATTATTTTTGATAGACAGAACAAATGCAACTAAATCAGGGTATCATCAACAAAAATTCATAAAGGAAGAGTGCTATCATGCACTTTCATATCTCAAGCAAGGGAAAAGAAATTCCTATCACCCTAGAAGCAAAAGTTCATGACGATCGTCCATGCCAAAACCAAAATACGAATTCAGATATTTGTGAATGGGACAGCTAAAATATAGTTCCACAATTTCACGAACAATGCATCTGATATGAACTAGGCCATTTGGAAACCCAAAACATATGGATCAAAAGTCTTTCGGTATTCACAATCACTTATAACACATTTTAATATCACATGAAGCAAGTCCTTAAAAGACTTCCGCCTACGGAAACATCACCTTTTCATTGAGCATTGCATTAAGCTTCTTGACCTCATTAATATGTTGTTCTCTTTCATTTGATAAGGTTGTCTCGATATTGTGTAGCTCCATGTTCAATTCAGAGATTAGCTTCTCTTTGGCATTTAAAAAATTCTCAAGCACACTATTTGAGTCTGAAGTATCACTGCAAAATATAAAACCGACAGTAATATGAAGAATACTTTCCAACTTAAAAGAAATAAAAGACACAGAAAGAAAATGGAAGGATTTGAGAGTATTGATGAGTTGGTATGCAAATACAGAAAAAATGGTAGATAGAAAATGAAAACAAAATCAAGTGGCTCTGCACCACTGAATAACTTTCAGCATGATGAGTTCATCACAAAAGATATGTTATGGTTTCTTTTGGAGACTATACATATCGATGCTTAGCTGACAAACTACTACTATTTTATCCAAGGAAAGATTAGTAAGTTGGGGGATCCAAATAATCACTTGGGTGTGTTTCTTAGAGCATATAGAGACTTGTAATAATCTCTTCAAGTAACATGCATCTTTACTCAGACAATTCGGAACAAGCAGTTGCAACTTCACTTGTTCCAAGCAAACAGGAAAATGATAGCACAAACTAAACTGATTTGCTCGATGGAAAAGAGAAATATTTCAACCATCAAATCTTTAACAAACTGAATAGTGATGCTTTTAACTATCATGTTTGGAAGAAAAAGTACCAGATGATCTTTGAAATAAAAAAAGGGTGCTGGAAATGGCTATTATCATATTGTGGTTATAATAAAAAATTGTTTTAACTCCCAACAAAAGTATTTCTTTAGGTAGAATTCGGAAGTTAAACCATATATCTTTTTCATTTTAGAAAGGGAAATATGTGCAAATATCGACTATAGCTGCTTTATTTCCTTGGATAACAGAATATTGTATATCCAAAAAAGCAAAAAAAATGAGGACCAGCATACCTTTTCTTAGTTTCAGTCTCTTCATTTGCTGTTTGCAACTGAGATCGGAGAGCTCCCTGCATAGAAGAACATAAGGATCGCTAGAACAAACAGTGAATCTGGCTGATTATGAAAAGGCATCAGCATTCAGAAGCTTGAAACAAGATTCATTCCACTAAATGTTTACAGAAGCTTAGTTATTGTAACTTGTAAGAGCTGATTACAGACTAAAAACTGTATCCCTATATCAGAAACACCTGCGAAAATACATGACTCAATCAAACAGTGGAACAAGCACACTATTCAATTTACAGTCATTGATAACAACCTTTGTTGATAATACAATCCATGAGGCCAATACAGTTTGGATAAAGGGGTAGGTGGTCATCAATAGAAATAAAGCATATGCCTAACACAAATCAATGGTAATTTAACAAGAGAGGGGAAACATACTTAGACACCATCTTCTTAGCCACCAATACTTTGTTGCTTCTCGAAAAATTTTCTTGCAAATTTTAGATAGTTTCTATTTTCAAAAAAATTGTGTTGTGTTTCTTTCTTCTCGAGTTTGACATAGGAGAACTGCTATCGAGTATTTAATATGTATAGGGAATACGAACTGATTGCAGCATAACATCTTTTTTTAGGATAGAAGCAACAAACTGTTACAACTCAACAAGAGCACCTAAAATGAAGCAAGATAGTATAACACCACTACCAAAGCCTTATCTGTTATCCCCCTAAGGGGTTGGCAACATGGATCAATCGATGCCATTGGGGTCTATCAAAAACTAAATTTTCAAAAATGTATGTAGAGCAAGGTTTTTCTTAATAATTTCTCTTGAAGTTTTTTAGGTCTTTTCTACCCTTTTTGATTAGAGTATCTTCCATTTGATCTACTTTTCTCACTAGAAACTCCATTGGTCTCCTCCTCACATGACCAAATCACCTTGGTTGAGTTTCTGTCATCTTCTCCTGAATCTCCTCAATAGGTGGTACTCCAAATTCATCTTGAATACATTCGTTTCTGATCTTATCTTTTCTTGCATGTACAATCATCCAATCTCACATCCTTATAATTAAATGGAGGTAAAAACAGCAGACTACAAATTTTCGTAAATTCTGAAACAAGTACAGAGAAAGCAGCAAAACTTGAAGAATTTGAAAATACAGCAGGTGATACACAATTACAGAAAACACATTTTCAAAATGACAAAATCAAATATTAAATCGCACCTTTTCTCTTTCCAAACTAAGAAGCATTGTTTGTGCTCGTTCAACTTCATCCATCAGAAGAGTGACCTCTGATTGCTTAGCTGCCCTCTCTTCATCTGAAATTTTCAAGAAAACAAGATATCATTTTCTTCAATATTGGAAAATATCAGGCGAGTCATGATTTCCATATGCAGAAAGAAAGGCATAGTGCCAAGATCATATTACAGAAGTGTAACAACTGATGTTACAGATTCAAGAAGTGTATCACCAAAATTGGAATGAAAACTATTTGATTACCAGATTGGGCACGAAGTTCAAACAACTGGTTTTGTGCAAGTTCATGTAATTTCTGCATATTGGAAACACTTTCTTTGGCATGCCTCAACTGGTCTTGCAATGCTTGTTCCCTGCATACAGTAAAGAGATCATAAGTCAAGGTAAGTAATCACAAGGTAGAGAAGGATGGTTCCAATAGAATAGCAGTAGTCAGTCAAAGTACAGAGCAAGAGGGACAAACTGATAGGAACCCAGGTATTTGATTGTAGAAAAATTGGGAGTAACTCCCAATTTCAAAACAGATTTACAAACACAGGCTCTCCCTCACTCAGAGCAAACAGAAAGGTAACTGAAATACTCAAACAGAATAACACAGGTCATTCAAGAGAGTAGAGACCCGTAACCTCCAATTCAATCTCCTAATTAATCCTTGCTTTCCCTCTCCTTCTCCCTGCCTCCCCTTCTGATACTCCTTGCCCTTATCAGATTCTGTTTCTTTCACCACCACCACCCAGCCACATGTGCAGGTTGTTGGTTGGAGTTACATTGTTTCTTCTTCTCAGATGGGATGTTAATCCCATGCTTTTCATTCCATTCTTTCTATAGTCTACCTTGGCAATAGTAAGTGCTAACATAAACAAGCTCATACCTAATCACAGTGGTCTTATGTATTAAACCGAATAAACAAACAATTTGCAATAGCAGACAAGAAGATACCTTTCTTTTAAAACTTCCAGCGTTTTCTGGCTCTCTTCTGCTAGACTGCGCTGCTTAATCTCCACAATTTCTTTCACTTTCTCTTCCATCTGACTCACATAACTTCAAACATCAAATTGAAACCCATGAAATACAAGTATGTCTAATTTGCAATTGAATTTTAAAGATGTAAGGGATCTAGAGAATTCTAGTCACATTGCAAATGTATCATAAAATAACAAAATATCAATATAATGATTGAAAGGAACTTGTTAGTACTTTAACAACATGATAGTAGAGATTTGAAATTCAGTTAAACTGATAATTAATTTAACGAAGATAGGAAATATATATGGTAAATGACTTTCTGCCAAAATTTATTGGTTGACAGTTGGCGGCAGCCATCACAATTCACAAAATTCTTTATACACATGGAAAAATTCAGCCATTGTTGCTTGTATATGCAAAAACATATACATAAAACAAACAAGCAACATTAGCAAATACTTGTGACTTAAATTTCAAAACTTAGCAACAACAATGAAGATGGGAAATATATATGGTAAATGACTTTCTGCAAAGATTTATTGGTCGAAGTTGGCAGCAGCCATCACAATTCACAAAATTCTTTATCACAAATAAACAAATTCTGCCATTGTTGCTTGTATATGCAAAAGCATATGCATGAAACAAACAAGCAACATGGGAAAATGCATGTGATTTAAAATTCAAAACTTAGCGTTCACTGAAACTAGAGTGCAATATCAGCACCCTGGTAAGTCCTACTGTTCCCCCTTTTTAAGTGCTAGGTGGTATGCAGTGTTATCGATGGCAGTTGGCAGACGGTAGCTCATGGCAGTATGCAAAATATACGCCATGGAAAAATGGTGGAAGTGTTGCATCAAATGGTGGATGCATGGCTACCATGTTTAAAAAATTATAAAATATACTACAATATCTACATAGAATAAATAATAAAAATCTGACAACATATTTCAAGAGTAAAAAATATAATTGAAACATTTTATACCATGTCAAACTTACTGAAAGTATCACAAATCAAGTAAAAAAAAAGCCGAAAAAAATCAAAATCTGGGCAGAATAAAATTTTACAGAGACTGGACATACTGGGTGGTTGGGTTAATGGGTGGGTTGGATTACAAATTATTTATATAAAAAAAAAAAGACATGGAAGAAAGATGTGAAAACACATTTATGGCTCTCTTGTGGTGAAATAAAAACTGAGCACGTTGGTTTTGTTATGGTGAAACAAAAACAGAGGAGCATGTACCGCCACGGTTTGTAGAGAGGAAAAAGAGTAGGTCAGGGTTGCAAATAAAAGAAAAAGAAAAGAAATAAACGGAGTGACAAATGGCCTTTACTAAAAGAAAGTATGCCAAAGAAGACCTGCTCATTGCTCATTGGAGACGAAGAGGAACAACAGAGATGGAGATAAAGAACAGATGTGTTGGACAATCAAAAGGACGGTTTACTAACAGAGTTGCCGAAAACTCTGTTTTACCCTCTAAAATGTAACACTAACACCCATAAACTAATTTCTGTTGCAAACCCACCACGCCATTGGTACAGCGGCCGCCATGGCACCACAATTTCAAACCCGCCACGCCATGACAGACTTATGGCAGTTTTCAGAAAATCTGCCAAGCCATGGTTGCCATTTATCACTGTTGGTATGTAATGCCAAAATAGATATAAGAGTAGTTATAGTAAATAGTATTAGACAATGCACACATGTAAAGCAACCTTTAATCTAACTTGTAATTACACCTAAATTTTAATCATTCTTTTAAAGTGTTACAAAATTAAATTGGATGGGAAACAATGGTAAAGGATACTAGGAATGAAAACAGATCATCATAGTATACTCCTGACAATACACCTATGCATACAAAACCAAAAATGGGAAGCAAAATGCAAAGGCACCAAGAGAAATTTTCCTCCTGAAATGAAAGACTATGACATTAGGTAATCATATACACAGTATGAGAATATCATAAGCTTTAAAAACCTGTTGCTCTAATTGACGATTTCTCTCTTCAAGTCTTCGTATTGTAGCCTGTTGATTCTTCAAGTGAGTTGCCTCTGTCCTGAATTCCTCAAGCTCCACTTTCATTTTACGGTTCTCAGATTCTATCTCAGATAACTTGAGATCTTGCTCCTATACAAAGAAAATATATCAGAACATGAACAAGCACATGCATATATGTGCATAGCTTCCCATACACACACAAATAGATATGTGTGTGTGTGCGTGCTAATGCACACACGTTTCATACATACAACTTAGCAAGCAGGAAACATGGAAACTCTTAAAAACATGATGATTGACAAATTAATGATGGAGGCCTAAAATAATGTCTATAATCATACATAATAAGATGCAACAGGGATGCCAATCTCTCAGCAATTGAAGAGAAGGAAACTCAAACACCCTTAAAACAATTGTAAGCAGAACACCAAAGAGACACCAGAAATACAATCTTGTCCCAAAGTAGATTGAATGGAAAGGAACACCCTTAATGATGCATGTGGTTCGATCCAACTAAGGGTACTGGTGAATAGCATAAAGTGCATTCTGCCAAAGAAATTTGGCCTCCTTTTTACCAAAACCTTTGTAATAAACAAACAGGAACTATTCTGAGGTAGAAGGACACACTCAGTGCTCATTGAAAGAAAAAAGGATCACTATGTCAAAAGATTTAGATTCGAGAACCTTGCATTCATAATATGACAAAAACTCTATCATGTACATAAAAAAATTGAAATAAAAAAGTATGGGGCACCTAAGTGAAATGCTGGAACTCACAGCAATCGATGCGAGAGCTGGATAAGGATCTGGAGCTTCATATAGCTTTTGATAAATGTTGAGAAAAGCATTTTCTCCAAATTTCGCTCTCTTAGTAAGATTATCAACCTCTTCCTGGTAGCCCTTGAGCAAGGAGTTAAACAAACTTAACTTATCCTCGGGTGAAGCTTTCTTGAAGTCTGAAAGCAGCATAATTTGCGATTCCTCAGACACATTCACTCAACACCCCAAACAATAAATAGAATGGAAATGATAAATATTAAATTGAGTCCTAGTGTCCTACCATGGTTCCAATTTTCTACAGTTACATACATGAGTGTAACTTTTATGTGTCTTTGAAGCATAATTTGGAAAGAGTAGCGAATGCAAAAGCATACCTCTAGTGTTCTCTGCAAGCTTACGCCTATTTTTCTGACTGTTTTCCTGGTTATCTGCAATACGAAGCCCTTGTTCATCCAATATGGATTTCTCCTTCTCCAATTCAAAATCTAAAAAAGTAGAAAAAGCCAAGTTATGAAAAAAATCATTGCACCAATAATTCTTCCATTCTAATTTTGGCACACACACGCGGATTTTTGTCGAGCATAACTGCATAAGTAATTCAAAGTTCAAACATTGTGGCAACACATCATAGAAATATCAGCAATGCAAAATTGATGGTAACAATAATAATTAGTTAGCGATTGATCGAAACCGACGATAGAGCGCACTGTAATGCAATGGTAGCGGATGCACGGACTCATCAGATAGATACCTTTCCAGAAAGCAGTGACAACAGAGATCGGAGAAGACGAAGAGGAAGTGTTGGATTTGTCTCTTTCGGATCCGGATCCGGATCCACCTTGCGGAGCTTCCATTTCTGTACTTTTGAATTGTGAGAATGTGTTTTTTGTTCTAGAAATTGAAATTCTCCACTCTTCTCTCTCTCACACAGTTTCAGCTGTAATCTATTCACCAAACGGAAAACACTTTGGTCGTAAATGCGGGATCAGAAAAACGGATCTGAATGGCTTATGAAGAAATAGCTTAACTGGTTTCATATCATCATAATCATGATCGTAAACATAATCAATTCATGTCTATTCATAATTAATAAATAATTAATTCATAACCCATGAGCATTTTACAGATGCGGGTTTATGAAGGGGACAGGTTCGACTTCGCAATCGTTGGGCCCAGTTTACCTTTTGGGCCTTTCGCCCCACTGTATAATAGTTGGGGCCATGGTGCATTGTAAACCAACCCAGTATTAACGTAAATGTTCAATCCAGATCCGAGTTGAGTTGGAGAGAGAGCCTTGGAGACTCTGAGGGCAGAGACACAGACACTCCATGAACGAGTAACCATGATAATGTCAACCAAATACATTAATATTAGTTTACTACTACTTTAATTTAATAATTTGGATAAACATACTGTTCAAATTTATATATTAAGTCAACTCGATTATAATTCAATCATTATTGAACCATGTCCAAGTCGGATTCGATTACAAACAACTGACTCAATCAAAATATCAAGTTGAATTTAGTTCAAAATAAAGTTATCCCAATCTGTCCCATAAACACCACTAATGTTCATGGTCATGCTCGCCATCAGGCATCCGCTACTCATAGAAAACATATTTTCCATTGCAAAATCCACTGACACTTATACCGTACAATTTAAACTAAAAATTAGCCCCGTCATCCCTTGTACTAATATTTATTCTTTGAGGCAGCTAGTATATTCAAAGAAAGCACCCTCTACACACTATATAACAAAATTGTTTGCCGAAGAAATCATAGTTGTTGCATAAGAATGTAGCTCAATATCAGATTTATGTTATCTGCTTGGGATTGTTGAATTTAGACAAGGATCAGCTGGGTTGGTGATCTGATCAGATATGTTTTTGGTACTTATTTTGAAAGAAAAATTAGCTTTGCAATTTCTTTTTAAAAAGGGTCCATAATATGATATAAATAATAAAACTAGTACAATACACGCCCTACAACACTACATCAAGATAAAATATTGTAAACTAACAAATTAAAGTCTTCAAAAAAAAAAATACAATACGGGATAGGAGTAGTGCAAAGCTACAAAGACCAATGCACTAGTGTCCTTATCCTACCATGTGCATGCAAACATTCAAATCCAAATCAATAATCCGATAAAGCTTTGTTCAAAACTTCAAACAATTCTCAAAACATTGAGTTTTAAAAGCACAATTCTTAAAACTACCTCTCCTATCTCAACCTCCCTATTATTAACTTCAGGATCACTGAAACTGGGATAACCAGAAAAAGGTGTAACATCAACCAACTTTAGTCTTTTTCGTCTGGTCTTGAACCCGAATTGCTGCACAAATATTCCTCCAGCAGTGTTTCATGATGAGCGAGGGTATTATCATCCACCACCCATTTGTTCCAATATAGTATCCATAGTAGTAAAACGTGCTTACACAAAAATTATCACCTTGTAAGACTGATGTTAGAAAATATAGAATAGTTCCATATAGCTGGCCTAGAGAAATGGCAAACTGAAGTATATATCTGTATGATTTCCCAGTAGCTATTGCATATCTGTCATCCACAATACTCACAGTAAGGAGAAAATATGCAAAGGGAATATAAGAGTCATAAAACATGTAATCCAGAGTTAGTCTATATAAACAAAAGATCACTAGTTGCAGCATCATAACATTAGTCATCTTGGTCATGTCATTTGTTCTTTATTTTCAACTTACACTGCTAGCAGGCAAGCTGGACCCTCTAAAACTACTGTTATTCCTTCAACACCAACCACTGCTGCATCCCTTCCAGCATACCTTGAATCCCCTTTGCTATATTCCTTCCCTATTAATCGTACAAAAAAAAAAAACATTCATCAGCTAACACCAAATTCCTCAAAAATTAATCCAAATTCTAATAATGCTATATGTGTGAGCAATGTCAAAGAACAAGTAAATGACTCACAAACTTCAGCCAGGTAGAAGCCAGTCTTATCCTTGTAAAACTCTGGTGAGAAAACAAAATAACCCTCAAGAATCATGTGTGTGAGGCCTGTGAAGGCCCACCAGCACATTAGCAGTCTATCAAGTTTTGTTTTCTTCGGCAGGCGTCCTGGGAAAATAAACAGTCATGTTAAAAATTTAGAAAACCTAAAATCATTTCCACATATTAGAGGATAGAAATTTGAACAGAAATGATAGTGGAAAGCCATACAGACAACTTAAACCTTGAAGTTGCAACAAATGATTTTACGTGAACGCTTGGTAAAGAGCTTAAGTGAAAGAAAATACCAATATACATCCCAAAGGACAACACAATTTTGTATAAAAACTTTCATATTTCTTCACTTATTCTCCAATAGGATTAACGAGAAGTCCAAATTCTATAAAATAAGACATGGCATGAGCTGAGACAGTGTGAATCAACTGATTTTTTTTTATAGTACACCAACTACAAATTTGGCTTGTAGAATTGAATTAAGGATTCTTGTTTGAAGCAAACATCCTCATTTAAGATCAATCACATATTATCAAGAATAAATATGATACTATGGTTATTAACCAGCACAATGAATAGGTTCAGAGAATATATAATTATTCCAGGAGGATTATATATGATCAGGCCATAGTGTTGAATAACAAATCAAATGCAGAACAAAGTCAATATTTTTATAAGAGAAGAATTTCATTAAAACGAAGAGACGAATAATGCAGAGGGAAAGCACAATGATTAACATAAAAGAGATGAAAAGGCAAACAACATGGAACAAAAGACATCACATGAAGTAAAGGTACCTAATTTGTTAATTACGGAACAAAGTAAGAAAGGAAGTTTAATCACAAAAACAAGTTACTCATAGAGCAACTTATTTTGGTCTTTTGACCGGGTAATCTTCAGACAAAGCTGTGAGACTAACTCTCGGGCTGGAAGGGTGGTGGTTACATAAAGTCCTCCCAAAGTGGTAACTCCAAGATTTGAACTCTGACCTTACAGGTAAGGTTGGAAGGCATCGACTGCGACCAACCACATTTGGGTCATAGAGTCACATATAAATCTTACCTTGTATACTCTGAACCAGAAAAAAAAAAAACTAAGCAAGGATGAAGCACATTTCATATGTTAAATCCTTCAGGACCTACACTGATATCTTAGTCCAACCCATCAACAAGATACACAAATAGGAAGGAAAAAAAATGATTTTTTTTTAACCAACAAGGCCAGTTGGTAAATAGCTGAGTTTTTAAAGCATGTTATCAAGGATCTGATTCAGATACAATTCTAATGATATTTATGCCTCGAAAGGATTAGTCTCCTGCTATGGTGGTCAGGAAACCCTTGGTGCAAAAAAATTTATTTTTTAAAAAAATTTCCGAGATTATCCCACAAAGACTAATATCATAACTGGAGACCCCTACTAATGGTACGGTATTGTTTCATTAACGTAAATCTCATGATCAAAAGCAAAACCACACATGTTGGTATAAAAACAAAGGTGGATCTTTTTTTTTTTTTTTTGATAAGCAAGAGTGGATCTTATGTTTGAGAAATGCAAATCAAGATTGGAACACACAAAATCCATCATGCTGTGTTTTGTTCTCATATGGTTATTTTTCCATCTTGAGCCATTTTAGTTCAACATTAACAGAGGGGAGGATTTGAAACTGCATATAAGCTACTTTAAAAGAAAAGTCTTTTTCTGATAAATGAAATAATTACGGTGATGGGTCAATCAAAAAGTAGTGGAATTTGGGTTTCGAGTTGAAAATAGAATAGATCGAAATGTATGTATGAATGTACCTGAGAATACCCAGATTAGAGAAATGACGAGGAGAGAGAAGAACGCAAAGACAGAGAGAATGTGAGCTTGAGAGAGGAAGCATGGAACATAATCTGGTAGATGCAAGTCCCTTGGTACGTAGGGATGACTCTCTGAGACATGAGATCCCTCCATCTTCGCCGTTCAATTCTACGCTCTCACTCTGGGAATGAATATTGAATGGGATGGGGATAGATAGCAGTGTGTGTTGAGTCTTGTAAAGCTCCAGAGTTGAAAATGGATATTACGGTAGGATAAAGAAAAACAGAGAAGACAACAAATTTATTTTTTTAAATTTTTTTAATTTTAATATTTAGAACTCTTTTTTTTACTTAGATTTGGACCATGGACTCAAACATGGGCTAATCAAATATTGGGCTCAAAACATGAACAAAATTGATTTTATTTTATTTTTATATTTTGTAATTTTTCTTTTTTTTTCAAAAAAATTAATTAAAAAAGAAAATATCCGAATAAAATTAGGTGTTCACAATAATTCAATATAAAATACTTATATTTAGTGGTGTCAACAGATCGTGAACCACCTATTTGCTCATCCAACCTAGACGACTCTGTTATCTCCGTGTAAAACAAAGACCAGTCGTCTCTTTGGAAATATAGTCCAGGACAACGAGAAAGAATTATCTAGGACCAGGGTTGCTGACCCGTGCTGGATGCATGGTTACAGTTTTTTTTTAAGTAACAACAATTTTTTTTATAAATGATAGTAGGTTTCAATTTTTTTTGGTTAGAGATAAATATTAGTTTATATAGCATAAATCACTCAAACCCAACGAATTTTACTAATTTACAATAAGTCACTTAAAATGAGTTAGAGTATAATTGATATACATTGTCAATGTAAAGTTTTTATCACTGTCAACTAATCACAAATCATGTTATGAATGACTTTTAAGGTGGTTTGGATAAGAATCAAAAATTTTCAATGACGTGGCGATTTATTATTGGTTGATAGTGTAAAAAAATCTTTACACTAACAATACATACCAATTAAACTCAATGAGTTACCACACCTCTTCAATATTTAATAGTTCAATAGTATATATGTTAATTAGGAAACACCCCAAATTAGAGAAATTTAATTTAGTGAATAAAATAGTACTCAACATAACGAAATGTTTATTTTATTTCATTTTTCCCTTCTTTCTAACTTTAACTCCCTTTTTCCCGTCTTTCTAACTTGAAGTCCCAACATAAAGTTGATTGATTATGTATTTTTCATATTAGTATATCAGTTGTTAGTTATGTTTCTCTTCTACAAATTTAAAATTTAACCCTTCAAATCCTTGAAAATCTTTTTTTTTTCAATTTATAATACTTCAAAATATTAAACATATAGATCAAACCAAATGACTATTTCATGGTATTATGTTTACCCCATTCACTCGCATGGGACAATTGTTTATTTAAATAAACAATTATAAAATATAATTAAATGATTAACTATAGTTATTACTGATATTTTGGATTATATTTTATTTTATATATTTAATTTATATGTACGGTCAAATTAAACAATTTATACACCGACATCCAATATTATTTTGTCAAATTTACATTATAGTTATTTTTTAAAATTTCTAAAATAAGCATACGCAGATCAAAGTATTAATGAATAACCATTTAAAATCTTTTACACTAATAACCTATCATAAATTTCATGTCCTGAACTAAATAAGGGCATGTTTGTTATGAATTAAAGAAAATTAATTTTGATATTCAACAATTTAGAAATTATTTTTAAAAGCATAAACTATTCTATTTTTTTTTAAAAGAATCATCTGGGTCTCAACATATAACAAATCTGGTTTTCATTTTTAACCCAACTTTAAGTGTGCTATACCATATTCTTACTTTTAGTTATAACATATATAATATAATTTAATATAATATAATAATATTTATTTATTAGTCCAAAGACTTGAAAATAAGCGCGTTCATCTTGCCACGTCAGCAGACGAGGGTTATTCTTGTAACTCAAGTATACATCCATAATGCCTAACTAAAATTCAGTAGACATCCACAGTGCCACGTCACTGGACGGATTTTCTCTTAAGGGCTTAGCAAGTCCAAAGACTTGTGTGGACGAGCGCTTCTGTCACCTGTGTGGACGAGCGCTTCTGTCACCTGTGTGGACGAGCGCTTGTCACCTGTGTGGACGAGCGCTTCTGTCCTTAGCTTATTTATCAAAATGCATTTGCGTGAATACACACAATGAATATACAATTCCGAAGGCAAAAGGAGCAAAACTGAGATCTTGTAAAATAGAGATGAAAACCAAAGGCATTCATCATCAAGATTCATCAGTAAAAGCAACATCGGACATAAAACGAAAGGGAAAATATCAAAGGAATTGAATACAGTGAAAACTCAATGAAAAATATATCATTCGTCCACTCTGACAACTCACCCACCCGATCCGAAGGCCCCTCTTTCTCTCGAGTTCCAGAAGCAGCAGCATAAATATTCTTTTATATCCTTCTTCTCTTGTTGCTTCCTTTCACAGGAGCCATCACAAGTCTTGTCAAGTCAATCGAATCACAACAGTCCTACGATTTGGGGAGGCAAAGTCTGCAAGAACCACAAAGAAAGATTATATAAAAACCAAAAGAGAGAAGATTCGGTACTATGATGATAGAATATAGTCACCACCATAAAATCTTAGAGAACGATAGGTCATTGAACAATAAACCTTAGCGAATGATAGGCAGTGACATGGGGTAATGGTTAGCTGCAGAGAAGAGTGTGTAAATGGGTGTTTGGTGTATGAGACTTTGTCGCTGTGCCACATAACACAAAAAACTAAAGGGTGTTGCCAAAGAACCATGTCTCAATTCTTGAAACAATTATATATGAAAATTGATTTGGAGGGACAACACAACAACCATATGCTAGTCATTTATATACTACCTATTAGATTAAACATCCTTTAGAACAACTTCAAACTCAAGTTTGTTTCAAGGAAGAAAACCAATAGCGAATAGGCTTTTCTCCCTGTCACATGCAAAAGAAAATAAGTATAAAAAAAATCAAAAGAATAAAATATACAAAACTTGAACAACAATCACCTCTTTCAGTAAGAAACTTACAAAGTATCTCAACTAATTGTTGTAAAAGATTAATAAATTGTCATGCCAAACCCATACTGATAAATTAGGTCCACATAGTAAACGTGAAACATAAAGGAATCTGTGAAAAGGTGCAATAAAATAAACAACACATTAAATTCATGTCCAAGAAAACCAAAGAGGAAATAATCAACTATGCATGCAAGTAAAAAGGCAAACAGGAAAGGATCAACTATGCAAGCAAAAAGACTTCGAAATAGAGCCCACTATAAGATCAAGGTGGAAGATGGACTCACCAATATTTTTTAATCTAAGTCTTTGCTTTGGAACATCATCATATTCACACACAAAAATGACATTGTTTAATTTAAGACCTGGTACAAAATAGAACTTGCGTATCAGAGAAGATGAAGAAATATTTGGAATGAAATACTGAGAGAATAAATATGTATATGTAACTTTTGAAAAAATTGAGGAAAAGACAAACTAACCTTGGTTTGTAGATTCTCATAGTTTTATAATATTGAAATCCCAAAACATGAAAGCTTTAACGCCCTATGGTTGAAGAAGGGGATAAAGAACTGATTTTCTTTGTCTATTTAACAAAGAAGACTGAGCAGAAAATATTCGTGTTAGTAATTATAATACTGAATACAGAACATAAGACAAAATTTATAGTGCTTGTATCCTCTTTCCATTACCTTGGGCAACCCCTCTCTATCAGTTGGCCAAATAGACATATCTCTTCCCCACCATTGCAACACCCTACAAAAAAGCTTTTCAATAATGTAAAAAAGGGATAACAAAAGGTGACACTTACATCCTGTACAGGTTTATTAAAACAATAAAGCCATAAAATCATCACTATCCTGCACATGGCTCTCTCCTGATCAAAGGCAAAAAAAAAACAACAACCATAGAATGAAACCAATGATGCTCCATTATGTGGTAAGCGAGATCGTACCAGAGAAAATTCAAGTTTTGAACTTGAAATCCAAAAATCCAGCAAAGTAACCAATAGGTTAATGCTTACATGGAAATTATGTTTCTTAGTCAAGGGGGAAGGCTGAGTTTGTCCTTCAATACTAATAGACAACAACTTAGGTGAACACTGACAAATGAAACTACCTTGTAAGATCAAGTCAAAATCATGGCACAAATTGATGCGGTCTATCTAAATCTTACCTGGTTTTTGCACACAAACCTCGACATTAGTGATCGCTTTTCAGGTGAGTCAAAATCAACACTCTCATCTGAAGAGAAATCAGAATCGTCAAATGATTCCAATTCCATGGCTTAGAACATATGTAAACATACCAATTGAAGATTTTATGCTAAAGTGTATGCAAGTCACAAAGGGTTTATGCAAGAGTGTAGTCACTCCTGACACAAAAAAACACAGTTGACACAACCATAGCAGTATCATCCAATACCCATTAACAGTCTAACCACATAAGAACTTTGCTGTAAAATGATGTCGTAGAAGTGTTCGTCCACTAAAGTGACAGAAGCGCTCGTCCACACAAGTGACAGAAGCGCTCGTCCAGACAAGTGATAGAAGCGCTCGTCCAGGCAAGTAACAAAAGCGCTCGTCCACACAAGTCTTTGGACTTGCTAAGCCCTTAAGAGAAAATCCGTCAAGTGACGTGGCACTGTGGACGTCTACTGAATTTTAGTTAGGCATTATGGATGTATACTTGAGTTACAACAATAACCCTCGTCTGCTGACATGGCAAGATGGACGCGCTTATTTTCAAGTCTTTGGACTTGCTGTTCTTATCAAGTTATTTAGGTATTCATTTATGGCCTCGTCCACTCAGGAAAAACCAATTTACTTATCAATTAAATTATAAACAGTTTAAATAACCTTTGGATGGGTAATCCTTTGCACGAGTCCAGCATTGTATGCCTTATATTATGTTGAAAAACCACCACCAAAGATGTTTTGAAATTTCTTTCTGTTAGTGTTGACTTCGAGGAAAACAAAAATTCATGACTTGTGCAGAGAATAGTATGTAAATGGGTGTTTGGTGTATGAGACTTTGTCACTGTGCCACGTAACACAAAAAACTAAAGGGTGTGGCCAAAGAACCATGTCTCAATTCTTGAAACAATTATATATGAAAATTTATTTGGAGGGACAACACAACAACCATATGCTAGTCATTTCTATAATAAGTAGATTAAACATCCTTTAGAACAACTTCAAACTCAAGTTTGTTTCAAGGATGAAAGCCAATAGCGAATAGGCTTTTCTCCCTGTCATATGCAAAAGAAAATAAGTAAAAAAAAAAGTCAAAAGAATAAAAAATACAAAACTTGAACAACAATCACCTCTTTCAGCAAGAAACTTACAAAGTATCTCAACTAATTGTTGTAAAAGATTAATAAATTGTCATGCCAAACCCATACTGATAAATTAGGCCCACATAGTAAATGTGAAACATAAAGGAATTTGTGAAAAGGTGCAATAAAATAAACAACACATTAAATTCATGTCCAAGAAAACCAAAGAGGAAAGAATCAACTATGCAAGTAAAAAGGCAAACAAGAAAGGATCAACCATGCAAGCAAAAAGACTTCGAAAATAGAGCCCATTGTAAGATCAATGTGGAAGATGGACTCACCAATATTTTTTAATCTAAGTCTCTGCTTTGGCACATCATCACATTCACACACAAAAATGACATTGTTTAATTTAAGACCTGGTACAAAATAGAACTTATGTATCAAAGAAGATGAAGAAATATTTAGAATGAAATACTGAGAGAATAAATATGTATATGTAACTTTTGAAAAAATTGAGGAAAAGACAAACTAACCTTGGCTTGTAGATTCTCATAGTTTTATAATATTGAAATCCTAAAACATGAAAGCTTTAATGCCATATGGTTGAATAAGGGGATAAAGAACCGATTTTCTTTGTCTATTTAACAAAGAAGACTGAGCAGAAAATGTTCGTGTTAGTAATTATAATACTGAATACAGAACATAAGACAAAACTTATAGTGCTCGTATCCTCTTTACATTACCTCAGGCAACCCCTCTCTATCAGTTGGCCAAATAGACATATCTCTTCCCCACCATTGCAACACCCTACAAAAAAGCTTTTCAATAATGTAAAAAAGGGATAACAAAAGTTGACACTTACATCCTGTACAGGTTTATTAAAACAATAAAGCCATAAAATCATCACTATCCTGCACATGGCTCTCTCCTGATCAAAGGCAAAAAAAAAAAAACCATAGAATGAAACCAATGATGATCCATTATGTGGTAAGCGAGATCGTACCAGAGAAAATTCAAGTTTTGAACTTGAAATCCAAAAATCCAGCAAAGTAACCAATAGGTTAATGCTTACATGGAAATTATGTTTCTTAGTCAAGGGGGAAGGCTGAGTTTGTCCTTCAATCCTAATAGACAACAACTTAGGTGAACACTGAAACTCAAATGAAACTACCTTGTAAGATCAAGTCAAAATCATGGCACAAATTGATGCAGTCTATCTAAATCTTACCTGGTTTTTGCACACAAACGTCGACATTAGTGATCGCTTTTCAGGTGAGTGAAAATCAACACTCTCATCTGAAGAGAAATCTGAATCGCCAAATGATTGCAATTCCATGGCTTAGAACATATGTAAACATACCAATTGAAGAGTTTATGCTAAAGTGTATGCAAGTCACAAAGGGTTTATGCAAGAGTGTAGTCACTCCTGACACAAAAAAACACAGTTGACACAACCATAGCAGTATCATCCAATACCCACTAACAGTTTAACCACATAAGAACTTTGCTATAAAATGATGTGGTAGAAGCGTTCGTCCACTAAAGTGACAGAATCACTCGTCCACACAAGTGACAGAAGCGCTCGTCCAGATAAGTGACAGAAGCGCTCGTCCAGGAAAGTGACAGAAGCGCTCGTCCACACAAGTCTTTGGACTTGCTAAGCCCTTAAGAGAAAATCCATCCACATTATTGAAAAGCTTTTTTGTAGGGTGTTGCAATGGTGTCAAAAAAATTTAACAAAAATCATTACAACTTGAACTAAACTTCAGTTAAAGACCGAATATAAACATGAAATAGGAAATACAATAAGATGCGACAAAAAGAAGAGCAAATATATCACTTAAACATTCATTCAAATAGCTGGAAGACATGAAGCCTTTACTCAGTCATAGCAAATAAACCTATAAGAAATAGATCCATAGTTATGTTTCTTATAAGATTTATTATATCAGTCCAAGGAAAAGGGAATGAAGCATAAATATATGTATATCAGTCCAAGCATCAATAAGTAAACATAAATATATGAGTAGGCAAAAGTTAAAAGAAACATTTGAAATGAGCTGAACTATGACATTCCAAAAAGAAATTTCGAAGGATTAATTGCTTTAAGTTAAAAGGGTATAAACCAAAACAAATATGGGAACACTTCATCCCTTGGTGAAATTTGAAGCGTGGGTAGAAGGAGGAGAAATGATGGGAACGGGGTTGAAGGAAAGGAGGAGGAAAAAAATCACATACACATTTCAACAAAAAAAAAACATAACTTTAGTAATGAGGAAGAGAAAATAGACAAAATCACATACCCACCAACATCGACCAGATAACCGCCCTATTCGCCAAAATCTTCTAGCTTCTTTTTGTGTGTCCCAATAACAGATCTGCATCAGATCCTTTCCACCATCGACATCGTCGGCGATCTTCCAGGCAACCACCCACACCATCAGTCACCGACATCAATGGCAAGTCGGGGAAGAAAAGTACAGGGGGACGAAATGAGAGAAAGAGAGATCGAAGAGGTGATGGTTTCATTTTGATGTAAAAGAAAAAGAAATGGAAGATAATCTTGTATCTATCTTAGCATTAATTTCATCCTATCATATGGCTTCAAGCTTTACGCCCCCATCTGTATCTATCTTAGCTTCAAGCTTTACGTCCCTTCCTATTTTGTTAGCATTGGTTATTTGATTGGAAATAAAGTCCATCCTACAAAGAAAGAAATGATGGTTAATAGGCTAGTTAAACTATCATCTTTAACAAATGACCAATAAAAAACTAATTTAACCCTCAAATCACGGTTAAACTGACAACTAAGTAAATAGTAAAAAGAAGACTCAACAGCCATTATAAAGTAATGATTACTAGTGTTCAAATATATATTAGTAGTGTAAATATTTGGAGACCTTGTACTTTGCATGAAAAGAGTAACGATATATGCTTTTTTATTTTACGATTGAAGATGTAAACGCCTGAAAAAAAAAAACAAACAAATTGGGAATTAAGTGGCTATTAGGAATGTGACATTTGACAAAAACAAACCCAAAGGACGAACTATCTAGGATTCTCGGTTCCTTTTGGGCATATATCAATTGGAGACCTTAATAATATATACTACTAATTTTCAATCCGTGTGATACACAGGTCATCAATTATTATTATTATTGATATTATTATTATCATTAATAACCTGAATTGTGTTTCTATATGTACGAAACTTTTTTTTTCCTTTATCCCAAATTAAGTCCACTATGTCAAACATTTTCTTGACTAATTTCACACATTGTTTTCAATATTTCCTTCTCACCCATAATGGTGGCACTCATTCATCTCCAAGACTTTTTATTTATAGACATAAATGATCAGCAAAAACCTTGAAAAAATTTTATCTATAATTTGAGTGCAAAGAATTGAATATTGATTTTTTTAAATGATATTACAATACGTAATGTAACACTATGTATTAAGTGTTCCTCTTCGATTATTAATAATGATCAACTAATAATCTTAAATCATGTGGTGCTGACACGTGTCACTTTATTAGAAAATCATCAATTCCCCTTATTAATTAGTATAGATATTGATTTATTGTTTAAAATAGAAAAAACAAATGCAAGGATGTAGAAAAAAATATATTATAAAATATGAATAACTCTATCTCTATTTATGTCAATTCAGAGATTGTCGTGTTTGATTCTAAAAACATTGTACCTTTACCGGTTTGTAAATATTCTAAAACAAAAAAATATATAAATTTTATAAAATATGAATAGCTCTGCCTCTATTTATGTCAATACAGATATTAGAAAAATAAAAAAAGTAAATTAGAAAAAAAAAATCGATTTTTTTTAAAAATAATTAGATAAGTATATAAAAAAATATTTTTTAAAAAATAGGAAAATAATAATCAGAAAAAATATACAACAAAAATAGAAAAATAAAATTAACTAGAAAACAAAAATATTTTAAAAAAATCAATTATAAAATAAACATTTTTAAAAAAGTAAATTAGAAAAAAACTAATTCACGAAAAAAAATATATTATAAAGAATATATGTTTAAAAAAAATTAAATAATCCAAAATAATCCACTAGTTGACAATTCCTTCTACTGTTATAGGAATGGTAGAAGAAAAGTTGTTAATTGATAAAGTGATATACATATTGAATACTAAAATATATATAAATATTTAAATATAGTAATTGGTTTGGTTAAAAAATAACCGAATTAATGACCATTGAGTTTGGTTCAATTCGGAGCCGTAAAAAAATAAATTTTTTAAAAATATATTATAAAGAATATATGTTTAAAAAAGAAATAAATAAATTTAAATAATCCACCAGTTGACAACTCCTTCTACTGTTACAGGAACAGTAGAAGAAATGTTGTTAATTGATAAAGTGATATACATATTAAATATTAAAATATATATAAATATTAAAATATAGTAATTGGTTTGGTTCCAAAATAACCGAATTAATGACCATTGAGTTTGGTTCAATTTGGAGTCGTGCACAAAAAAAAACCAATTTATTTGGTTGTTTCGGATTTTCAAATTCATCGAATTATTGGTTCGAGTCTTACGATCCTAAACTTTTTCGAAGAACACGGTAGCTTTGATACCTTTCCTGGCTAAAAATATTTAAAAACAAAAAAAAAATTATAAACATTAAAAAGTCAATAACACTATCCGAACCAATTAAAATAGGTTTAGTTTGATTCGATTCGAACCGGAAAATATTATTATATATATATATATAAATAAAAATATATATAAAATATTAAATTTTAAACTATTAAATTATATATACATTAAAATATAAGTATATAAAAATTAAAACATCAAGAACACGACAACTCTATTTTTACTGTTTGTCAATTTATTATTGGTTCACAGTGTAAAAAAACTTTACACTCTCAATTTATGCAAATAAATTAAAAAAAAAGTATTAGCAAAAAAAATTATTAGGAAAAAATTTTAAAAATTAAGGAAAACGTAAAAACAAATTAAAATAATAATAATAATAATAATTATAAAAAATATTTTAAAAGGAAAAAGATAGAAGTAAATTAGAAAAAAAATTAAACGTAAAAAGATTAGAAAAACCAGTTGTGAAAAAAGTATTGTTAAAAAATTAGGAAAAGAATAAATAGAAAAAAATTCAAAAAAAAATTAGAAATACAAAATTATTTAAAAAACGAAAATATTTTCAAAAAATCAATTATAAAATAAACATTTAAAAAAAAGTAAATTAGAAAAAAACTAATTCGGAGAAAAAAATAAATTTTTTAAAAATATTATAAAGGATATATGTTTAAAAAGTAAATAAAAAAATTTAAATAATAAAAAATAATCCATCGGTTGACAACTCCTTCTACTGTTACGTGAACAGTAGAAGAAAAGTTATTAATTGATAAAATGATATACATATTGAATATTAAGATATATATAAATATTAAAACATAGTAATTGGTTCGGTTCCAAAATAACCGAATTAATGACCATTGGGTTTGGTTCAATTCAGAGTCATGCATAAAAAAGAAAAAAAAAGGAACCAATTTAATTGGTTGGTTCGGATTTTCAAATTCATCGAATTTTTGGTTCGAGTCTTATGACCCTAAACTTTTAGAACAAGGTAGTTTTGCTATCTTTCCTGGCTAAAAATATTTAAAAACAAAAAAAAATTATAGACTTTAAAAAGTCAATAACAATATCCGAACAAATTAAAATTGATTTGGTTTGATTCGGTTCGAACTGGAAAATATATATATATATATATATATATATATATATATAATATAAAATTATATATATATATATATATATTAAAATATAAGTATATAAAAATTTAAACATCAAGAACACGACAACTCTACTTTTACTGTTTGCCAATTTATGATTGGTCGAAGTGTAAAAAAACTTTACACTATCATTTTATACAAATAAATTAAAAAAAAGTATTAGCAAAAAAAATTTATTAGGATTTTTTTTTTAAAAATTAAGGAAAACATAAAAAATTAAAAAAAAACTTAATTATAAAAAAATTATTTTAAAAGGAAAAAGAAAAAAGTAAATTAGATAAAAAATTAAACGAAAAATAATTAGAAAAAAATTCATCAAAAATTTTTTAAATAAAAAATTAGGAAAAAAATAATAAGGAAAAAATAGATTTAAAAAAAACTAGCAAAATAAAATAAATTATAAAAAAATATAAATTAATTAGAAAAATATATATGTTTAAATAATATTTAAAAAAATAGTAAATCAGGAAAAAAAATAGAACAAAAATTATAAAAATATATATAAAAAACATGTAAAAAAAATTAGAAAATAATAATTAGAAAAAAATATTCAAAAAAATTAGAAAAATAAAATTAACTAGAAAACAAAAATATTTAAAAAAATTAATTATAAAATAAAAATTTATAAAAAAAACTAAATTAGAAAAAAATAATTCAGGGAAAAAATAGTTTTTTAAAAATATTATAAAGAATATTTGTTTAAAAAATAAATAAATAAATTTAAATAATCTAAAATAATCCATTAGTTGACAACTCCTTCTACTGTTATAGGAACAGTAAAAGAAAAATTGTTAATTGATAAAGTGATATACATATTGAATATTAAAATATATATAAATATTAAAATATAGTAACCGGTCCGGTTCCAAAATAACCGAATTAACGACCATTGAGTTTGGTTCAATTCGGAGCCATGCATAAAAAAGAAAAAACGAACCAATTTAATTGGTTGATTCAGATTTTTAAATTTATCGAATTATTGGTTCGAGTCTTACGACTCAAAACTTTTTCAAAGAACATGATAGTTTTACTACATTTCCTTACTAAAAATATTTAAAAACAAAAAAACTTATAAACTCCAAAAAGTTAATAACAATATCCGAACCAATTAAAATGTGTTTGATTTGATTCGGTTCGAACCCGAAAATATTAATATATATATATATATATTAAAATATAACTATATAAAAATTAAAGCATCAAGAACATGACAACTTTACTTTTACTGTTTGCCAATTTATGATTGGTTGACTTCGTAAAAAAATTTACATTGTTAGTGTATACAAATAAATTAAAAAAAAAGTATTAGCAAAAAAATATTTATTAGGAAAAAAATTAAGGAAAACGTAAAAAAAATATAAAAACTAGGATTTTTTTTTTAAAAATGTAAAAATAAAAAAAATGTAAAAAAAATTTAAAGATTTTTTTAAAAAAAATTATTTTTCTAAAAAAAAAATACTAGTGTTGACATGTGTGTTTACAGTAAAATTGTCTATCCAACTTTTATATTAGTAAAATTGGTTCGAGTCTTATGACCCTAAACTTTTTCGAAGAACATGGTAGCTTTGCTACCTTTCCTGGCCAAAAATATTTTAAAACAAAAAAAATTATAAACTTTAAAAAGTCAATAACAATAGCTGAACCAATTTAAATTGGTTTGGTTTGATTCGGTTCGAACTGGAAAATATTAATATATATATATATATATATACTTATAAATAAAAAATATAAAAATATTAAATTATATATACATTAAAATATAAGTATGTAAAAATTAAAACATCAAGAACATGGCAAATCAATTTTTACTGTTTGCCAATTTATGATTGGTTGACAGTGTAAAAAAACTTTACACTGTCAGTGTATAAAAATAAATTCAAAAAAAAATCATTAGAAAAAAAATAAAAAATTAAGGAAAACGTAAAATATATATATATATATATATATATATATATATATATATATATATATATATATATAAACCAAAACAAAAAATTATTGGGAAATATTTTTTTTAATTTTTTAAAAAATAAACGTAAAAAAAATAAAGTTTTTTAAAAAAAATGTAAAAAACAAAAAGCAAAAAATCCTAGTGTTGACATGTGTATGTACAGTAAAATTGTCTATCCAACTTTTATATTAGTATAGATTTTTTGTAGATTAAATTTTAGGTCGAGGGATGATGCCTCAGTTCAAACGCAGTGAAAATCTTTGAACTCTATGAACACTTACAAAAGGATTTACATTTAATAATATATATTTTGCATATATAAAAGAGGTAACATGATTTTCATTTTAGGTTAAAATAATAATTTGGTCCCTACACTTGACACAAATTCTTGATTTGATCCCTACACGAAAAAAATTATTAAAATAGTCCCCACACTTGTAACCCGTTTCCAGTTTGGTCCCTACCGTTTGACGGGTTAGACTTCCGTCTCTAACGGCTCTACGTGACACGTTAAGTGACTATGTGGACTGACCCTTTACAACAGATGGCCCCCAACTCATTTCATACCAAATCTCTCTTCCACCGTTGCTAAGTGACCATCCTTCTTCCCTCCATTCCCTCATTCAGTTTTCCAGAAACACAAAGCAAAAGATGAAGCAAGCAAGCAGAAAATGAAACAGGGGACGAAGCAGAAGACGATTGCGCAACGATTGCGTGACGAAGCAGAAGACGAAGCAGAAGTCACGTGTTCAAATTGCAGCTTTTGGGTACCATGGCTTTGTCATCCAACCCAGGTAAAATCCCCTAATATGAATGTTCATTTCATTCATTGTTTGTCGTCATTGTTCTGCTACATTTTCCCCTCAAAATTTTGGGTTAGGGTTTGGGTGTTGGTTGATTGATATTGATATGGGTCAAGCTTTGTGATAGTCTTGTGTGTGTGTTTGCCATAATACTCATGCATGTGTGTGGCTTTTGTGTGGGTGGGTTTATTTCTATTTCTGCCATAAAGGGTTCAAGTTCGAATTGCTTAAGAGTGTGTGTGTTTCCCCTAATGCTTATGTGTTGTGTTGCTGGTTTTAGGGAATGTACCTACCAGATTCAATGTGTTTATACACCATGGGGGTCATTTGCTGAAGACTCCTACTAAAAGGCAAGGCATGTGGTTACAGTATGTGGGAGGGTTGAAATACACCCTCCATGATTGTGATCCTGATGAGTGGTCCCTTCAAGAGATAACTAGCATCCTGAAGAATATAGGATACAAAGGAATTGTGACAATTTTCTACCGTAAGACAGGTATTCGCCTAGAAGAGGGGTTAGTTAAGGTTTCTGGTGATGCCGATGCAATGAAAATTGCAGAAACGGCCATGAGTATTTTCTCCAAAGAGGTTGAAGTGTATGTCATACAAAATGGGGACAAGGAAGATGGGGTTTTACATACATTGGAGGAAGAGGGTGTGGAAGAGGTTCAAAGTCAAAGTGAAGAGGATAGTGAAGAGCATAGTGAAGAAGATGTTCAGTTTGTTGATAGCGAGGATGACGTGGATGATGGCTGCTGGATGAAGTACATTAATGTAAGCGAGTTAGAAGATGGTGTGCCACAAAGTGAAAATCAACAACCACCACCCGAAACTCAGCTTCCTCCAACTGAAAATCAGCAACCACCAACTGATGACTCAGCCTGTGTTTTTAAGGATGTACATGTGTCCTTATGGAGTTAAAATAGGTTTTCAGGTTGGATGTAGACCTGTTATAGGGCTTGATGGATGCTTCTTAAAGAGTTCGTTTGGAGGTATACTGAAGTAGATTTAGAGCATAAAAGTTGTGCATGTAGGTTCTGGGGTCTCACTGGTATTCCTTGTAGGTATGTGCAACAAGATACTCTTTTTTGCACTCATTTAAAATTATTGTGATGTTAATGTAAAAGTATCTACTGCAGGCATGCTGTTGCAGCTATTTTTGGGAAGAGAGAATAACCACATGAATATGTTGACAGGTGTTATTGGGTTGATACCTATCAATAAGTGTATGCCCCAATAATCAACCCAATCAATGGTGAGGAATTGTGGACAGCAACTGGACTCCCTCCTATTATGCCTCCACATAGTAGAACTCGAATTGGAAGGTCAAGGAAAGCTAGAAGAAGGGAGAAGGAGGAGCCACCAAGACCAAATAAGCATAGAAAACAGGGAACATCCATGCATTGCTCTAATTGTGGTGTGTATGGCCACAACAGGAAGATATGTAAGAAGCCTGTGGATCCAAACAATCCTCCACCAATCAGGAAAGGAACTGGCAAAGGAAGAGGTAAAGCTGCTGGATCTGGATCAGCTGCACCTACTGGAACTCAACCAACACCTACTAGAGCTCAACCAACACCCGCAGCACCTGTAGGTTCTCAACAATCTGCACAATCTAGACAATCAACTTCAACAGGGAGAGGCAATGGAAGAGGTAAAGGAGGCATATTTGTTGGAGGAGCTGTTGCATCTGCACAACCAGCAACACCTGCACAAACTGTTGGCCATGGTGGAGGAGCTACTACATCTGCTGGTTGTTCACAGCCAAGTGCCCCTCCTGGGTTTGAAAAGAGCAGAGCTTTTAGGCCAAAGTTTCCTATTCAGAAGGGACTTAGCAAGTGGAAAGGACAAGCATGTGTAACATCACAACAATTACAAGCAGCTGTGAAAAAGGCAAGGGACAACACTCAACCTAGCCAAGAATCTGGAGTCTCCAAAAAGAATTAGGACAGCTGTGTAGTCTTTTTGTTTTTTGGGGGTTTCATGGTTATTTAGTAATCTCAAGGAGGTGATGGAATCTTTTTTGTCTGATGCCCCATGTGGTTTTGTCATATTTTTTGAATGGACCCCATTTACTTTTGTCATATTTTGTGTTGGACCACACTACGATACCCCTTCTAGGGTCATCACATAGTTATCCAAAATTGGAAAATTAAATTATTAATCGCTGGTTACTTTCGGAAAATATACTTTAAAGTAACCGTCTCATTACGAAAATAGTGCTGAATTTTTTTTTTTAAAACATCGAACCATCGTGAACGTAAACAAACGTGTGTGTGTGTGTGTGTGTGTATGCATCATCTTTTAAATACACATTATATCTAATAGGAGATAACAAAAGAGCCCTCATAAGTATAGGTTGTTCTCCATCAAACTAAGTAAAGAAAAAAAAGACATATACATATAAGTAACAAGCAGTCCAGAACCATACCAAAAACTCATGGCTCTCAGTAGCCAGATCAAAAACTGACAAGACTCGCTACCCCAGAATTATACCTATAGCTGGTCAAGCTAATGAAAACCATTGGGGAGATCACGATGATCAACCCCACCTACAGTAGATGTATCTGATGAAGATACCTCCGTTCTCGCTCCCTCGTCGAAAGAATCATCATCATCAACAGTAGGAGGGTGGAACTCAAGATCTTCCTCAAAGTATTCATCCGGGTCCTCCTCGACCGCATCCAAAACTACCTCAATAGGAGGTGCTGCTGGTCCTGCTATATGAAGCGGATTCGGTTGAGGTGGCAAATCAAGTAACCCGTGCTCAGCCAAGTACTGTAAGTATAGCCATACAGGAGGTAGAGATACCTCAACAGTCTCCACAACATGCGTCCTTCGTTGCGGTCCTGCCTCCACTGTGCCAACAACCTCTATACTAGGGCCATGATAGGTGGCACCGAGTGCCCCATGGCTTATCTCCCAGGCACCACCAAAATGAGCACGATCAAACATGATTGACCGAAGCCTCGAATAGGCCAGAGGCATATCCGGGTCCATCTAACCTCAGACGTAAAGATATATGCACAAGTAGAGAAACCACAAATAAAACATACAAGAGTGAGAAACCAATATATGGATTTTACTCCACAACTACATGCTAGACACCATATAAAACACATACACATATATCAACACAAGCATTTATAAGAAAATAGTTTATCAATGGGTTTAACACCCCAAACGTCATCATATGAAAAACTATGCATGAACACTTCATATTCGTCATCTAAATTCGCACCTAATCTCATGAGATATCCTAACACGTGGTGAGTTGATCAGGCTCGATTGCCATCCCATGTCATAAAGGCATGCAGCCATAACCCATTGCACACTGCCCACACCCAGGGCATCAGTGATAAAACCGTAAATGGGGTTTCATTGTCCAACCCGAGCACGTTGAAGAAAATCGTAGCATGAAATACCTGACGCCGCAAGGTAATCACACATAGAACTGTGGGCACGTCTGCCAAATGCATGCAAAACACTTTGCTCATAACACTTTTCTTTGTGTTCGATCTTTCTTTGCCGAAGCTCAAAATGGCTTACGACTCACATAGTTTTTACATCTTTAAAATTTTCATTACAACATAGGACCTCACAGTCCGAGTGCTCAATCACGACACCTCTCGACCGATGCACCAGTCATAGGTTCGTGGTAATAGAAAACATCCTAAATGTTTAAACACAGTATACACCACGTATACAGTAGATACCAAGTCTACAGGACCTCAAAGTCCAAAGGACCCCAAGTCCATAACAACAAAGAACCTTAGTACCCCAACGTCTCGGTTACTAAGTTCAACACCACTTTCAACACGGTTGAATTAATTTTGCTTTCAGAAAATCTTTTCAAATGGGAAATTCTTCAATAAAATCTTTAAATAATAAAACTTAGATTTTACAAAGGTGAGTCACTTGAGATTTTAAACTTACTTAAAATACGTACTGTCGTTTCAAAATACTTGCCATCGACACTTTTCCAAATTTGCCGTCAATTATCACTTTTAAAGCTTTTTAAGCCAAAACTTAGCTTTTTCCACTTAAATAATTTTCTAAAATCTAATTAACTTATTTTCAACAATTAATTTCATAAAATAACTTTTTATAATATTGCGGAATTTCTTACGTAAAAATTGACAGTATAAAAATAATTTTACGGTTTCGATCTCATTGTGACTCATAATTCACTCTTACAGTAATAAATCATTAAAATAATGGTATTTTCCAAAATTCCTTATTTTTCCCAAATAAAAATTTCCATCAATATTATATACCAGTTTTTACCTTTAAAACATTGAATATAATTTATGAAGCTTCTTAAATCTTTTATCCAATTAATTTAATTGGGCACTGACCACTGTCAGGCTTCTCAAACAACAACCAATAATAATATCACAGAGATATTCCCAGCCAGATCATGCATCACAACAACATAATATAATTACAGATAAACAATTAAACACAATTAAACCAATCACAAATAAAAATGCCATAACTTAACCTACTTAAATAAATACCAACAGGCAAATAATTACAGACCAAACAAGATAGCATATAACCATCGAATATATCCCTCAGGTAATCCTCTCTTACCTCTCGTATATTCTCTTGTGAATTAAATGAATTTCGTCGGAAGTCCGGATGTCACGTACACGTCGCACTCACTCAACCTTCAACCATTACAATCAAATAATTACAAATCAAGAAATTAAAAACATCCAAAACCCTTCTACATGGTCACAACTTCAAGGGGTTTTTGTGACTAAAAATTCCTAATCATGATTAAGTCATGGATTAACGATCCTTAATTAACCAAGATCATGGATTAGTGGCTAAACAACTAAATTTTAAACTCAAAACTTCCTAACTCTCATATACCTAGATTCGGCCTTGACATATTCATGGGGATAGGGTTTTTTGTTTGATTAATCAACTTGGATTCATTAAACATTCATACTAAATAGGATGATTACCAAGATCATTGATGAAAACCTTGAACAAAACTCATCAAATCTCACCCACTTAGGGTTCGGCCATCATAGAGATATAGAGTAAGAATTTTCATTTTAATAAACTAACATGGATTAGAGTATGTAGACATACATGTCACATGAAATACATGATCATACATGACAACACATGAACAAAACTCCTACCAAACTCATCCTCCTAGGTTCGGCCATAGCTAGTTAATTAGGAAGGAAATTTTTGATTGCAACATGCTCTTGGATTTAAATAGTATACATGATATCAAGAACATAGGAATTGGTTTCAACATCATAGGATTTTTCTATGATTAGTTATGAATTTACAAAGTTAAGAACACAAAGATGAACATGATTGAGAAAGCTTTCAAGACAAGAAATGATTTGAACAAACAATACTTAGAAGGTTGTGAGGATGAATAATCACCTATTGGAAATGAAATTTGATCAAGAAATCTTCAACCTCCTTCACAAACTTGGCTTCTTTGTGTGAGAGAACAAGAGAAATGGAGAACTTTGGAGAAGATGAGAGAAAGTGATAGTAAGATCAAGAAAGCTATGGAAGGATCTAGTGGCATCATGAATTTATGAGCAAGCCATGCAAGCATGGGCCTTGTGCCACTTTTGGGCCAAGAAAAGCCCAAGTCCAAATTAATTTTGCAACATGAAATTAACTTAAGACATAAACCATTACAAAGGAAACTTGGGTAATTAAAATGGCATCATGAAAATTAATTCTTGGTCATGAATTTGGGCTCTAAGGCCGCAACCCTTAATGGGTTTGGATGACAAGAATTTGGCTCATTTCACTTAGTGTATCATGAAAAATAGTTTAGGGACCAAAATGTAATTACTAGAAAGTTTAGGGGTCAAAATGCAATTACCCAAAATTGCTAGCCTAACTTTATGCCATATTAAACCTCTCTCATGGATGACTTAGTCCTAAGAGAATATATGGTTTATTCCCTTATCGAGTCTCGAAACTCCCGTAATCAGCTCCGTCGTTCACCCGATTGAGTATAACGTCTATAAAACGTATATTATTTTATTTTTTTATGAAAAAATTATAAAAATACACAATCGTAGGAATTAAAAATAAAAATCTTAAGTTTTTTGTTCACGAATTAAAATTAGGTCTTTTGAGCAGCATAATTATACTGTCAATGGAATTCACGGGCCGAATTTCACCTGACTTTCCAACCTAAATTTTAATCGTAGCTTTCATCTTCAATGTGTTTGATAAAATGTCCGAGTCAATGTTGCTAGATAACAATGTTTAATAAAATAAGAAGTAACTATTAATATTATTATGGTGGGAAGTGGAAACATAACATATCATATGTCTAAATGAACAACATTATCGAATAATCTATACAAAGCAGGTAATATTATGAATGAAACTTCACTTGATAAATAATAAATTAAACAAACGGAATGCAAAAGAAAAACATTTCAACTAAACATCATGGACTCTAATCCTTCAAATATATGACAGTTCTTTCAATGATAGTTAAATATAATGGCTTTTAATGTCTATCATGTATATTACATCTTACTTATGTAAATAAGCAATGACAAACATATATTATTATTAAGCTTACTTCCTTTTAACACTTCTTTTTTTGGTTTCATGTTTTCATATTCAGGGGCAAGATGGTTGCACAGAGATATGTTGTTGATTTGAATAAGCTCCTTGTTTTCCAGGTAAAGGCACAATGCCTCAAGGTCTTGCAATTTGTTTCAAGCATGTTCAACATGCCTTGTCTTACAATATATTTTGGTTGTAATATATTTTTCATTTCAGTTTACACTTGGTTTGACTAAATTTATATGTTAATTAATTTTATATCTAATCATAACCCTTCAAACTATTATTCCTAGATCACATTAGAATATTCCCTATATAAGAATGCTATCAACGTATCTTTGATGTTTTTACAGGTTGGGCATCTTGGAGAAGCCTCATTTTTCTGAAAGCCATATCTTGGAGGTATATATAATTGGTAAATTAATCAAAATCAATTTCAAGGTATAGTTTCTCCAAGTTGTGTTCTTGACTTGTTACTACCTGGAATAGTTCTCTAGGATAATAATTAAAGCATTTTACCACACTATATTGGCTATACCGGTATCTATATTCTACCACATTATACTATATAAAACAATTTCATATCTTTATTACCTCTTTTCCAATGGTTTTCAAATAGTATAATTTATGATAAGAGGTTCCATGAATTTATGTTAGTTTTTGCTTTTTTGTCTGTGTCTAGTTCTGGAACTTAGTGAAGCTTGTGTTAATTTTTAGTTCACTATGGTGGCGTTTGGAAGAGCTTATTTAAGCTTCTTTTGACTTATCTGATGACATAAGCTCTTATACAGTGTGTTTGGCAGAGCTTATAAAAATAACTTATGACATCCCATAAGGAGTTTTTGACTTATTTTCATAAGTCACTGGGAGAAGCTTATGAAATTATCATAAGAGCTTATGCACTAAACACCCTCTCCATATTTTTCACTATTCGAATCCTCTCATGCCCCTTTCTTTCTTTTTCTTTCTTTAAGCGCTTATGACATAAGCTCTCATGCGATAAGGTCTTATGTGATAAGCTCTTAAATAAGTTGTTTACCCAAACGCACCCTATATCTAGATATCAATTGGAAAAGAGAAAGTATATTAGAGTTTAGTACAATCTTCTAGAACAACATGATTCAATGTCTTCCCCTTAAGCTTATATTTTAAGTGTGAAATGTGTTTGAATTAATTTGTAAGACTATCTTTTGATTGTTGAGAAGTTAGTTAATTTCAGTTAGTGTGTTAGTTGTAAAAGTAGTTAGTTTGTTGAGTTGGTTTAGTCCATGTGGGACTAACTTACAAGTGTATAAATACATGTTAATGTGAATAAAGAAAGCAGTGTGTGTGTGAAGTTTTTTCAGAAACCATATTGCCTTCCACTCCTCTATTCTCTCTCATTTTGCTTTTCTCAATTCTTGAGTGATTAGTGAGGAACTTTGTTTGAGTGAAAAACCAGTTCCAACAGTTGGTATCTAGAGCACAGTGTAAAGGGATCTGTGCAAAAGGCTGAGAAGGGATCTGTGCAAAAGGCAGAAAAGGGATCTGTGCGAAAAGAGAGAAGGAGCCATTTTCTTCGAGTGACAAAAGGATGACTGGGTCAAATGGTTCGTTCCCTGCCAACTTGCCCATGCTTGATGGCAAGAACTTTGATCACTGGAGCAGAAAGATGGAAGTCATTTTTGGATTCCAAGAAGTGCTTGATTTGGTGAAAAACGGAATCCAAGAAGAGGGAGCATCGAAGGCACATGAATCTGCCATCAAGGAGATCAAGAAAAGGGATAACAAAGCTCTCTTCTTGATCCACCAATGTGTTGACCCCCCCAATTTTGAGAAGATCTCCTCGGCCAAGACTTCCAAAGAGGCTTGGGATATTCTCTGTGGTGCCTATGGAGATGGTGACAAGGTGAAAAAGGTGAAGCTGCAATCTCTTAGAAGGCAATATGAGATGCTGTTGATGACTCAGCAAGAAACAGTGGCAGAATTCTTCAACAGAATGCAAGCCCTAATCAACTCGATGAAGGCTTGCAAAGAGACGATTTCTGATCAACAGGTGGTTGAAAAAGTGTTGAGGTCATTGACTCCTCGGTTTGACCACATTGTGGTGGCAATCGAAGAATCAAAGGACCTTGAAAAGATGAAAATAGAAGAATTGCAGAATTCACTTGAGGCTCGTGAGCGAGAGATTGAATGAGAGGTGCGGTGACAAAGTCCACATGCAGCACTACGAGCCTTTGCAAGCACTGCAGGGACAAGCCAAAAAGGGAGGTTCTTGGAACAAGAACAAGAAGGGGAAAGAAAGATTGAAGTATCAGAAGTGGAGGGGCTCAGATGATGGTGTCAGTAATGCCTCTGATCACAACAACAATGAAAATAGGAACAAGAATTCCAAAGGCAACCAAAAGGGTGGCAAGAAGAGGTTCAACAAGAAAAACATCAAGTGCTACAACTGCCAGAAGTATGGCCATTTCTCGATGAATGCGAAACAAGAAGGTAGAGAAAGATGAAGAAACACAACTGGCACAAGATGGGAATTCGGACTACGATGATAATGTCTTTGCTCATGGTGACAACCAAGATTGAGAATGACTCGGATGATCAATGGTACTTGGACACTTGGATGTTCAAACCATATGTCCGGCGAGAAAAAGAGTGGTTTGTTGACCTGGATGAAAGTGTAAGGAGCGGGGTGAGGTTTGTCGATAACTCAGCGATCACGCCATGAAGGAGCGAGGAAAAGTGCTTGATACAAAGAAAAGATGGTGTGCGAGGCTTGGATAATGAGATGTTCTTTATGTGCCTCGAGATGAAGAATAACTTTGTTGAGCCTGGGACAATTGGTTGAAAAAGGCTATTCCATGAGCCTGCAGCAGAACCAGATGAAAGTGTTTGATACTCAGAAGAGACTAATCTTGAAAGCTCCTTTGTCAAAGAATAGGACTTTCAAGATTGGAATCCAAGTATGTGAAAAGAAGTGCTTTGGTGCAGAAGTAAATGATGCAGATTGGTTGTGGCATTACAGGTTCGGGCACTTAAACTTCAGAAGTCTGGATTTGTTGCAGAAAAAGGGCATGGTTCAAGGCCTTTCACAAGTGAATCAGCCAAAACATGTGTGTGATGACTGTTGTTTCAGCAAGCAGCCAAGAAAGGTGTTCAAGCATAAAGCTCCTCACAGATCAGAAAACAAACTGGATGTGATCTATTCAGATGTGTGTGGACCATTTGAGGTGCACTCCCTTGGAGGTAATAGTTACTTTGTGTCATTCATTGATGAATACACTAGAATGCTGTGGGTTTATCTTATCAAAAGAAAGAATGAAGTGCTGCCTATATTCAAAAAGTTTGTATTAATGGTGGAAAAACAAAGTGGAGAAAAACTAAAGGTGATAAGGACTGATGGTGGTGGAGAATATGTCTCTAATGAGTTCCAAAGATTCTGTGAAGAAGCTGGCATAGTGCATGAAGTGGTAGCTCCCTATACTCCTCAACACAATGGAATTGCTGAGAGGAGGAATAGGACCATATTGAATATGGCAAGGAGCATGTTGAAAGGCAGAAAACTACCAAAGAATCTATGGGGAGAAGCAGTCTCAACAGCAACCTTCATTCTTAACAAATGTCCTACAAAGGGTCTTGAAGAAATCACACCTGAAGAGGCTTGGACAGGGAGAAAGCCTAATGTGTCACAATTAAGAGTATTCGGTTCTCTATGCTTTAAGCCTGTGCCGAACAAATGACAAGGAATCTAGCTGAAAAAACTGAGCAAATGAACAACCTTGGATATCAACCAACAGGACCAAACAAGCTCTATGATCAAAGCAATAACAAAATCAATGTGAGCAGAGATGTGATCATTGATGAGACCAGATGGTGGGGACCGGGAGCAAGGCAATTCCAAGAAACAGTGTGTAGTGATGAATCTGCATGATGAGCAGATTACTCGGTCGAGAACCATTACAAGTGACTCAACCCCGGAAATCTCGGAGGACTAGACAGCCACCTCTAAGGTTAAATGACTATGAGATTGTGCCGGACAATCTTGTCCAACACAGAGAGGAGATTTGGTACATTTAGCACTCCTTCTTTGAAACAGAATCAGTAACTTTTGAGGAGGCAATTGCTGATCAAAAATGGATTGAAGCTATGAAAGAGGAGCTGAGTTCAATCGAGAGGAATCATACTTGGGAAGCTGGTGGAGTTGCCTCTGAGAAAAGATCCATAGCAGATGAAATGGGTGTATAGAAACAAGATGAAACCTGATGGCACAGTTGCAAAGCACAAGGCCAGGTTGGTGGCCAAGGGATTCCTACAGAAACCAGGAATAGATTACCAGGAAGTGTTTGCACCAGTGGCTCGGCTAGAAACAAACAGGTTAGTAACAGCAATTGCAAGTCACAAAAACTGGTCAATGCATCAGTTAGATGTAAAGTCAGCATTTCTGAATGGACCTCTAGAGGAAGAGGTATATGTCGATCAGCCACCTGGCTTTGAAATCAGTGGAAAGGAAGGAAAAGTATACAGACTAAGGAAGGCTCTGTATGGGCTAAGACAAGCACCAAGGGCATGGAATAAGAGGATTGATTCTTTCCTCATTAATCAGAACTTCTTGAAATGCACAAGTGAGCATGGTATGTATACAAGAGTCTCACAAAACAGTGATCTAGTAATTGTGTGTTTATATGTAGATGACTTCCGATCCTTGGGAGCAATGATGATGAGATTCGGAAATTCAAAGCAAAATTGATGGCTGAGTTTGAGATGTCGGACTGGGCAAGCCGACCTATTTCCCGGGAATGGAGTTCACTCCAACGGCAAGTGGAGTTTTCACGCACCGAGAGAAAATATGCAATGAGACATATTAGAGAAATTCCACATGATGGATTGCAACCTGACAAAGAACTCCGGTTGAAGCTGGATTGAGGTTAACAAAAGGTGAAAATGAGGACCAGGTAGATGAAACAAAGTATAGGCAATTGGTTGGTTCCTTGAGATATCCGTGCAACTCAAGACCAGACCTTGCTTATGGAGTAGGCCTCATCAGCGAGTTCATGGAGAAGCCCAGAATCTCCCACTATCTTGCTGACCAAAAGGATATTAAGGTACATCAAGGGAACACTTGACTTTGGCTTCTTGTTTCCAAATAAACTGATGTGTAAAAATGCTTTGAAATTGTGGGATACACTGATTTCGATTGGTGTGGTGACAAAGAGGATAGAAAGAGCACTTTCGGTTATGTCTTCATGTGTTGCTGTGATTACATTTCTTGGTGTTCAAAGAAGCGAGAACATAGTGGCCTTGTCCTCTGTGAAGCCGAGTATGTGGCTGCATCTTGAGGAGCCTGTCAAGCACTTTGTGGCTTGAGGTTACGTTGAAGGAGCTGAACCTGCTGGGATCCAAACCAATGAAGGCGATGGTAGACAACAAGTCAGCAATCAATCTTGCAAAAAATCCGATTTGCTCATGGAAGAAGCAAACACATTGAAACTCGTTTCCATTTCCTAAGAGATCAGGTTGGCAAAGGAAACTTGGAGCTGGAATATTGCAAGGCGAAGACCAGTTCTTTGACATATTCACTAAGCCATTGAAGATTGAAAGGTTTAAAATTCTAAGGAGCAAGCTAGGAATGTGTTCTCTAGCAAATCGAATCAAGGAAGGTGATTTGAATGTGTAAAGGCGGGAAGCTGTGTTTGTAAATGAATTAGCTACAATTCAGATTTTACTTGTTGTAATTAGTTGAGTGTTGTATTGTGATATCTTTGCAAATGAATGTTGAAGCTTGGGTGCCAACATAGATGGGATGCTTGACTTCATAGTGATGCCTTTGCATATCATGAATTAGTGCAAACTGAAATTAAGGGAGGTGTGTTGAGAAGTTAGTTAATTTCAGTTAGTGTGTTAGTTGTAAAAGTAGTTAGTTTGTTGAGTTGGTTTAGTCCATGTGGGACTAACTTACAAGTGTATAAATACATGTTAATGTGAATAAAGAAAGCAGTGTGTGTGTGAAGTTTTTTCAGAAACCATATTGCCTTCCACTCCTCTATTCTCTCTCATTTTGCTTTTCTCAATTCTTGAGTGATTAGTGAGGAACTTTGTTTGAGTGAAAAACCAGTTCCAACATTGATATGTGCTGAAATCTTTGTCTGGGCTGCTAGTGCAACTAAGGCTCTATTGGTTTCTTCCCTGGGTGGTAATTTGTCCCCTTGTTTATGCTTTTCGTTTTTTTCTATGGAGCTTCAACAAGATTTGGTTCATTGGATGGTGGGGTTATTATCATCCTTTGGCTGTCGTCCTCGTCTTTGCTTTGCAATCTGTCCTTTTCTCTGCGGTAGAAATTGAGATTGAAGATATAAAGCGTAAACACTTTGACTGATTTTTTTGAGCCAAATCTGTTATTACTTATTACCAACAATAGTTTTTTTTGAAGGGATTACCGACAATAGTTGAATAATATATATATATATATAGAAGGGTAAACATTAATGCTACAGGAGAAACGATAACGGCTCGTAATCTCATCTTAAGAGTAAAGATATTTGGACACATGATTTGAACATGTAGAGTTTATGAATATTTTGAGAATAATAAAATATATAATGAGAGGAAAAAAACAATAAATAAATGAAGAAAAATACTTTTATACGATATTAAATATTATTTTTATGTCCAAATATCATTATTTCATCTTAATAAAATTTGGAGGGAAGGTATGTGAAAAATATCAAAATATCTAATATCTATCTTCCTAATTAATTTGACGGCCAAGGAAAATGAATGTGTTGTCAGTGTCTCCACATGGTATTTTCTTTAATTCCAAATTTGTTCTGTTCTTCCTATTTACTGTCAATCTCACACGAAAGTCTCTCTGCCACCAACAAAAACACAAAACCCAATTATCTCCGTTTCCAGAGACCACACAGCCACACTATCCGCACAGACGACAACAGCGAGCCACCACCATCGTTCTCTCAGAACACCCACTCCCTGCAAGCTTTCTCCTCGTCTGCTTTTTCTGAAAAAAAAATTGTCCATTTTTCTTTTTCATTTTTTCTCCCCGTCCCCCTCACCTCACCTATCAACCTCGTTCTGACACACAACCACTCCCTTGTGTTTGTTTGTGTATTGCAATCTTTTGCTTCCCTGCTAGATATTATGGTTTCTATTATATAAATCACTCAATTTCTGGCTAAATATTGACTTGCATTGCTATTATGATTTGGCCGAAATTCATATATTTTAGTTTTATGAATGAAAATATGTATGAAGCTTAACAAGTTTATTATTTTTAAACCAGTATATATGCTTAATTGAGTTAATTCCGGTTCACTTTAGTATAATGAACATGCATGTCCAGATATAAAACAAACGTGGTCAATGTAAAAAAATTTATGCATTTATCTATTATGTATAAGTTTAATTTCAATATACTATTAGTATAAATAATTTTTACATTAACATCCAATAATATCTTAATAAATCAGTATTATTTTTATTTTCCTCTTTTAATTATTAAACTAAAAACACAGATACCAAAATATTAGTGGGTATCGATATAAAATTTTATTTTATTTTTTCTCATAATACATACTATTTTAATCCATTATTTATTAATATTTTGACATTTATTTTTTATTTTAATAATTAAATGAGGAAACAACGATAATACTAATTTATCAGAAACAACACTAAATGTTATATAATAATTAAATAGCGACTCATAATATATATTTATGAGAAACTATTCAAAATAACTTCAGATTTTATTAGATTCTAATTTTTTTCAAAAATGAAACAAACAAAAGTGGCTTTTACCAAAAACAAATCCTTAAAAGAGATTATTTTTCAAAAATAACTAATTTTTTCACAAAATAAAATCTATAACAAACAAGTTCTTAATAGTTCTGACACTTATTAATCATTTTATAATCAATAATTTCTCTTGACTTTTGTTCCAGGAAATTGAGCCAATACCAAGGCAATAGTTAACCATAAATACCCAAAACTGTCAGCTCTATATCTATCATCCATAGAATCAAATATGTTACCCCAAACATTAGCTATCCCTTCATTACTCCTTGTGATATTCATATCCATTCTATCAGCTGTTGTGTTGTACTTGTACCCAAAAAATGGTGGTGGGAAACGACCACCAGGTCCCAAGGCCTTGCCAATTATTGGTAACCTCCACATGTTAGGGACACTCCCACACCGCACCCTTCAATCCCTTGCTACAAAATATGGACCTATAATGTTCTTGAAGCTAGGACAGGTCCCAACCATAGTAGTTTCCTCCCCAGAAATTGCTGAGCTATTCCTGAAGACCCATGATACTGTTTTTGCCAGCAAGCCTCAACTTCAAGTGTCAGACATTATTTCTTATGGCAGCAAGGGCTTAGCATTCTCTAAGTATGGTGCCTACTGGCGCAACGTGAGGAAATTGACTACCTTACAACTGCTGAGTGCATCAAAAGTTGAGATGTTTGCTCCTTTGAGGAGGGAGGAGTTGGGACTATTGGTGAAGTCACTAGAGAAAGCAGCAACATCTCGTGAGGTTGTGGATCTCAGCGAATTGGTTGGGGAGCTTATTGAGAATGTCACGTATAAAATGGTACTAGGATGCAGCAATAAGGACGATAGATCCAACTTAAAGGGCCTTATTCATGAGTTTCTAAACTTGGTCGGAGCTTTCAATCTTGCAGATTATGTGCCTTGGCTTGCCGCGTTTGATCTTCAGGTATGAAATTTATCTACATATGGTAATCCCTTGGCATCTCTGAAGCCTTATAACTATTTTGGATTTAATTTTGACCAAAGTGTTTTATACTATCCTACAATGATATGCTGTCATTACTCATATTATCCAATTAGTTCGATACCTTATATAAGTTTTAATTTGTAAAATAATGTGACAACACAGTATTCATGATATATAGTATCAAGCTATTTTAGATTATTAATTAATACACTAAAATTAAATTTTATTTTATAATCCATAATATATATTCATGTTGTATGTTTTGTTTACGATATTTAATACTTTAGATTCAACCCTAAATTTTAGGGTGGAAATGCAGTATTATGTGTAAATAGTATGCTTTCTTACAAAGCTCGGTGTTGAGTGTTCCATATTGGATAGTGATGTGGCCTGAATAATGGTCATAAATGAAGGTTGCCTCACCTCATAAGCTAGTTTTTGAGTTGAGTTAGGCCTAAACCTAAATTCTAAGATGATATTATAGTTTATCATAGATCTGTTGGGCCACCCGCATATGTCTAGTCTTAGGCGTGAAGGGTATGTTGAGAGTTCCATTGGATAGTGATATGCCCTGAATAATGGTTATAAATGGAGGCAAACCTCGCCTCATGAGCTAGTTTTTGACATTGAGTTAGTCCCAAACCCAAGTTCTAATATGGTATCGGAGCCTATCATTGATCTTTTGAGTCATCGTAGTTCGTAGATGTCTAGTCCTGGGCGTGGAGGGTGCGTTGAGAGTCCCGCATTAGATAGTGACGCGACCTGAATAGTGGTTGTATAAATGGAGGGCAGCCATCACCCCAAGAGCTAGTTTTTCGGGTTGAGTTAGGCCCAAACCTAAATTCTAACAGCTGACATGATAGGTCTCCTAGCCATTAGATTAATCCAACGACCAAAATGTTTGGCTGAAGAAAGAATTGAATAAAGAGAATCCATTTTGTATAGAGATATGGATCCTCTCCATCTAATTTCTCTTCATCCACAATCACAGGCCTGCATTATGCATCCAAAAGTCACAAGTTATTTTGACTTTGAACATAAAAAAGGTTAAAAAACATAAATTGTGACTCACGGAGGCATAATATAGGGTCGTGGCTGTTAATGAAGAGAAATTAGATGAAGAGAATCAATTTTTCTTTTTCTTCACTTCTTTAATATTGAACTATACTACTTATTATCATGAAATATTGAAATATTATTTATGTTACTGAACCATCGCCACATCAGGGATTAGCACGACGTTCAAATAAAGCAAGCAAGGCATTAGACCTAGTGTTGGAGAAGATAATCAAAGACCACGAGCAACCTTCTAATGATGAACAGAAAGGCCCGCACAAAATGGACTTTGTGGACATATTGCTATCACTTATGCACCAACCCATGGATCCTCAGGATGAACACACACATGTCATTGATAGAACTAATATCAAGGCTATTATATTAGATATCATAGCCGGGGCACTTGACACATCTGCTACTACGATTGAGTGGGCTATGTCAGAACTCTTGAGGCATCCAAGGGTGATGAAGAGACTTCAAGATGAGCTAGAACATGTAGTGGGGTTGAATAGAGAAGTGGAGGAGTCTGACTTAGAAAAGTTGCCTTATGTGAACATGGTAGTGAAAGAAACCTTACGATTATATCCGGTTGGACCATTGCTAATACCCCGCGAGTCCCTAGAAGATGTTACTATTGATGGTTATTGCATCAAGAAAAAATCACGAATCATAATAAATGCATGGGCAATACGGAGAGATCCTAAAGTTTGGTCAAATAATGCTGACATTTTCTATCCAGAGAGATTTGAAGATATTAATATAGACATCAGGGGACAGGACTTTTGGCTTATACCATTTGGTTCAGGTCGTAGAGGGTGTCCTGGAATTCAATTGGGTCTTACAACAGTTAGGATTGTTGTAGCTCAATTAGTGCACTGCTTCAATTGGGAACTTCCATCAGGCATGTCTCCGGATGACTTAGATATGACTGAGAAATTTGGCCTCTCAATGCCTAGATGTCAGCACTTGCTAGCATGACCAACTTACCGCCTACTTGGTAAAGCTTAATATCACAGGTTTCAAAACTACAATCTGAGTGGGAAATATTTTTGTGAGTTCTTTTTATTGCAGCCTTTTAATATGGATTGTCGATGGGCGCATAAAGTTTCTTCGTAGCAATTCGGGTCACACTTGAAGGAAAATAAATGATGAATTTGATTTTTTATTTATAAGTCATGGCAATGATTTCAAAATTTTATTGATATCTAGGGCTTTTTTTTTAAAAAAAAGTGCGGTATATGATATGCTTCTATGTATTTTCAAATTTTGTATTTTCTTTTCTTTTTCAAATCTTTTGTTACTGGTTGAGTCCAAAAATGATATGTTTGATATGTACATGCCTGAGTGTTGCTCCGATATCATTAACCATGTGTTGAATTTAATTTAAAATTCCAAGTCCGGATCCAACCCTTTCCTTAAAGAATATATAATCAATCTTCTTGTTCGAAAACTACAAAATGAATATAGAGAATTTCATCCTGATATTAATGTGAACCACAGAGAAAAATGCAGCGAAGATTTGACATAAGAAGGAAGGTAAGTAAAAATAACAGAAATATCTGAGAAGATATAATAATATACTTAACATCCTCTGTCTACTCATTTGAACCAAACATTAGTTTTCTTAGGCAAGAATTATGCGCGTGAGGCCTGTGAAGGCCCACCAGCACATTAGCAGTTGTCGGTCCCGTTCCGTCTGGGCGTCGCGAAAAGAATGTAAAAACAGAGGAGTCGTCACCAATATTTTATTTGGGGAAAATAATGGAAAAACCATTTATTTTAAGGAAACTGGTCTTTTTAAAAAAGAGATTTGAGTTCGGGAGTCGGTTACAAGTAGGGAAGGTGTTAGCACCCTACATCGGTCGTTTAAAAATGGTACCTCAAGTTAATTGTGTAAAAGAAATTTAATAACATTTGAAAATCTTTATTTTACCCCCACTTTTTAAACTAAATTAAAAAAAGATAAACACAACAAAAGAGAAAAAAATTTTTTGACTTGAAAGAATGATTGATTCTGCTCTTATGTATTCCCGGGTGCGATGAGAAACTCAAAGTCACATAGTTCTTAAAAAGCTTTGATTGATTGATTTTTATTTCTTGAAAAAATGATTGGATTTAGAAAATGATTTTGAAAATGAATTTTATTTCAAAATAAATTCACTTTTACACAAGGTCCAAGATAGCAACGCTATACGATAAACCCTTACAATTCATACAACACTTGAGGATGAATATTCATACATCAACGTTGTAGATGTTGCGTGAATTAAAAAAAATTATACACAACGTCGTAGCTAGATTGTTGTGCGAACTCAAAAGAGATTTTTTTATTTAAAGATTTTTAGGAGATTTTTTACTTACAAGATTTTTAGGAGATGCATGAAAAAGATGAATGAAATCTTTTTATTTAAAGATTTTTTTGCAAGTTACTCATAGAGCCACTTATTTTAGACTTTTGACCGAGTATCCCACGGATAAAACTGTGAGACTAACCCTTAGGTCGGGTGGTGGTTAGGTAAAGCTCTCCCTAAAGTGACGATTCCAGAATTTGAACCACTGACATTATAGGTTTAGTTCGCCTAAGATGCAGTTCACTTTCACTTCGACCAATTACTTTTGGGTCATATAGCCAAATATAAATCTAACCTTGTATATTCTGAACCAGTAAAAAAAAACAAGGAAGAGGCACATTTCATATCTTAAAAAAACGGATGGAGATCACCTGTCCCATGATAGTGTGATTTTACATCATGTTTTCTGTACACTTTTACATGCGTTTTTCATATAGATTAGGCATTCTTTATTTGATTTTAGTTAGATTTTCCCTTGGAACGGGTGAAGCGGTTTCTTGGTGTTGTTTTGCAGGAATTCAATGTAAAAATGCTCAGAATTAGCCTTGATGGAGCTTGGATGAGATAGAGCCTAAAAGAGAAGAAATTGAGCCAAGCGCACTGAGATTCGCCCCGCGAGACTAGATTCGCCTCGCGACCCTGAAGTTGACTGTTCCAGAAAATGGAAGTCTTTCTGGTTCGCCTCGCGAGTATGGGGACCAGAAGCCATCACGCCCAGGCGCTGATGCTCCTCACGGGCGTAATTGAGAAGAACCTTTCGGTTTCGCGTCGTGAGAAACTCTCGCCTCGCGAGAGTTCAATTCTCTGAAACAACATATTTTTAACATTCGCCTCGCGAGACATGTCTCGCCTCGCGAACGCACGCAGAACTGATTGGTATAAGTTGCTGTTTTAGGGTAGAAAAGAAGGAGTTTTTTTTTTTGGGAGCTTTTGGTGGAGAGTTGGGGACTTGGAGGCTGCGGCTGGACTAGGGTTCCAACCCTAGTAGGGGATGTTTTCCTTGTTCTGGGAATGGAAGAAGATTGAAGGATTCTTCTATGAGTGTTCTTCATCTCTTCTCTCCTTCTCTTTTGTATTCTCATTGTTCATGAGTAGTTAAAGCCCCTATTGTTGGGGTTAGATGTAGCTTTTCTAAACTTGTTTGTATTTGATTTGGTTGTTTTAATGCAAGTCTCTATTTCTTTATGAGTATGTGATTCTGTGCTTAATGCTTTCATTGGCTTAGATACCCATAGGAATGATATGTTGCTTTGATAGACAATTGACAGATTGATGTTAAGGCATGCTCATGAATCATATGCCAAGTAGTTCAAGAATCTAGACATAGGTGTTGACTGCTTGCAATCTTATAAGTCTTGACTTAATGCAAAATCTCAGGTTAATCCACCTAAGACATTAGGGTTTAATTTGAGGTTTTAGGCTCATTCCACCTAAGACATTAGGGCTTGAGTATTTTAGAAAAGTCTTGATTGTCATTATTGAATTAGGACTTGTGTTAGAAACCATTTCATTGCAATTAAGGGAGGATTAGTGTAGTCTAACCCTGACAATTTTAACCGCATTTCTTTTGCCTTCCAAGTGTTCGATAAAATTCCCAAAAGACCAAAAATATTTTATTTCCTTATTTTATGATCTTTTCATACTATAGGTTAGTCTAGATAGTTGTTGAGTTTGTGAATTGGTAATTGGCAACCGATCCCTGAGGACGATATCCGGTCTCACCACCGTATTACTTGTTTGCGACAAGGTGCACTTGCCTTTATTCTTAAAAATATGCAACAAGTTTTTGGCGCCGTTGCCGGGGATTGGCTTTGACAATATCATTAGTAACAAATGAGACAACTAATTTAGACATTTTCTTAATTTTTATTTCCTGTGTATATTTGATTTTTTCTGTATATATTTGATCTTTTTGTTTTGAGTTCTGTTTTTGCAAGGTGGACGAAAGTCATGGAAAATTTTTATTATCCACCTGATGAGGAAGCTTCTAGTCATATTTTGGAGGATAACTTGTGTTGGGAAGACGATATAAATTTGGGAGAATTCTTTGAGGAGTTTTCTCTATCTCATAATATTCCATCACGAGTCGATCCTATGACTAGTGAGCTTATATATATATACTCCAAGGAGGATTGGGAAACCTTTTTGTCATATTTACCACCCCCACCACCGTGTATTGTGATTCCCATAGAGCCACATGAAGCAGAAGTTGAGCAGAATCTTGTTTTGGGAATGGATGAAAATGAAGATGAAGTGGTGATGGTAGATAAGCCACAAGAAGAGGGATTACTGGTCGCGCTGTCGCGCACGCGCCAAAAAGGACGAGCGGGTTTAAAACTGTAGTCTAGTGCGACAACTCGGATGTCGTCTCTCAAGGACTCTGAGAATATTATCTTTCACAAAAATCAGTTTTAAGGGGGGGGTTTGGATTGGAATGCAATTAAGAAACAAACAAAAACAGAGCAATCAAAAACAGGGCAGTTGAAAGGAGATTATCAATTATCAAACAACGATTAATCTACTGTCAAGAATTCCCAACTATCCTTGGTTAATGTAAATCCAAGCCCTAAGCAGATTCTTATCCCCTCCCGGTTGTAGTAGCAATTTACAAGCGAAACTACTACCACAGATACATGTCCCTATTCCCGAATTAAGCAAACGGGATTAAGCCCTTCGTGAACTAAGCGAACACGAAATGTACACACGCAAATTAAGCAGATGCGATTAATTATAGGAACATGATATCACCAGAGATAAATCAATACAATACATTATACTCCTGAATTAAGCAAACAGAAATACAAAGTATGGTATTGAAGAGGGAAAAGCAATTAAAATAGGGATTTACATAACCTCAAGTATATAGGATCCTCAAACAGTAGACTAATCCTAGGACTTAGTGCTCCATAGCAAAAACGAAATCACAGAGAAAAATGTATATCAGAAAGTTGGAGAAGCAAAAGTCTTTACAAAATGTTCAGAACAACCTTTTATACAAAATCAGAATTCAGATGGCTCGCGAGGCGAGCACACATTCGCGAGGCGAATTTCATGAACTGTCAGCAACCCTTGGCATTCTCGCGAGGCGAAGTGTCTCTCGCGAGGCGAGGATATGAAGAGTTTCCTCCTTACGCCCGTTATGGCCATCAGGGCCTAACCGTGATGCTCTCTGACTTCCAGACTCGCGAGGCGAATGGATGCTCGCGAGGCGAGACTCTTCAGCTTCAAAACTGCCACGGCCATGACCTCCAACACGGGCAAGCCGTGATCGTCTCTGACTTTTTCAGGTTTGGAAGACTCGCGGGGCGAGACCTTCTTCGCGAGGCGAACCAGAGACTTAGCAATTTCTTGGAACAGTCAGGCTTCGGGGTCGCGTGGCGAGCGTGTCCTTCGCGGGGCGAGACCTCTGATCTTTATTTTCTCAGCTTCTACTTAACCTGAAAACAAGGAAATAAGCATAAGTGCATTATTCTGACTTAAAACTAGCTAAATTAACTTAAAACTACTCTAGAGACTCAAAACCTTGCTTGAGGACAATCTAATCTAATTTGGGTAAAAATACGATATAATTTGCACAAAACCCTGGTCATACTAGCTATAAAACTAGATGAGCCAGAGGCTTATCAATTACCTTTCGCGCATCCTTGGGGAGGAACAAGTGAGAAGGCAGGGCATTTGGAAAGCATTCACTCCACCATGCTTGCTGAATTTACTGCATTAGAAAAATATGTCGGCTTGCATGCATGTGTGGACACTGGTAAGTTAGCCCCTTCCACTTGTCTGGCAAACTTCCTCTTGAAAATTCCACTTGACCCGAGAGGAAGTGAGTTCATAATTGTAAAGGTCAATGGAATTTTCATACACTGGCTGGGTGGAATCGAGGATAAAGTCATATTACTGCTACAATCGCCACTCCACAAGCCATTTGATCCGGGAGGAGGATCCAAGAACGTCAAGCTAGTGACGTTAAAGAAGCGCTTATTGGGAGGCAACCCAATGTTTCTTTTCCTTTTTCCTTTTCCTTTCTCTTTAGTTAGATTTTATTTTGATTTTAACTCTTGAATAATTTGAGAAGATCAAGAGTTTTCTTTTATTAATAAATTTGTTAAGTGTTTTCAGGATAATAAGGAAGGAGAAGCAAAAAGAGCAGGGAAAAACAAAGCCAAAAAGCATGTGAATCAGCACCAACTACCGCCTCGGTGAGCCGTTCCAATTTTTCTCCCCTCTCTAACTTAATTATTTACATTGGGGACAATGTAAGTTTTTAAGCTTGGGGTAGGGGTATTTTTGTGTAAATTTTTGAATTTTTGCATTCTTATGCATGTTGCATTCATATAGACATAGCTTTGCATGATCACACAATTTGATTGCCCTTGTTTAGATTTTGCACCCAATTGTGAGAACTAAGTGCCAATTAAATTGTGATAGTGAATTTTTTGAACCCAATTTTTTTTTATTCTTGTGATAAGGCTGCGAATAAAAATGTTTGAGATAATCTTGGATAGTTGATAATTAGCAGATGGTTCTATAGATTTGTGTTTTTCATTGATTCTTGAACTATTAAAATGTGAGATTTTGAGCCAAAGGGGTACTCACTAAATTTTACCCCATTCTTTGTGTTAGAGTGTTATTCCTCTTGGATTGCTTTCTCTAGAACTTGACTTGAAACCATTTTGAAGCTTAAAAATTTTTGAAAACATTTTTGAAAATGATGGAGGCACTAGGTATTTTTCTGGCCTTCTGAGCTTTGAATGATGAAATGCTACCCCTTAGTTGCCCAATTTTGAGCCTGAAAGAATGAAATACTTTTCTTGGTACCTTGAATTACTTTGATGAATGATGTTTGATAGGACCTTCTAAAGTATTGCACAAAAGGGTAAAAAGGTAGTTGAAAAGAGTATGGGAAAGAATCAGAAAAATATTTCTCTTGAGTTGAAAAAATTTCCCTTTCTCCAAGCAAAAGAGAAATAAAAGAAAGAGAAAAATCTTTAGAGAAGGGGATGACAAAAAGAAATGAGAAATAAAAAGAAAAAGAAAGAAAAGAAAGGTGTAAAAATAAATAGAAAACCCAAGAAGGTATTTTAGAAGGTGTCATGTGTTGAAATGTTTGATACTTGGTTTAGCCCTTTTGAAATGTCCTTTTCTTGATTGCCCCACCTAACGATTAATCCCATGGCCAAGTTACAACCAAAGCAGAAGACATCTTGATTCTTAATTGTTTTCATTAATAAAGTAGAGATTTGGTTGATAGTCAAGCCTATGGTAGAATTCATTCCTTGAGGAAAATTGAGCGAAATGTTATATCCCTAACACTCGAGTGAGGTGAGAAAGAGAGCCAAGCAAAAGAATAAGCATGGGGTGACCTTCATGTGAGAAAGAGTGCCCGAATCAGTGAGAACATGAATTTAAGAAACCTAAGCGTCTAATTGGACTTGAACTGATTGTCTCCTGCTGAATTGTTTGAAATGCCTATTACTTGGATTATTTGCTCGGGTTCTTAATTCACTATCCATGCTTTGATTATTTATCTCTTTTGGCCTTAGTGATTGCTTGAGGACAAGCAATTGAATAAGCTTGGGGTGATTTGATAGTGTGATTTTACATTATGTTTTCTGTACACTTTTGCATGTATTTTTCATATAGATTAGGCATTCTTTATTTGATTTTAGTTAGATTTTCCCTTGGAACGGGTGAAGCGGTTTCTTGGTGTTGTTTTGCAGGAATTCAATGTAAAAATTCTCAGAATTAGCCTTGATGGAGCTTGGATGAAATAGAGCCTAAAAGAGAAGAAATTGAGCCAAGCAGAATTCTGGAGATTCGCCCCGCGAGACTAGATTCGCCTCGCGACCCTGAAGTTGACTGTTCCAGAAAATGGAAGTCTTTCTGGTTCGCCTCACGAACCATGTTTCGCCTCGCGAGTATGGGGACCAGAAGCCATCACGCCCAGGCACTGATGCTCCTCACGGGCGTAATTGAGAAGAACCTTTCGGTTTCGCGTCGCGAGAAACTCTCGCCTCGCGAGAGTTCAATTCTCTGAAACAGCAGATTTTTAACATTCGCCTCGCGAGACATGTCTCGCCTCGCGAACGCGCGCAGAAATGATTGGTATAAGTTGCTGTTTTAGGGTAGAAAAGAAGGAGTTTTTTTTGGGAGCTTTTGGTGGAGAGTTGGGGACTTGGAGGCTGCGGCTGGACTAGGGTTCCAACCCTAGTAGGGGATGTTTTCCTTGCTCTGGGAATGGAAGAAGATTGGAGGATTCTTCTATGAGTGTTCTTCATCTCTTCTCTCCTTCTCTTTTGTATTCTCATTGTTCATGAGTAGTTAAAGCCCCTATTGTTGGGGTTAGATGTAGCTTTTCTAAACTTGTTTGTATTTGATTTGGTTGTTTTAATGCAAGTCTCTATTTCTTTATGAGTATGTGATTCTGTGCTTAATGCTTTCATTGGCTTAGATACCCATAGGAATGATATGTTGCTTCGATAGACAATTGACAGATTGATGTTAAGGCATGCTCATGAATCATATGCCAAGTAGTTCAAGAATCTAGACATAGGTGTTGGCTGCTTGCAATCTTATAAGTCTTGACTTAATGCAAAATCTCAGGTTAATCCACCTAAGACATTAGGGTTTAATTTGGGGTTTTAGGCTCATTTCACCTAAGACATTAGGGCTTGAGTATTTTAGAAAAGGCTTGATTGTCATTATTGAATTAGGACTTGTGTTAGAAACCATTTCATTGCAATTAAGGGAGGATTAGTGTAGTCTAACCCCGACAATTTTAACCGCATTTCTTTTGCCTTCCAAGTGTTCGATAAAATTCCCAAAAGACCAAAAATATTTTATTTCCTTATTTATGATCTTTTCATACTATAGTTTAGTCTATATAGTTGTTGAGTTTGTGAATTGGTAATTGGCAATCGATCCCTGAGGACGATATCCGGTCTCACCACCGTATTACTTGTTTGCGACAAGGTGCACTTGCCTTTATTCTAAAAATCACGCATCATCCCAAAATGGTGTCTCATTCCTTGTCTCGTCCACTTAGATTGTGCCAATTGTAAAGTTAATTACATTATTTGTTATAAGTGTATCTTTTTTAAATGACATGATACAATCTAAGTGGATGGGACGGGAAATGAAACTTCATTTTGGGACAGGTGATCTCCATCCTAAAAAACATCTTTGCTGTTCAATTCTATGCTCTAGGAATGAATATTGAATGAATATTAAAAAAACATCATTTTCGTTGAATTGAGAAATTTTCATCAAATTTTACATCATACTGGCTTTCACAATAAAAGTATTGATGAGTGTGATTTCACCTCATATTTATTCATCATTTTGCATGCATTTTCATGGTAGATTAGGCATTTTTGTTTAGTAATTTGTTAGTCTTTTCTTTTAGAATGGATAAGACGGTGTTGTGGTTTTGTGCAGGAATTAATTATCAAAATGCTCAAGTCAAGTTATTTTAGATTTTGCATGAAGATAGAGCTTAAAAGGAGTGAAAAATAAGCAGGGTTGATGCTGTCACGGCCTAGGCATGAAAGACTTCATGGCCGTGATAGCGCAAAATTGAAGAAAAAGAAGAATCCAACACTCAAGCTGTCACGGCCTGGGGGTGATGGTCGTCACGGCCAGGATCACGGCCAGGACATGAAATCCGTCATGGTCATGACAGGAAAGAATGATGAGAGATTGAAAAGTCAGAAGCTGTCACGGCCTGGGGGTGATGGTGATCACGGTCGTGACACGACAAAATCCGAATTCTGTTATCTTTTCTAATCTGATTTGTAATGGCCTTTGACCCTTTCTTAACCTAACCTTTAAATAAGTTGTTTAGGCTCGAAAATAGGGATTTTTGACAGCTATTTGGGAGGCATTGGATTTAGGATCAAGATTTCTCTTCTTCCCCAAATTATTCTCCTCTTATCTCTTGGATTTTGATGTTTCTTTTGTTCAAGATTGCTATTACCATGGTAATGCTTGAGTAGTTCTTCTATTTCTAGGAATTGGGGTTATTCCCAAGACTTGTTTCATGTTATGAATTGGTAAATTCCCTTTACTAATTTTCATATGCTTTTGATTTAATTTCTATTGCGTGGATTACTTGTGAATTTGGTGGCCACTTCTTTGCATGTCATAGATACCCTAGGGATGAACTGAGAAGTGAACTTAGGTATTGGATCTATAGGGATTGAACTTGGGACTTAAATCATGAGAGTTACAAGCGGTCCTTCGAGTGTTCATTGAATTGTCATAATTCTTAATGGGTCTAATTTAAACACGATTACCACGAGAGTAGGAATCGGTTTAGTTTGGCACGATTTTTATATTTCGAGAGGGAACATTAACTATTTTTGGATAAATTCACTTTCAAATTATTTCGATAAATTAATACAAGGAAAGTCAATTTAATGGCATGAACGGTCTTGTTGGTAACCTAATTCCTGGAAATTCCTCTTTAGTTTGAAACACCCCAATTTTGATTTCTCTTCTAATTTTATTCTTGATTTTGTTTAATTGCTACTTTAAATTTGATTTGTTACTTGGTTTCAATTTCAAAAATAAAATATTTTCTTGTTTAGTTTAATTTATTTAATAATTAATTGGTGTTCATAATCACGGTTCCTGTGGATTCGATTTTTTATTACTTGACAATGAAACCATACACTTGCGGATTTACACTAACAAGTATTTAGACATATATAACATCAACTGAAATGCAACTATAACCAAATAAACTTTACAAAATTAATTTCATTCAAAATCACCTTTTGAAACACTGATCTAAATACACACTCAGATATTTAAAATTAAAATTGAACTTTTTACCTTTTGTTATTCAATCTTACACTCTTACTAGAAATAAGAGTTATTACTATCCTTTTAGCTTAATCATTGTTCTTGTTTTGATCAATTTTGGAAAAGAACTTCAAGTTTTGTTTGATTGAGTAAATATCTGTGTTAATCTGATTAATTGCGAAAAAGCTGTAAATTCTGATCTGTTATTGCTGAAGGTTTGATTTAGTTTTGAGCAGGTTTTAAAGGTGTAATTACTGAAGGAATTGCTCTAGGATGTTTTGGAATGCTCTAGTTTCTGGGGAGTAAGTCACTACAAGATAAAATCATTTCCAGCTCAGTTATTGCCCACTATAAGACAAAATACCTGCTGCACTGTGCAAAAAGGAAGAGAGAGAATACAATGCAGCAGCCGTGCGTACTTGGGAAATGGGCCAAGGAATATTTTAGTATTTGAATTTTGTAAAAGCCCAAAAAAGTGAGACATGAGAGAGAGTGTAACCCTATTTTGGGAGCTAGTACAAATAGTGAGTGTGACCTTGCTTTTAGGGTCAGCTTTGTACTGTGCATAGCAGTCGTCGACTTCCACCCTTGTCCTCTCTGTAATTAATTTACGTTTATGCTTAGCATTTTCCTTTATTATGTTGTGTGTTGCCATTAATCTCATTATGAGCTAAACTCTCTTAGCTAGGATTCTATGAATTTGTAATTAACACTGATGGGTATTCAATGTAAATGATGTTATTCATTTTCTTCTTCTCTGCTTAAATGTTTATTTTAGTTTGGACTGATCAACTAAGACGAGATACTAGCTAATTAAGTTTGGAAAAACTGAATTAGTGGATTTGATTAGAAGATAAAGATAGAACAATTAATTGGAAAATTAATTGTGTTGAATGAGCCAGAAATGGCCTTCACGTCTTTAAGTAGCTGGACGTGCTTATCTTACAGTAAGATTACAAAGGATTAGATTCCTAGTTATTTCCATTTCTGTTTTCAACCCTCATTATTGCTCTTATTACTTTCGTGCACTTACAATTTCTGTACGAGACTTAAATATTCCCCTTACTTTACATGCTTAAAATCACTCTTTATTTTATTAAGTTAAGTAGAAAAGGTTAAAACTAGAATTTATATTCAAATCATTTAAATCCTCGTGGGAACGATCTTTACTCATTCTTTATTACTTGTTTGACTGTGTACACTTGCACACCTTTTTACGGCCAACAAGTTTTTGGTGTCGTTGCCGGGGATTGACAATGGTGTTTAATATTTAAATTCTTTTGTTAGCTTTGTTTATTTAGTTAGTACTGAAAACTATGTGCACTTTGCTTAGCAACAGGTTTACATTTGCATGCGCAACAGGAGTACACCCGAGTTTAAAATAGACTTGGAGATAGAGAAAACAAAAAAGATGCTAAGGAAGAGAACTAAAGAACAAAAGGCTAGAGATCAACACTCGGACTTAGGCTTCATGGCTCACATTCTGGGAAATAAGGATGAAGATCGGCCTGGTATGATTGAAATGACAAATGGTAGGGATAGGTCCATCAGGGACTATGCTGTCTTTGATCCCCAACCCATGAGCACTGGGATTGTGAGACCAGAAATAACTACCCAGTAGTTTGAGTTCAAACCAATGATGTTTCAAATGCTTCAAACTGTTGGGCAGTTCAGTGGTGCCCCTACTGAAGATCCACACTTACATCTGAGGCAATTTCTAGAAGTGGCAAGCAATTTCAAGATTCATGGAGTAAGTTTTCAGGTTAAGGCTCTTCCCTTATTCTTTGAGGGATAGAGTCAAGACTTGGTTGAACTCCTTGGAATCTAATTCCATTACTTCATGGAATGGCCCAGCCGAAATGTTCTTGACTAAGTACTTTCCTCATACTAAAAATGCAAGAATGAGGAGTGATATAACTTCATTCAGGCAAAATGATGATGAGTCATTGTATGACTCGCGGGAGAGGTTCAAGGAGCTTTTGAGAAGATGTCCTCATCATATCCTTTCATTCTGTATTCTTCAATCATTTGAAGTTATTACACAGACTTTCCTAAGCTTTACATTTAAACCACTCTCTGAGTGTTAGTGAAAGATCTGTCAGTCTGAAGTTGTATTTATTACAAACCAAATTTCTCAAACAAATCTGAGTGAGCCTGAAGAGGCTAGGTGTGCAAATAATACTTGTCTTGGAGCCTGAAGAGGCTAGGTGTGCAAAGAATACTTGTAGTCTGTAACCTGATCAGTTATAGTGGATAAAACTTGGTGCTGCCAAGGACTGGATGTAGCTCTTTGCTTTGAAGAGTGAATCAGGATAAATAACTGTGTCAATCTCTATTTCCTTATAAAATTTTTAGTTGCTTTGGTTTTCTTATCCGTTTATCAAGTGGTGTGTTTGCCTAAGTCCTGTTAAAATTTCATCAGACAGGTTACCTGTCTGTCCTGTATCTTTCCACTCGTCTGAACCAAGCTTCTGTATGCGAAAAGTTTTCAACTTTGTTTAAATTCTGATAAACACAATTCAACCCCTCTTCTCGTGTTTGTAGTTGTCTATTTCACTATATACTTAAGAAGTGGTAAAGAGCTACAGGATGTTGTAGCACTTAAGCAGCAAGGAACAAAGACAACTGAACCAGCTGAAACAGAGAAGTCTAAGCATGACTCGGTCCCAATGCCTGAAGATATAGTGCAAGTCATTCCTAAGTGGACTGAGCCTAAGCTGATTCCAGAGAGGCCTCCTCCTCCATTTCCACAAAGGTTGAAGAAAGCAGCTCACGAGAAACAGTTTAACAAATTTATGGAAATTCTGAAGCAGCTGCACATCAACATACCTCTTGTTGAAGCTCTGCAGCAAATGCCTAACTACACCAAATTCATGAAGGACATTCTTACCAAGAGGAAGAGATTGGGATAATTCGAGACAGTGGCAACGACAAAGGAGTGCAGCCAGCTGTTGCAGAACAAGGTCCCTCAGAAAATGGAAGATGCAGGCAGTTTTACAATCCCTTGTTCTATATGGAATACTTATTGTGGAAAAGCTCTGTGTCATATTGGAGCTAGCATTAATTTAATGCCTATGTCCATTTTCAAGCAACTGAGAATTGGTGAAGCAAGGCCCACAACTGTGACTTTACAGCTTGCTGATAGGACCATTGCTTACCCAAAAGGAAAGATTGAAGATGTCTTAATCAGGGTGGACAAGTTTGTGTTTCCAGTGGACTTTATTATCCTTGACTTTGAGGCTGGTAAGGAAGTTCCAATTATCCTTGTAAGACCCTTTCTGGCAACTGGAAGAACATTGATAGATGTGCAGAAATGAGAGCTTACTGTGAGAGTAAATGACCAACAAGTTACTTTCAATGTCTTTAATCCATTGCAATATCTTGGTGAAAAGATGAAAAGTTGTTCTGTTATTACTAGTATTGAATCTCTGGTGCAAGAACAATTGCTAGCATTAGAGCAAGACTTAAAGCAGGAGTTTGAACTGAATGGTGAAACTGATTCCGGAATTGAAGAGCTGAAGCTGCTAGTTGAAGAGAAGTTGGCACAAAGATCTTGGATAAGAAAATATGAACCTCTGGAATTAACTGCAAACATGTTAAAGGAGAATATTCCCTCTATTGAAAGACCTCCCACCCTTGAATTAAAACAACTACCCTCTCATCTGAAATATGCCTATCTTGAAGAAAAGGAAACTCTTCCAATCATCATTTCTTCCTTCCCGGCTTCTGAGCAAGAAGGTAGTCTTATCTCAGTTTTGAAGAGGCACAAGAAGGCTATTGAATGGAAAATGACGAACATTAGAGGAATCAGTCCTAGCCTTTGTATGCACAGAATTCTGTTAGAGGAAGATGCCAAGAAAAGTATTGAAGGCCAGAGAGGATTGAACCCGATTATGAAAGAAGTGGTGAAGAAGAAGATCATTAAATGGCTTGATGCAGGAATCATCTACCCCATTTCAGATAGTGTGTGGGTAAGTCTTGTGCAGTGTGTTCCAAAGAAAGGAGGAGTCACTGTGGTGAAAAATAAGAAGAATGAGATGATTCCTACAAGAACAGTAACAGGTTGGGGGATATGTATGGACTACAGAAAACTGAACAAGGCCACAAGGAAGGATCATTTTCCATTACCATTCATTGATCATATGCTTGATAGGTTGTCTGGGAGAGACTTTTACTGCTTCCTAGATGGCTATTCAGGCTACAACTAGATAGCAGTGGCACCAGAAGATCAGCAGAAGACCACCTTTACTTGTCCATATGGTACATTTACTTTTAGAAGAATGCCTTTTGGGCTCTGTAATGCTCTAGCAACTTTTCAAAGGTTCATGATGGCCATCTTTTCTGATTTTATTGAGAAGACTATAGAAATTTTCATGGATGATTTCTCAGTTTTTTGAGATTCATTCATGGGATGCTTGGACAATTTAGAGCAGGTGCTGGACAGATGTGAAGAAACCAATTTAGTTATGAATTGGGAGAAGTGTCATTTCATGGTCAAAGAAGGCATTGTGCTAGGCCACAAAGTGTCAAAGAAAGGCTTAAAGGTGGACAAAGCTAAGATTGAGGTGATTGAAAAACTTCCCCCACCCAATTCTGTCAAGGGCATCAGAAGTTTTCTAGGACATGCTGGGTTTTATAGGAGATTCATCAAAGATTTCTCTAGAATATCCAAGCCACTGTGCAAATTGCTGGAGCATGATAGTGCATTTGACTTCACAGAAGAGTACTTATTAGCTTTTGAAACTTTGAAGAAGGCTTTGATCACTGCCCTTGTAATGGTAGCACCAGATTGGGAGAAGCCATTTGAATTGATGTGTGATGCAAGTGATTTTGCAGTGGGGGCTGTGCTAGGTCAAAGGCATACACTAGTGGAAATAATGTAATATACGGGAACGTTTTACGTCAGTTGACCATATGTTTGACGTTAAAAATGAGGCGGTGACAATTTTGTAAATATTAAATCACTATTTGCGTCAGTTGTGTAATGAACTGACGTTAAAAGTGATCTGCAAGAATTATTAACACTTTTAACGTCAGTTGTTTATACAACTGACGTTAAAAGTGTGATTTTTTACTCCAGTTAAATAAATAACTGACGTAAATAATCCTATATTCCTATCTGAAACTCATTCCTATCTTTCTTTCGTTGTCATCTCCCTGTTGTCACTCTTAACACAAATCACTCCATATATAGTGCAGTTTATTTCTAATCTTTTTTTTAAAACAAGTTTATTTTTAATCTTAATTAATTAGCTTGAATTAGTAAACAAATTCTTGTGCAAATTAAAATAAATAAACACTTAACATAAAACAAGTTATATGTATAATCAAATCGTATCTCATTGAAGCGATTCATAAGTTACAATTACATGATTAAAAGATAAAAAATTTCTACAACATAGCCCTAAAATATAAAAAAGTTTCTACTTCAACGTCATTTTCTTCTCAGTCCTGTCCTCAGACACTCCAATGGATGCATCCCCTCCCTCATTTGAAGTCCTTGATACTCCATCTGAATCCACAATCACTTGCTGCCAAAGCGGAGTGAAAGGGATGAAGGGGATAAAATAAAGTGAGAGAATCGCATTATATGATTCACTCAACCTTACCATCCATGTTATGTGATTTACTCAACCTCAGAAGTTTTTTTTACCATTAAGACAGAAACCTTTAAGTTTAGGTATAGGAAGAAATAACAAAAGTCTCAAATATGATAGAGCCATATTGTGAAGGAATAGAAAACGCACGAAATATAGAGGAAAAGAAGAGGGTGTATTACAGACTGATACAGAAAAATGGTACTTTATATAGAGAAGAGAGACTACCTGATTTTCTTCAAAACTGATCTATAAACTTAATGTTCATTAAGAGGATTAAGTTACAAGGTGCATGGGTAAGTAGCATGGTAGTCAAAGGAATGAATGTTTTTGCAGAAACTTATACACTTTTAACGTCAGTTGTCTTCAACAACTGACATTAAAAGTGTTTTTAAAATAAAAATATTTATTTTTAACGTCAGTTGTTTAATACAACTGACATTAAATAATGACTTTTAACGTCAGTTGTATTAAACAACTGACGTAAACTGTTGTTTTATTTTTGATTATAACGATTACACTCGCACGCCTTCTTCACTTCGCTCTGTACGTCTCTGTTCTTCTCTTTTCATCACGCTCACTCTCATTCCCACTCTCACTCTCACTCTGCCCTAATCGCGAGCTCCTCTCCACCGCAACCACCGCGAGGGCATCTTCGCCACCACCGTGAGGTACACTCTTAACCCTAACTCTGTCTTTCCCACTCATTCTTTGCAATAACTTGACATCTCTATTTCCCCTTCCCGTGCACTAACTCTCCTTGTCCCTCTGCTCTCAGTAACCACATCGAACGTTGGCCACCACTCGAGCTCCCCTCCCCACCACCACGCGAGCACCTATTTCTGGTGAGTCTTTAGGGTACATTTTTCTATTTTTGGTTTTGAGTGTATGTTGAAACTATAGTCTCTGTAGTTGAAACTTGAAACTGTGAGTTTGAGTTGTTTGGAATGTCTCTATTTCTGGTCGTGGGTTTTGTGTTTTCTCTTGTTTTTATTCTGCTATCATGACCTATTTCAAAATGGGAAGAAATTTAGAGTTTCTTGTAGCATGTGACATCAACAATATATTGCTCATTGGAATTCTGTTTTGTTAATTTATCTTCATCTGCTTATTTCTTTTGTCTTAAGAAACCTGAAAAATGGTGTAAATTTGAAATAATTTTTAAACGCCTTGCTTGTATATATCATGCTCTCTTGATCGATTCATATGACTGAGTGGTTATAGTACTAGATATAGCAATAGTCCTAATATGTGTTATTGCCTGCTTGATGAGAAGAATGATGTGAGATTACCGTGGAAATTTTGTTTTAGGAAGTTAGTCAAATAAGATATACATGGTTGACGGGATTTCAAAAACTAGTTTTCAATCTCCCGTATTGTCCTTATATTGGATATATGTTTTGTATATTTACAGAACCTATCTAGTTATGGATCGTAGTTGGATGATTTGTAAGCGCACTAGTGCTGAGTATTTGAAGGGGATGGGAGAATTTATAGAATTTACTCAAAGGAATGTTCCTAATAGTAATGGAATGTTCTGTTGTCCTTGTGTCAAGTGTTTGAATACGAGAAAATGTACGGTGAAGGATATACGTACTCATTTGATTTGTGAAGGGATTTGCTTGAGTTATACAAGATGGATATGGCATGGTGATGTGTTGTTGAGTAGTACGGCAAATGTTTTCCAAAGTGAGGACGTTGACGTAGATATGGAGGATGATCGAGTAGACGACATGATCCATGATATTAGACAAGAATCTTTTCATCTAGCTCATGTGTATGATAGGTTGTGCGGTGATGCGGATAAGCCTTTATATCCAGGGTGTACTACTCATACACGGTTGTTGGTGGTGCTAAAATTGGTTTGTGTGAAGGCGAGAAATGGTTGGACCGATAAAAGCTTCACGGAATTACTTGAAGTGTTGAAAGACTTGCTTCCGGAGGATAACGCATTGCCTGACCGTAACTATGAGGCCAAGAAGGTATTGTGTCCGATGGGTATGGAGTATAAGAAGATACACGCATGCCCCAATGATTGTATATTGTACACCGGTGTTCATGAAGACAATCACGATTGCCCCAAATGTGGGTTATCACGATACAAAGTGAAGGGTGGTGATGATGATGATGATCTTGATGATGTGAGAAAAAAGGGTCCTCATGCGAAGGTGTTGTGGTATCTTCCAATAATTCCAAGGTTCAAGCGATTGTTTGACAATGCGAAAGATGCGAAGAATCTTAGATGGCATAATGATGAGAGGAAACGTGATGGAAAGGTTCGTCATCCTGCTGATTCTATGCAATGGAAGAATATTGATACTACGTTTCCGGATTTCGCCGATGAGCCAAGATACCTAAGGCTTGGACTTTCTACGGATGGAATGAATCCTTATGGTAACATGAGTAGTATTCATAGTTCATGGCCTGTTCTGTTGATAATTTACAACCTGCTCCCTTGGTTGTGCATGAAGCGTAAATACATGATGTTGTCTATGATGATTTCGGGCCCAAAGCAACTGAGAAATGACTTAGATGTTTATCTAAGTCCCTTGATTGAAGACTTGAAAACGCTGTGGGTGGAAGGTGTTGATGTAGTTGATGGGTATTCTCATGAGACTTTCAAGCTTCGTGCCATGTTATTTTGCACCATCAACGACTTTCCAAAGATACGGTAATTAAGTATGCAGTGTCAAGGGGCATAAAGCATGCCCTATATGTGAAGAAGGCATATGCTACACTCAGTTGCATCATGGAAAGAAGACGGTTTACCTTGGGCATCGGAGATTTCTTAGACGTGATCACCCATATCGTAAGATGAAAAAAGCTTTTAATGGATGCCGAGAGACAGAAGAAGCTCTCCGATGGCCTTAATTGGAGAGCAGGTTTATCAGAGGGTAAAGGGCATCGATGTTATATTCGGCAAGTCCAAAAAGAAAGGTAAAGCTGCTGAGAAAAACATATGGAATAAGAGGTCGATATTCTTTGATCTTCCATACTGGCGCAAGCTTGATGTCGATCATCGCATTGATGTGATGCATGTGGAGAAAAATGTGTGTGACAGTGTGATCGGGACGCTTCTCAACATTCAGGGCAAGACAAAGGATGGTGTGAATGCTCGTCTCGACCTCGTTGCTAAGGGTATACGAGAGCAGTTAGCTCCAATTGTTGAGGATGGTAAACAGACTTATTTGTCACCAGCATGTCATACTTTTTCAAAAAAAGAGAGACAAAGTTTCTGCTGGTGTCTTCAGGGCATCAAAGTTCCATATGGTTACTCTTCAAATATGAAGAGGCTTGTCTCTAGTGATCTTAAATTGGTTGGCTTGAAGTCTCATGATTGTCACATCTTGATGCAACAACTTCTACCCGTTGCTATTCGTGGTATTGCTCCAAAAAATGTGAGACATGCCATTACTCGGTTGTGCTCATTCTTCAATTCTATATGTAGCAAAGTTGTTGACCCCCGTATGTTGGATGACTTGGAAGTTGAGGCTGCTACAATCTTGTGCCAATTGGAGATGTATTTTCCTCCTTCCTTTTTAGACATAATGGTTCACTTAATTGTTCATTTGGTGAGGGAGATTAGATTATGTGGGATGGTTTTTCTGAGATGGATGTACCCAGTTGAGCGCTACATGAAGATCTTGAAAGGGTACGTGAAGAATCCTCATCGTCCGGAAGCATCTATTGTTCAAAGGTATGTTGCAGAAGAAGCTATTGAGTTTTGTTCGAACTACCTTCATAACTCGGATCCTATAGGGGTTCCTAAGCCTCGGCATGATGAGATAAGATGTCAAGGTAAGGGTACACATGGCTTAAGAATTAATAGCAAGGGTCGGGAGGAAGTGCTTCAAGCACATTTGTATGTATTGAACAACATCGATTCTGTTCAACCTTTCTTATTTGAACATAAAAGAAAAGTCAATCTAGAAAACCCTCGAATGAGCGAAAGGTGGTTGTTGAACAAGCATAACAAGACTTTCTTACCATGGTTCAAGGAAGAAATGCTTAAGGATGGTAGTACTGCTTCTGATGACGTAAGATGGCTAGCACGTGGGCCTAGCTTCAAAGTCATATGTTGGAGCGGATACGACATCAATAACTTTTCCTTTTATATAAAGGAACAAGATAACAAGAGTACCATTCAAAATAGTGGGGTTATGATCGTGGCCGAAGCAATGCACTTATCTAGTGCAAAGGACACAAAACCCGTTAAAGCACCGACACCTTACTTTGGATATATTGAAGATATTTGGGTGCTCGATTACGTTAAGCTTATGGTGTCGGTTTTTAAATTTAAGTGGGTTGATAGTAACGGTGGTGTACAAATCGACGAATTGGGGTTCACATTGGTAGACCTGAACAAGTTAGGTCATAAAAATGAGCCTTTCATAATGGCTTCCCAAGCAAACAAGTGTTCTACATCAGTGATCCTTCTAACAAAAGGTTGTCCGTGGTTCTCCAAGGATAAAGCATGTATAATGGTAGTGATGAAAATCAAGATTCAAATCTTGATATTCCTGAGACTCCTTCTTTTTCAACAAACATGCCTACTATAATCGAGGAGACACAGGTGGACGATGTACATGCCACTCATGATGATCATCACGAAGGGATATTGATATAGGTAGTTTAAACTTAGTATACATTTATTTTTATTTATAGTTCTGTATTTATTTTTAGTTATAACCTATTTTAATAAATATATATTGTTTCTGAACAGGCATACATATGGATCAGTCGGATGACCGACATGCACGGGAGGACATTGTGGGGCCTACGCAAGACCCGATCGCGCCTACGCCTGATTCTAGTGTAAGTTTACATGTTATATACTATCTTTAGTCCTTCTTTTTAATGTAAGTTTATAATGTTACAACCCTCTATTTTATCATTTTTTTTGTCCATACAGACATCACAGTCTCAGAGGAAACGGGGTAGAGGAGCCACGACTTTGAAGAAATTAGAGAAGGCCAGGCAAAGAGGACAGAGGCTTGAGGTGTGCTTTGATGCTAATCTAAAGCCCCAGGGACCCCGTGCTAAAGAATTTAAAAAGTGGGTGTTTCTACAAGCGAAGCAGCACGTTAGCATCAATTACAACCATTGGAATGACGTTCCACAGAACGTTAAGGATCAGATTTGGGAGGCTATCACGGTATTTTACCTTTACATTCTTTTGATTTACATTATTAGATAATTATCCGAGTTATAATCCATCCAGTTGTTATGTATTTAATGTGTAGGTAGCTTGGATTATGCCGATTGACGAGGATCATCGTACGAAATGTATGAAAATGGCATCAAAGCGCTGGAATGGGTTCAAGCATGATCTTACTAGGTACTATGTATCTGGGAAGAAGCATCTTGATAAGATGTTCTCGGATTATCCCTGGATTGGTAAGGATACTTGGGATATGTTTGCTAGGAGTCGACAGGATGAAGAATTTCAGGTTGGTTGATTAAGTTAATTTTGTATGCTTCTTATAGATCATTTAATTGTATTTAATTATGTGTTTTTGTTTGAATAGGCTAAGGCAGAGAAGGGTAGGTAGAATCAGGCGAAGAACGTCCACCGCCACACCATGTCTCAGGGTGGGTACGAGACTTAGATCGAGGAGATGATGGCGGATAGGCTGAGGGTGAAGCAGGAAGAGCATGCTGCTAGGATAGAAAGAGGAGAGGTGCCTGAGGGCTGACACGCTGTCGCGCACGGGTCAAAAAGCGAGTGGTTTGTAAAAAGTGTAGTCAGGATGCGACAACTCGGGTATCGTATCACAAGGACTCTCGTAATGTTATTATCGTAGAAAATCAGTTTTGGGGGGGATTTGGTTTGAAAATCAACTGAGAAAAACAGAACATAACAGAGGAATAAAAACGATTATCAAATAAGGTGAAGACGATCAATCTGCTGTTCGGTTTCCCACTATCATCAGTTCATGTAATTCCATGCCCTAAGCGGATTCTAATCCCTTTTCGATTGTAGCATCAATTAACAAGCGAAATCGACGCTACGGGACATATGTTCCTAATTCCCGAATTAAGCAAACGGGGTGAAGCACTCGTGAATTAAGCAAACACGATTGAACGCACGCGAATTAAGCAAACACGATTGAGTTTAGGAACATAAAATCATCGAAAATAAATCAACACTAATTCGATACAAACTGAATTAAGCAAACAGAGAATAAAGAATAGTATTGAAGGAGAGAAGGAAATTCAATCGGGAATTACAAGACCTCAAGTGTCGGCGGAAGCCGATTACAGCAGATTAATCTAGGGAGATTAGTTCTCCATTACAAATATGACAAAAACTAAAAGTATATGATGTAAACTGTGAAAATTGGATCTCGTTTCTTTCTGTTCCGCTTTTGTTTTATAAGGTGTCCGCGCGTTCAAATTCTGGTCCGTCACGGCCGTGATGGCCGTGATCCTTTCTGACTTTGGGTGCTGATTTGTCACGACCGTGACCTCCATCACGGCTAGGCCGTGATCACTTCTGTTCTTCATTGTCTTCCCATCACGCCCGTGATGGGCATCACGGCTAGGCCGTGATCCTCTCTGATCTCTCTGGTCTTCTCATCACGGCCGTAACCATTGTCACGGCTAGGTCGTGATGCTTTCTGACTTCAGAGTCTTCATATCACGCCCGTGATGGCCATCACGGCCAGGCCGCGATGCTTTTTGTCCTTCCCTTCATGCTCTCCTTATTAGCCTGAAAACATGAGATAGCAATAAGTGCTTTATTTGGCTCAAAACTAGCTAAAATATCCTAAAACTGCTTAAGAGACTCAAAACCTTGCTTGAGGACAATCAAGTCTAATTTGGGCGAAAATGAGATACAATTAACATAAAACCATGGTCATACTAGTCATAAAACTAGATGAGCCAGAGGCTGATCAAAATACCCCAAACTTGAACTTTGCTTGTCCCCAAGCAAACTAAAACTCAAAAAGACTCAAGACTTGGCAAGCTTAAGGGATTCAATCAATTTCGCACAAATTTTAAGCAATTCATCAAACAATTTTCCTTCAATGTTCCCCCATTTTCAACAATGTAATCCCCACAATCATTTACTCTAAACATTTCAGAATTTCATCATTCAAACAATCATTAATCTAAGCAAGGGATCCAAGTTACACACAAAAGGGAGATCACCAATTTCAAACAATTGCCTTCCTCACAAGGGCATTTAATATTTCACTCAATCGCTCAATTTGTCTAGGCTATAAACTTTTCCCTCAGTTCACATTTCCGAGCACTTCCCATGAATTTGATTTTCATCTCAATCAAGGTTCCCACGAAAACATGCATGCAACATCAAAAGGTCTTTTAAAGGTTTTAATGGGGCCTGGCTAAGGGTAGGATATACAAAGGTACTAGGCTTTACATCCCTAGGAATTAAGAGAGCATGAAACACTTCGAAACATTGAAATTCCACTCATATTCCTTTTCTCATTCTTCTTTTTTGCTTTGGGTGACTACAACCTTTTTCCCTTTGACACCAATTTTTTTTTTGCCCCTTTTCTTTTGGCAAATTTTTTTTCTTTTCTCTTTTTTTTTCTGGTTTTTTTTTTTCTTTTTGCCTTTGGCTTCAACCTTTATGTTTTTCTTTTTCTCAACCCCGAATGGCATATCACACCTTGTAGCCACCCCAAACTTAGTTTCTTACAAACCTTTTCTTGCTCATGCTCTCCTAATCCTAAGATCGGGTTAACATGGTTTTTCCAGATTTTGGCTCATAACATAGGGTTATCAAGAAACAATAGGCTTATTAGGCTCAATGGGGCTAACTAGGGAACATGCATTAGGGATGGTTCAATTTAGGCCAAGTAGCTATTTCAAAGAAAATCTGCCTAAATCATCTGATGCAATCACATAAACATGCAAACCAAGAAGACTCAAGCAAATTCGGGAAAGTACAACTTGAAAGTGATTCACACAATTAAAAACATGTTGGAGGCTCAAATCCTCACCTGGACATTTTTGCAATTTTTTTGACCAAGATTCAATCCCTAGTGTGTGCACCCCTTCACCCCAAACTTATCATAAATCATGCAATCACAACAAAATTCCTCAAAGCTCAGTTGTCAATTTTTTTTCACATGGGGATCAATTTTCAATTTTTTTAGAACCTAGGGGGAATCATCAACATATATCATGCAATCAATCTGTGCCAAATCAACAAAACCCACCAAGCTTGCCGACACAAGACTCACACACATGCTCTTGATCTTCTCAAATTATTCAAGAGCTAAAAGAAAACAAAACAAAAAACACAAAACAAAACACAAAAAATGGTTCCCTCCCCCACACTTAAAACATACATTGTCCTCAATGAAAGAACATAAATATAAAATCAGAGTGAGGGAAAGGGGAATGTGCTCCCTGATCAAGTTGCAGTGTAGGTGGGCTCTCCCAAGGAGAGCTCCTCAACAGTAGCATCCTCAGGCACCGAGCTCTCATGGAATAGCCTCAAACGCTTCCCATTAACCTTGAAGGCCTTGTTGCTACCTGCACTTTTAATTTCTACTGCACCATGAGGAAAAACATTAGTAACAACAAATGGGCCAATCCACTTGGATCGAAGTTTCCCAGTCATCACTTTCAGGCGGGAGTTAAACAGTAAGACCCGTTGGCCCACAGAGAATTCCTTCCTAGCAATCATCCTATCATGGAAGTGCTTGGTTTTCTCCTTATAAATCCGAGAGCTTTCATAGGCTTCTAGACTAAGCTCTTCAAGCTGGTGCAATTGGAGTTTCCTTTCAATGCCAGCTTTTTGCATTTCCAAGTTACAGCACTTGACCGCCCAATAAGCACGGTGCTCAACTTCTACAGGGAGATGACATGCCTTCCGAACACAAGCCTATAGGGGGACATCCCTATTGGTGTCTTGAAAGCGGTTCTCTGAGCCCAAAGTGCGTCTTCTAGACGGTGGCTCCAGTCCTTCCTATTCGGCTGCACCACTTTCTCTAAGATCTGTTTGATCTCTCTGTTGGAGATCTCAGCCTGGCCATTGGTTTGGGGATGATAAGCAGTGGAGACCCTGTGCACAACTCCATACTTCCGGAGTAAAGCTTCCATGGTACGGTTGCAGAAATGAGTGCCCTGGTCACTTATGACAGCCCGAGGTATGCCGAACCTGCAGAAAATATTGGACCTAACAAAATTTGCAACAACTTTAGAATCATTAGTCCTAGTGGGGATAGCTTCCACCCACTTTGAAACATAGTCAACAGCCAAAAGAATGTAGAGAAAGCCAAAAGATGCAGGGAAAGGACCCATAAAGTTGATTCCCCACACATCAAACACCTCACAGAAAAGCATAGGTTGCTGAGGCATTTCACTCTTGCGAGTGATGGTTGTACCTGTTGTCTGACACTCCTTACAAGTCCGGTAAACCTCATAAGCATATCTAAAAATGGTGGGCCAGTAAAAACCAGAATCTAGGACTTTTCTTGCAGTCCTCTGTGGCCCAAAGTGTCCCCCTACTTGAGAAGCATGAGAAAAGTGCAAAATAGACTCAATCTCATAGTCGGGGACACATCTCCTAATCACCTGATCACTGTAAAATTTCCAAAGAAATGGATCATCCCAAACATAGTACTTGGCGTCACTCTTGAGTTTGTGGATTTGTGACCTAGTTGCTCCTGTCGGAAAGACACCAGCGACTAGGTAATTAACAATATCAGCAAACCAAGGAGTCACGCTATGTAACTGTAAAAGCTGCTCATCAGGAAAGTCATCCTGAATGGGGGAAGGATCCTCATCCCTCTCTATCCTACTCAAGTGACCAACTACTAAATTTTCAGCTCCACTCTTGTCTTTTATCTCCACATTAAACTCTTGGAGCAACAACATCCACCGAATCAATCTCGACTTTGCTTATGGTTTTTTCAACAAGTACTTCAGAGCCTTTGTGCCAGGACCGCCCCCACAGCATAGTTAGAAGCGTCACACATGAGCTCAAAAGGGAGGGTCCAGTCAGGGGGCTGGATGATGGGGGTATAGGTCGATGCCTTTTTCAAGAAGTCGAACGCCTTCTTGCAGTTATCATCAAAGCTGAATATGGCATCATTCTTCAACAAGTTTGACAGAGGAAGCGCTATCTTACTGAAGTCCTTTATGAAGCGCCTGTAGAAACCTGCATGACCAAGAAAAGAACGAATCTCGCGAACGCAAGATGGGTAAGGCAGTGTAGAAATCACATCAATTTTAGCAGGATCTACTGAAATACCCTCTTTGGAAATAATATGGCCCAAAACAATCCCCTGTTCAACCATAAAATGGCATTTTTCATAGTTCAAAACAAGGTCAGTTTCAATGCATCTCTCTAAAACCAAATTTAGACTATGCATGCATGCATCAAATGAGGAACCATATACAGTGAAATCATCCATGAACACTTTCATGAAATTCTCAATAAAGTCAGTAAAAATGCTAATCATGCATCTCTGGAAAATGCCAGGAGCATTGCAAAGGCCAAATGGCATCCTCCTGTAGGCAAACGTGCCGAAGGGGCACGTGAAAGTGGTCTTTTCCTGATCCTCTGGTGCAATGTGGATCTGGAAGTATCCGGAAAAGCCATCAAGAAAACAGTAGTGGGATTTACCAGCCAGCCGTTCGAGCATCTGATCGATGAACGGCAAAGGAAAGTGATCCTTTCGAGTGGCCTGGTTCAACCTCCTATAATCAATACAGACTCTCCAGCTATTCTGGACTCCAGTGGGGACAATCTCATTGTTTTCATTTTTTACCACTGTGAGGCCAGATTTCTTGGGTACAACTTGCACTGGACTCACCCAACTACTTTCAGAGATGGGGTATATGATACCCGCTTGCAGGAGTTTTGTCACCTCCTTCTTTACAACATCCAGAATCAATGGATTGAGACGCATTTGGGGCTGCCTAACTGGTTTAGCCCCATCCTCCAACAGAATCCTATGCATACATCTAGAGGGGCTAAGTCCTGGGATGTCAGCCAAGGTCCAACCAATCGCCTTCTTATGCTTGTTCAGAACCTCCAAGAGCTTAGCTTCCTGGTCAGAGTCAAGGTTGGAGGAGATTATCACTGGAAGTTTTTCATTCCTCTCCAAGTAAGCATACTTCAGATTTCCAGGAAGTGGCTTAAGCTATGAGGAGGGTGGCTGCTCAACAGGTGGTATGTTTGGGGCAGCCGGGCTGTCAAGAACTTCACCAATGCATGCCTTCACTCACACTATCACCCCGCAAGGTAACATCAATCTCAAGACAAACAAAGACAAGGGTTAGTGTTAGTACAACAAGACATGAATAAACATCATTAAAATCAGAAATGGATGGAAAATCAGCAACCAACTCATCATAAGTGTCATCAACAATTTCAGAGAGCAACTCTATTTGAAAGACAGAGTGCTCTTCCAAGGGATGCTTCATAGCATCGAAAATGTTGAATTTTGCAATAATGTCACCAAACTCCATGGACATGGTCCCATCATCAACATCAATCTTTGTCTTTGCCGTCTTCATGAATGGTCTGCCCAGGATGAGTGGTGATCTGCTTGAATTTGTTTCCCCTGCCATGTCCAGGATGTAAAAATCAGCAGGGAAAATCAAATCATCAACTTGTACCATCTTCTACCACTCCAATGGGGCGAGCATTGGTCCTGTTGGCCAACTGGATAGTGAGACCCGTATGTTGCAAGGGACCAAGATCAAGATTGTTGAAGACAGAGGTGGGCATGACATTGATGAGGCTCCCAAATCCAACATGCAATTGTCGAATTTGCTGTCCCCAATGGTGCATGGAATAGCAAAAGTTCCCGGATCCTTGTACTTCTGTGGCAGTGCCTGAGTGAGGGCTGAAACTGTAACCTTCTCAGGAGCAAGTTTAGGTTGAATGAGGGCTGAAACATTTCACCCCAAATTGACTCCCTCATTACCCTTCAACCACCTCTTGTGTGTGCACAAATCCTTTAGAAACTTTGCATACTTTGGAACCTGCTTAATCACATCCAGAAGCGGAATGTTTATCGCCACCTTTCTGAACACATCTAGAATCTCCCTCTCCTTGTCTTCCCCATCAATCTTCTTATTTTTCTGCACTCTTTGTGGGAAGGGGATCGGTGGCACATACACTTTCTCAGCTTCAACAACAACAGAGGGCTCAGGAGTTACCTCAACAGTTTCTTCGTCTTTTTCAGGGGCTGCCTCTACAACTTTCCTGGATCTCAAAGAAATGGCACTCACATTAGGATTGGGGGCATTGGGATTCACCACTGTTTGTGCAGGTAGTTGGTTCGATCCTTGAGCTTGCTGCATGGTATTCATGGAAGTGGCAAGCTGTCCAATCTGTATCTGCAAGGCGTGAATGCTAGCATCCGTTCGTTCTTTGAAATCGGTCCAACTGTGTGTGCAAAGTCCGAATACTAGCATTTGCTTGCTGCTGAAACCGGAGATTGTTTGCAGCCATTTACTTGATCATGTCCTCTAGGGAAGGTCCGGAAGGTGCATAGGTGGTCACTGGGGAGAATTCTCGTGGTGGTGCCAGCCAGTAACATTGGTTGTTGTTGCAGTGCGGTGAGTTCCCATACCGAAGGTTTGGATGATTCCTCCAATTGGGGTGGTACTTATTTGTGGAGAGATCGTGAATGCTGTAGACTGGTTCTGATTGTTGCCTTGATTGTAGAGATTAGCTGCATAAGCTTGAGGCAAATCAGTGACTGACTCATCCTTCAGAATAGGGCATGCATCGGACAGGTGCTCAGGAGAAGTACAAATGCCACACAACCTTGCTGGTTGAACCTTATCCATTTCCAACTGCTTCACTAAAGAAGTAAGCTCATCAATTCTGGTTTCAAGGGCCTTGTTGGAAGAAGAACCTTGGATCTCATTCACACCCCTTGTCTCGACAGAGTTGCTTCTGGTTGTGAACTGCTGGGAGTTTAGTGACATATTTTCAATCAATTGCTTGGCAGCAGCTGGAGTCTTATCAACAAGTGCTCCCCCACTAGTAGCATCCAAAATATTTCTATCCATCGGAAGCAATCCCTCATAAAAGTACTGAATGAGCAGCTGCTCGGAAATCTGATGCTGAGGGCAACTGGATACCAACTGCTTGAATCTCTCCCAATACTCAGCCAACAATTCATTGCCTTGTCTAATGCCACATATTTCCTTCCTGATTGATGCAGCTCTGGAGGCAGGAAAGTATCTCTCTAGGAAGACCCTCTTCAAATCGTTTCAGGTTGAGACAGTTTGGTTCAAGGTAGTATAACCAATCCTTTGCAGCACCTTGGAATGAGAATGGGAAGGCTCTCAGCTTGATGTGATCCTCTGTTATTCCCTCCGGTCTCAAGGGTGTAGAGCAGACAACCTGGAATTCCTTCAGATGTTTATGTGGATCCTCACCTGCAAGACCACTAAACCTTGACAACAAGTGTATTAAACCAGATTTTAATTCAAAGGGAGAAATAACATCAGCATATTCAATACACAAGCCATTATAATTAACATCAGGGGCAGCAAGCTGTCTTAATGTTCTCTGATCAGTCATGGTACCAGAAACAGGTGCAGAATTAGAATTACAAGTGCTAGCCCGAATTGCTCTACGGCGTGTGTGCAGTGTTCTTTCAATTTTAGGATCAAAATCACACAAGTCAGAGCAAGTAGACCTAGTAGCCAGACTAATTCAGCAGAACAACAGAAAAACGAAAAAAATGCAAAAATAACAAACAAGAGTCCCCGGCAACGGCGCCAATTTGACACGCTGTCATGCACGGGTCAAAAAGCGAGTGGTTTGTAAAAAGTGTAGTCAGGATGCGACAACTCGGGTATCGTATCACAAGGACTATCGTAATGTTATTATCGCAGAAAATCAGTTTTGGGCGGGATTTGGTTTGAAAATCAACTGAGAAAAATAGAACAGAACAGAACAAAGGAATAAAAACGATTATCAAATAAGACGAAGATGATCAATCCGCTATTCGGTTTCCCACTATCATCGGTTCATGTAATTCCATGCCCTAAGCGTATTCTAATCCCTTTTCGATTGTAGCATCAGTTAACAAGCGAAATCGAAGCTACGGGACATGTGTTCCTAATTCCCGAAGTAAGCAAACGGGGTGAAGCACTCGTGAATTAAGCAAACACGACTGAACTGTTGTGACTCCGGCAAGTGTACCGGGTCGTCGCAAGTAATAAAAACACGGTAAGATTCTACCGAGGTCGAACACAAGGATTGGGTTACCAATTCGACTAAATTGTCAAGAAATCCGATACGTTGGTTAAGCAATAGAAGGTGGTTGAGAGAAAGAGATTGAGATCGCAAATTCAAGAATCGATTCAAATAACGCTACGGTGATTAAATTCAGAAATAAAATCATCTAAGGTTTCGAATCCACCTACCCAATCATGCAAAGTACCCAAGTGATGATATTCTCCTCCCTAAGTTCAATTTTAGTGTCAACGGGACCCCTAAATTCTCCTATATCCACTGTCGTGCTCAATAGGACGTATTCGATGATTTGAGTTAATTACTTCCTAGGTCTCTTAACCCTAATCTCGAATTCTATTAATTCTTGTTCCCTAAGAGTTGCATCGATCTCCTATTCACTCTCGTGCAACACTCGATCGATGTTCCCAATTCAAGTTCTGAAACGCGAATCGCCTCTCGGTCTCATACACCTTTAACAAGTTGATTACGCAAGCATATAACCAACACAATGAAATCAGAATTGAAAAAAACAATAATTGAATTAAGAGAGAGAGAATTACATCACATGAATACTATGCCGCCATAGGTGGCTTCATCGATCCCTTAGACAAGAGGATTAGTTCCTCATGTCCGTAACAACAATGCACGTACAATCGGGATTCATCCTAAGCCTAAGAATTTAGAGAGGAGAAGAAAAGAAGAAATCCCAGAATAAGGGTTACAAAAGGTCTCTGAAAATTCTCATCCAAAAAGTCCTCCTTTCTGTTCTGATCTGCTCTATTTATAAGGAGGCCACGCGTCACGGCCGTGATGGCCATCACGGCCAGGCCGTGACGGCTTCTGCTTCTGGCGCACTTCTGGAATTCGAATTCTCGCGACGCGAAGGATGTCTCGCTACGCGAGCCCGCCTTTCACGGCCCGTGATGTGAATCACGGCCAGGCCGTGATGTTCTCTGCCTTGTGTGGATTTTGGGTCACGGCCGTGATACACATCACGGCCAGGTCGTGATGGTCTCTGACTTGTATGGCTTTTAGGTCACGGCCGTGATATACATCACGGCTAGGCCGTGATGGTCTCTGACTCTGATGCTTTCTGGAGTTCACACACTCGCGACGCGAACCTTCCTGTCACGGCCCGTGATGTGAATCACGGCTAGGCCGTGACAGTCTCTGTCTTCCCGGGTCTTCAAATTCTCGCGGGGCGAGAATCTCCAGAATGGCAATCTCCACTATTTCTTGACTTTCCTTAATTATTAGAGCTTCACTTATGGACCTGAAAACAACACAAGCAACCACAAGGGTAATTCTATCCAAAATAACCTAAAAACTACACAAAAGACGCAAAACGAGTCAAAATCCAACTTAGGAACAAAACAAGGCAAATTTGGGCGAAAACGAGAGTGAACTCGAATAAATTGGCACATAAACCCTAGTTCATCTAGTCATAAAACTAGATAAGCCATAGGCTTATCAAAATATCCCAAACTTAAACCTTGCTTGTCCCCAAGCAAGCTTAAAACTCAAAAACGACTCAAGACTTGGCAAGCCTAAAGATCTAATCAATTTCGCACAAATTTCATGCGACTTAACAAAACAATTTTTCTTCTTTGTTCCCCCCCCCCCCCTTTTTCATCAATGTAATCCCCACATTCATCTACTTTAAACAATTGAGAAGTTATCATTCATGCCATCTTTACTCTAAGTTGAGGCTCAAAGACACACACAAAGGAAGATCACCTATTTCAAACATTTGCCTTCCTCACACGGGCAATTAGTATTTCACTCATTCGCTCAAGTTTGTCTAGGCTTTCAACTTTTTCGCTCAATTTCACTTATCAAGAGCACTTCCCATGAATTTGATTTTCATCTCAAACATAGTTCCCACGAAAACATGCATGCAACATCAAAAGGTCTTTTAAAGGTTGTAATGGGGCCTGGCTGAGGGTAGGATAATCAAGGATATTAAGGCTTAAGTCCCTAGGAACTAAGAGAGCATGAGCATTAAACACATTTTCCACTCAAATTCCTTTCTTTCCATTTTTCATTTGGGCTCGGGTGACTACAACCTTTTCCTTGATATTATTTTTGTTTTGCCCCTTTTCTTTTGGCAATTTTTTTTTGTTTTCTTCTTTTCTTTTCTTTTCTTTTTGCCTTGGGTCAACCTTTATTTTCTTTTTCTCATCCCAATATGACACATACCTTGTAGCCACCCCAAACTTAGTTTCTCACAACCTTTCTCTTGCTCATTTCCATGCTCTCCTAATCCTAAGATTGGGTTAACATGGTTTTTCAGATTTTGGCTCGTAATGTAGGGTCATCAAGAAACAAAAGGTCAATTGGGCTCAATTTGGCTAACTAGGGAACATGCATTAGGGATGGTTCTTTTCAGGCCAAGTAGTTATTCAAAGAAAATTGCCTAAATCATTTGATGCAACACATAATCATGCAAACCATATAGAGATCCAAGCAAATTCGGGAAAGTGCAACTTAACAGTGATTCTCACATTCAAAAACAGAGTTGGAGGCTCAAATTCCTCACCTGGACATTTTGCAAATTGTTTGACCGAGATACGATTCCTAGTGTGTGCACCCCCTCACCCCAAACTTATCATAAATCAAGCAATCATAATAAATCTCAAAGCTCAATTTTCAATTTTAAGTGGGGATCAACTTTTCTATTACTTGAACCTAGGGGAAATCATCAATGGTGAATATAATTCAAGCAATCCATCTATGCTCAATATAATTAAAATCCACAAGCTTGCCGACACGACATTTCATACAAAAAACTCTTGATCTTCTCAAATTATTCAAGAGTGACAAACAAAAACAAAACAAACACAAAAAACAAAAACAAAGACAAGAGTGAGGAAAAGAGAGAGAGTACCTAGCTTGGGTTGCCTCCCAAGTAGCGCTTGTTTAACGTCCCGAGCCTGACTCAAGTCGCCCCTAAGGGTTAATCCGGAGGAAGATCCTGCTTGCCATGCCATTCCTTGGCCTGTTCTTTGTAGGTTTGTGCACTTTTATATACTCGCAAGCTGTTCCCGGACAGCTCATTTAAGTCCAGCATCCTTCTATAATCTGCACGCACTCTCCACTCCGCGATGGTCTTTTTTGGGATCAACTTGTTGTCTTTCTTGACCACCACGGTTGTACTACCTTTCAACCTTGGTGCTTTACCCTTCTTTTTCATTCCCTTGCTGCTGAGTTCTTTCCTTGCACATTCTTCCCTTGGGAGACTCGGTATGGGTTCCATGTCTCGTAGCCACTCAAGGTAGACTTCATCCCCCGAAGGGCCTTTTTCCTCACTGTCTTCCTCATGAGATCCTACCGATACTGTTGCAAGTGAAGGATCATGGTCTTCTCGAGTTGCCCTTACCTTTTCAGTTGGGTCCACCACATCCACTCGATACACAGCTGACTTCTCTTCCGGGTGCTTAATCGCTTCAAAGACATTGAAAACCACCTTATCATCATTCACCCTTAAAGTGAGTTTCCCTTGCCGCACATCTATCAAGGCATCCCCGGTGGCCAAAAAGGGTCTACCCAATATGAGAGGGATCTCAGCATCTTCATCCATGTCGAGCACCACGAAGTCCACTGGGAATATGAACTTGTCAACTTTCACGAGCAAGTCTTCGACTACTCCATAGGGATATTTGATAGAACGATCGGCCAGTTGGAGTGACATTCGCGTATCCTTTAACTGTTTGATACCTTGCCTCTTCTTCATAGATATGTGATTCAAGTTGATTCTTGCCCCTTTATCACATAATGCCTTCCGAAGGTAATTCCCCCAATGGTGCATGGTATCGAGAAGGAACCGGATCCTTCAACTTCGGAGGCAGTTTCGTTGAAGAATGGCACTACACTCCTCGGTCAAAGCAATCGTTTCTTCATCCACAATCCTCCTCTTCTTAGTGAGAAGTTCCTTCATAAACCGAAAGCATATGATGGCATTTGTTCCAAGGCTTCCGCAAATGGAATGTTAATCAAGTTTTCGAAGACATCAAGGAACTTATTGAATTGCTTATCCTGCTGAGGCTTCTTCAATCTTTCCGGATACTGAACCTTCATGTAGGGCGGGAGGTCTTGGGGTTCAACCCACTTCTTCCTTCGAAACTCTTCATCCACAAGTTTCAGCCTTCCCCTTGCTCCGGCCCCTTGTCACTTGCCAACCCTTCTTTCTCTCTGGTTGCTCTTCCTCAATCGGTAGTTGTTCCCGGCCCTTGTCATCCCGAGAACTAGTGGTACCCCTGCTAGGTTCCAACACCCTTCCGCTTCTAGTAGATATGACATTGCATTGTCCCTTGGGGTTGTTCTCGCACTACCGGGAAGAGTGCCGGAAGACGCTCATTAAGTTGCTTCGCGAGCTGCGCTATTTGTGTCTCAAGATTCTGAATTGCTGAACCCGTATGAGTCGCCAACTTGTCAACTGACGCATTCACTTTCTCTAAAGCTGTGTATGTATAGGTTGACATCTTCTCAACTGTCCCGGTCATCTTTTCAAAGGCCAGCTCCCACCGTTGTCTTCCACCATCCGATATTTTGAATCGATTAGGCCCCGGAGGAGCTCTTGAGTATTATTTGCTGAATTCCAATGTTCGGTCTCGAGACTGTCGCGAGGTTGTTGCCAATTCTGTTGAGGGTGTTGTTGACCGGCTAGACCACCATTAACATCACTCCAAGCAAATCCCTGATGGTCTCTTCTCATGTAGCCCCTATTCGATTCTCGATTGTTCCTCCGATAATTGTTTCGGGGCACAGTGTCATAGAAGTTGTGGCAAGAGTCCACATGTTCTTGAGGGAAATTTAGCGGGCAATTCTGAGTGTCATGATTTCCATTGCAATTTGCACAACCAGGAGGCATTCCCTCGTGTATTGCATTAACCCTCTTGCTCCCTGCACAAAGCCTCATTCTCGCATCTTCAAAACACTGTTTTGCTCTAAAATGGCTTCCATTGTCCTAGAACTGATTCCACTCGAGGTCTCCCTACCACGGTTGTAATCATTATATGACATCTTCTCTAACAGTGTCCATCCGTCCTCAGCCGATAAATATACAAAGGAACCGCCAGCTGCGGCATCACAGTTCATCTGATAGCGTCCCCTCAACCCATTAAAGAAATGCTGCACCTTGGAAACCGGGTCAAAGAACGCAGAAGGACATCTTCTCAATAAACCATTGTACCTCTCCCATGCTTCATTGTAAGTTTCGTCCTCCGCTTGCCTGAATGATGTGACGGCTATTCTTGCTTGTGCCGCCTTCTGAGGAGGGAAATATTTGGTTAGGAACTTCTGTGCCATCTGCTCCCAAGTTTTGATGCTGTTCCTATCCAAACTATCAACCCAATCGCGAGCGACATCCCTAAGAGAGAGAGGGAAGAGCCGCAAGCGAAGCTCATCTTGTGAGACTCCTCTTGTCTTCTGTAAGTCACACGCCTCAAGGAAGCGAGTGATGTGTCTATGCGGGTCTTGCTTTCCACTCCCATCAAACTGATTCTCCCGAGCCTGGAATGTGACACATGCTTCAACTCAAGGAGTTCAGTGTTCAGGTTGCCTCTCACAATAGAAGAGTCACAATCCACCAAGCTTGGTAGATCGTACTCAAAGAGAGGCTTGTAACGAGGAGGAGGAGGAGGAGGATTTTCTTCAGCCATGCCCTCTATTTTAATTGCTTCCAACCTCTTCCTTTCTCTGGCCTCTTTTCTTAATTGCCTCTCGGTCCTGGTGATCTCTGAATCGAATAGCACGTCCTCTTGTAGAAGAGTACCTCGCATACAAAAACAGGCAAAGACCAAGTGGAATCAAAGAAACAGAGAAAAATAATGGCAATTAAATAAAAGAAAATAAAACTAAAAGTCAGCTTAACCAAACAGCCGAATTTCCTAAAAATTAGGAAAATTGGTTGTGCCAATCCCCGGCAACGACGCCAAAAACTTGTTGTGACTCCGACAAGTGTACCGGGTCGTCGCAAGTAATAAAAACACGGTAAGATTCTACCGAGGTCGAACACAAGGATTGGGTTACCAATTCGACTAAATTGTCAAGAAATCCGATACGTTGGTTAAGCAATAGAAGGTGGTTGAGAGAAAGAGATTGAGATCGCAAATTCAAGAATCGATTCAAATAACGCTACGGTGATTAAATTCAGAAATAAAAGCATCTAAGGTTTCGAATCCACCTACCCAATCATGCAAAGTACCCAAGTGATGATATTCTCCTCCCTAAGTTCAATTTTAGTGTCAACGGGACCCCTAAATTCTCTTATATCCACTGTCGTGCTCAATAGGACGTATTCGATGATTTGAGTTAATTACTTCCTAGGTCTCTTAACCCTAATCTCGAATTCTATTAATTCTTGTTCCCTAAGAGTTGCATCGATCTCCTATTCACTCTCGTGCAACACTCGATCGATGTTCCCAATTCAAGTTCTGAAACGCGAATCGCCTCTCGGTCTCATACACGTTTAACAAGTTGATTACGCAAGCATATAACCAACACAATGAAATCAGAATTGAAAAAAACAATAATTGAATTAAGAGAGAGAGAATTACATCACATGAATACTATGCCGCCATAGGTGGCTTCATCGATCCCTTAGACAAGAGGATTAGTTCCTCATGTCCGTAACAACAATGCACGTACAATCGGGATTCATCCTAAGCCTAAGAATTTAGAGAGGAGAAGAAAAGAAGAAATCCCAGAATAAGGGTTACAAAAGGTCTCTGAAAATTCTCATCCAAAAAGTCCTCCTTTCTGTTTCGACCGCTTCTATTTATAAGGAGGCCACGCGTCACGGTCGTGATGGCCATCACGGCCAGGCCGTGACGGCCGCTTCCTCGCGCACTTCTCGCACTCGAATTCTCGCGACGCGAAGGATGTCTCGCGACGCGAGCCCGCCTTTCACGGCCCGTGATGTGAATCACGGCCAGGCCGTGATGTTCTCTGCCTTGTGTGGATTTTGGGTCACGGCCGTGATACACATCACGGCCAGGCCGTGATGGTCTCTGACTTGTATGGCTTTTAGGTCACGGCCGTGATATAAATCACGGCTAGGGCGTGATGGTCTCTGACTCTGATGCTTTCTGGAGTTCACACACTCGCGACGCGAAGGAAGTCTCGCGACGCGAACCTTCCTGTCACGGCCCGTGATGTGAATCACGGCTAGGCCGTGACAGTCTCTGTCTTCCCGGGTCTTCAAATTCTCGCGGGGAGAGAATCTCCAGAATGGCAATCTCCACTATTTCTTGACTTTCCTTAATTATTAGAGCTTCACTTATGGACCTGAAAACAACACAAGCAACCACAAGCGTAATTCTATCCAAAATAACCTAAAAACTACACAAAAGACGCAAAACGAGTCAAAATCCAACTTAGGAACAAAACAAGGCAAATTTGGGCGAAAACGAGAGTGAACTCGAATAAATTGGCACATAAACCCTAGTTCATCTAGTCATAAAACTAGATAAGCCATAGGCTTATCATGAACGCACGCGAATTAAGCAAACGCGATTGAGTTTAGGAACATAAAATCATAGAAAACAAATCAACACTAATTCGATACAAACTGAATTAAGCAAACAGAGAATAAAGAATAGTATTGAAGGAGAGAAGGAAATTCAATCGGGAATTACAAAACCTCAAGTGTCGGCGGAAGCCGATTACAGTAGATTAATCTAGGGAGATTAGTTCTCCATTACAAATATGACAAAAACTAAAAGTATATGATGTAAACTGTGAAAATTGGATCTCGTTTCTGTCTGTTGCGCTTCTGTTTTATAAGGTGGCCGCGCGTTCAAATTCTGGTCCGTCACGGCCGTGATCCTTTCTGACTTTGGGTGCTGATTTGTCACGGCCGTGACCTCCATCACTGCTAGGCCGTGATCACTTCTGTTCTTCATTGTCTTCCCATCATGCCCGTGATGGGCATCACGACTAGGCCGTGATCCTCTCTGATCTCTCTGGTCTTCTCATCACGGTCGTGATCCTCTCAATTGATATTTGTATAGATATTTTTAACACTTTTCACTTGCACATTTTTTCATTTCTTCATTGTAGATGGATCTTAAAGCACAATGCTCCCAGGGCTCATTCGTCCCTTCTGGACGGCGGGACGTCTTGATGACTGCTCTAGGCAAGAAAGACCATCCTGGTCGGGTTATCGGTGTCCCTGGGAACGTGACCATCAGAGAATATTATGGCAAGTCTGCTTCACGAAAGCGGGTCTTCGATGAGGCATCAATTTTGGAATCCATGACTCAGCAGCTCATTTCCAACCCTGCTATTACAACGCATTTGATGAAAATCTTCATATCCAACCCAGAATTCAAGCAGGCGCTTGCTAGAGAGCTTTCCTCCGTCGGTTCATCCCGGGACACCGTAGGACATGCCAGCCCTTCACATGTGAGCACAAAAGAGAGTTATAGTAGGGCACATGTGGAGGACGATGAGTTGGCAGCTAGGGAGCGGGAGTTGGAAGTCTAACGCCGTGAGCTTGAGTTGGAAATGCAAAGGCGTGAGCTTGAGTTGGACTTCAAACACCGTGAGATCGAAATGGTAACAAAGGTATGTATTCATTATTAATGTCCAAATTAGTCAAAAAATTACTTGTGTTTTTTTTAATTATCAACAACTTATCTATTTTATTTTTTCTAAATTGAAGGCCAATTCGACGTTGGTGTCGCAGTCACCTGTCACTCGTTTGTTCTCACTTGGTGAGGATTATGCCTTTGAGATTTTTGAATGTCCATTGGAGCACGATGGATGGGTGGCATGCCCAAATCAAGAGAGGATATTTTTCTTCTGTGGTGAAGATCTCGGGCACGCCTGCAGAGATAACGTGTGGATGGCCAACACGGTTTTGAGTCTCTGGTGCACGTAAGTTAATTTTAATTTTATAAATTATTTATTTTTGGTATTTTTCCATTTAATAATTTATTTTAATTTCAATATATATATTATGTAATTAACATCCACACCTTTTCATATCTTAGGTATCTCTATCGTCTTCAGCTTGATAAGGGCTCCAAATCAGTTTATGGCTTCTTAGATCCGTCAATCCTTATGCCTCAATTCTTTGCTGGCAATGAATTAAGTAAATACATAGGGAACTTGATGGGAGACAATCGGAAAGAATTAAATCTGGCTCCCTACTCTATGAATAACCATTGACAGTTGCTCGTACTTCACCCGTCTAGGCATACTGTCATATTCTTCTGCTCTCTCCACCAAAACCCGCCACAAGAGGTGGTGGAAGCTGTAAATACGTAAGTAACTAATCTTCAATTTAATTTAAGTTTTAATATCAGTTGTTTTTAGTTTATTACACACATGATATATGAATTTGTTAATTGACATGATTATTTTTTTATGACAGCACGCTGAAGGCGAGTAGCATAAGTTGCACCAACGGGAGAAGTAGCACTTCTAAGGCTAAAGGAAATCCTGATTGGATCATCCTCAAGGTTTGATAGTTTATTTATCAAATAATTAATATTATAATTACTATTTTATATATATATTTAACTGACATTGAAATTAATTTTGTTTGTAGTCTCGATTTCAACCTGACGGGTGGTCGTGCGGCTATTATGTGATGCTTCATATGCTGAACATAGTCTCCACATCTATTACGGATGGATGGAAGAAGGTAATATTTCAACTTATTAAATTATATATTATAGTTTTGGTGATGACTTGCGTTAATGTTATTGTTATTATTTGAACGTGTGTAGGCATTTAACAACCAATTGCCTATTCAAAAAGATGAGTTTAGAGACTTGAGAATGCGCTTGGCAGAATTCTTCTTCAAGTATGCGTCTGAAAAAAGAATTGACTAGATACCTCCGCAATACTTAGATGAATATTTGTTAGACTTTAGAAACTAATTAATAACATTTATATATATATATATATATATATATATATAGATATATATATATATATATACTTAGATTGGTATTTTTGTTTTTAGACATTAGAGACTAATATATATATATATATATACACACACACACACACACACACACACACACTTGTAGATAGTTATGTTTTTCCTATACATGGGTTTTGGTTTTAAGTCCCCCTATTGTTCCTTTGTATATTTCTTTTTCTTTTAGTTAATATTGAAATTTAAGGGTAGTGTTTGCAATTCTGTAATGTATGTGATATTCTGTGTCTGGGATATTTACTGAATGCAGGGATAGCTGAGGGGAGTGATATTTTAAAACTGAATTTTAAAAAAAATCTATTAACGTCAGTTGTATCAAACAACTGACGTTAATAGTATTTTATAAAATATACAGTACACTATTAACGTCAGTTGTATTAGGAAACTGGCGTTAAAAATAAAACCTGTAACGTCAGTTCTTTAACAGAACTGACATTAGTTTGAACAACATTAACGTCAGTTGTGTTAAAGAAATGACGTTAATAGTTTTATATTTAACGTCAGTTGTTTAAACAACTGACGTTAAAATATTAACTATTAACGTCAGCTGTATTTACGTCAGACAATATTCTGACATATAAAATCAATTTTAACTGACGTAAAAAGCACTTATTGCACTAGTGATAACAAGATCTTTCGCACTATCTATTATGCTAGCAAGACTCTCATTGATGCTAAGAACTGGAAGAAGTTTACTGCTCACCCGAGAGACCCCATCATCCCCTTCGTTAGAGAATTCTATACAAACCTCACTTCACCTGAGCAAAAACATGTGATGGTGAGGGGTTGCAAGGTATCTTTCTCTGCTCCTACAATGAACATAAGGCGGGGGTTAAAAGATGTACAAAATGAATATCAGGAGTTGAAGGGTGCTGAAGAAACTGTGTTGAATGACATGATGAGGGAAGTCGTGGTGGAAGGGGCAGACTGGATTCAAAAGGGGGACAAATGGAAAATAGCTAGGTCTGATCTTACCCCATTGGCTAAGGTTTGGTACCATATCATCCGAACCAAAATTCTTCCCACTGCACATTTGGAAACTGTGGACAAGGAGATGCTAGTCCTCCTATATTGCATTCTGAAGGGGAAGAAGGTAGATGTGGGCCAGCTGATTGAGAAAGAGATCATTTCATGTGCATTCAAGCCCAAGGGTCTGCTGTTTTTCTCATCCCTAATCACAAGCCTGTGTTTGAAATGTGGAGTGAAGGCCATGCCTGAAGATGAAATCTGGGACAACATGGGGGCCATAGATTGGCTAGCTATCAATGCTTTGGGACCTCGGTGTCAAAAGTACAAGGTTCAGTTCCTCCATCTGGGCAGCAAGATCACCCAGATGATGTGAACTCAAAAGTGGACCTATTCTGCTAAATGCTACAACATAGTTTGAAATGACAACAGCTTTTCTGTGAGTTCTTCAAAGAGCAGCATCTATGGGTATAAAGAATCCTTGGAGTCAATAAGCTGAGTAAAGGCAACTCTCCTCCCTAGTTCTATGAAGCACTGTTTGAGCCTTTGAAATACCAAGCTCCTTAACCTAAGAAGCAAGATGCTCCTGCAAACCCCAATGTGCCAGACCTTGTACCAACAACACAACCAGAACCTGTTCTTGAAAATCCTCCTGCACCAGAACAAGACCATGAAATTCCTCCTGTTAACCCCACTGCTAGTGAGCATTCAGTGATCAACAATGAAGTTAGTTATGAATGGGATCCCCTAGAACCTCCAAGAGATTCCACTCCAGCTCCAGCTCCATCACAACCCAGCAGCAAAGACAAAGGCAAGAAGAAAGTGGCTGAAACTGAGCCTGAAGGCCCTCCTACACCCAAGAAAGGCAGAATCAAGCACACAGCTCCCCCTAGGCCAAGAAAAACAAAGGCAGAGTTGAGGCTGAAAAATATTCTGACTCTAGTGAAGAATCGGAGGATGACATACCTCTGAGTCAAAAATTTGCAAAAGGGACAAAAGCTAAGGCAAAGACTGGTGGAGGAGTGGCTGAAGATGCTGAAAAAGAGCCTAGTGTTAAGGTGGTGATCACAAACGGAAATCTAGCAACCAGCAGGCCCACCATGAAGCAGCTAGCTAGAGGAGGAAGCACCAGGAGCAGTGTAAGATTAGCTCAGCCTTGAGCAGAAGTTCCACCCAAGGTGCTGCAACATCAGATGACCATGACCCTTTTTTTTTTAATCTCTATTTAGTTTAATGCTTTAGTTTTTGTTTGTTAGAAGTAGCTGTTTGTTTGTTTTTGTAGTTAAGTTGAAATGTGTCTACCCCCACTTTTTCAATAGGAATTGTGATTAATGGAAAGTAGGGGCCTTTTTGAAAGAAAATGTTTTAATGAATGAATGATGTTTGCTGTCCATGTGCATCTGATGAAGACAAGTTGTTTTTTGTGTGCCTTAATGCATGTAAAATACATTAATACCCTGGATTAATCCTTTCTCACCACAAAATCCCTAACTTAAAATGAACTTAAAAGAAGGACTTCATCTCTATTCACTAATCAATTGGGGAATTGGGTTGCGCAGACCCTTGTCCAAGGAAGAGAGGGTGAGGTCTGCATTAGATTTCAACCTAAGTTTGGGGCTGTGTGAGGTTAACTGTGATGTTGTAGCACTCTACAGTACCAATCCTGTGAGCTTTTGGACAGATTTGTTCATCATGCATTCCATTCATGTGTTTTCTCTGTAGAACTTGACTTATTGATGCGATCGACTGCATATTTCACTGTTGCACACAAAATGACTTGAGGCACTTTTCTTGTTTTAACTACTAAGACTTAAAAGGCCAACCCTAAAGTATTACCCTAGGTAAACCCCTTTGAGCCTGAGACCTTTTTCTTGGTGTTAAACCATATGACAAGCTCATTCCCCTGAAAAACAATATACTACCCTGTTAGGTGGAGTTTGAGACCGTTTCAAAAGGTCATCTGATTATAGGTCCTGACCGCAATGGTTGAGGATAGCCGGTGTGCGTCGTACGAGCGCACGTGCGATTCCGACAAGTGTACCGGATTGTCTCCAAGTAATAAAAGATATCGATCCCACAGAGACTGTGATCTCGAATCACAACTAATTATCAAATTAGTAAATCTGGACTGTATAAAAAGGATTTGTATTTTAAAAAGGTTTTGAATTTGAATTAAGAGATAAATAAAACAGAAAACAAATCTATTTGCGGTTTTTGGATCTAAATGGATTCCTAGGTATTTGGGTTGCCTACGAGATCGTTTACGTTGCTAACTCGATTATCCTTGTTAACTATCGAAATTGCCTTAAAGGCGAATTTATCCTCAAATAGCTTAAGCTCCCTCTCGGGTTACAAAAGCCGTGCCCAATTGAACCAACCCCTACTCTCGTGGTAGTCGAATTCAGATTGGACCCTTTGCGTTTCGTGACAATTCGTTGATCCTCGAAGGACAGCTTCTAACTCTCGTGATTTCAGTCCTAAGTCTGATTCTATAGATCTGAGACCTAAGTTCACCGCTAGGTTCCTCCTTAGAGTGCCTATGACACGCAAACAAGTGGCCACTGAATTTACGAGTGATTCAAACACTAGAAATCAGATCTAAAACAAAATCGTAATTAACAAAGATATTACATCAAATTAACATCATAAACAAAACTTGGGCATAGCCCCAATCCCTAGAAACTAAGCTACTACTCAAGCCTTGTCATGGTGACGACAAGCTTGATTACAAAAATCATGAAAACAGAAAATAAGAGAAGAAGAGGAAGAAGAAGAGAGATCCTAAAAGTTTGCCTATGAGTAGCTACCAAAAGTCTTCTTCTGCCTCTGCCTGGGCCCTTATTTATAGATTTGGGAAGTTTGAACCCCAATCTAACTCAAATTCTGAGCCAAATCTGTTGCTTCAGGTCCAAGTAATGCGCGTCACGGCCGTGATGGCCATCACGACCAGGCCGTGACGGCTTCTGCCTTGGGCACTTCTATAGATTTCAGACTCTCGCGATGCGAGTGCACTCTCGCGACATGAGAATTCAATTTTTGCCTGTGATAGGAATTACGGCTAGGCCGTGACAGATTCTGACTTGTGGGGGTGAAAGGTCACGGCCGTGATGGTCATCACGGCTAGGCCGTAACCGGTTCTGACTTCAGTCTTTCTTCCTTTTCAGTTTTGCTCGATCATGGCCGTGATGGGCATCACGGCTAGGCCGTGATGGGCTCTGTTTGGCTCATTTTATTCACTTTTCAAGCCCCATCTTCATCCAAACTCCATCATGGTTGATCCTGAGCATTTTACCCTTGATTTCTGCAAAACACCACCACAAAAACCGCCTTACCCGTTCCAAAGTAAAAATAACCAAAAATCCAATTAAATGTCCCTAAACTACATGAAAATGCATGCAAAATGATAGACAAAGATTAGGTGAAATCACACTCATCAAATCACCCCAAGCTTAAGATTTTGCTTGTCCTCAAGCAATTACCCAAGCCATAAGATATAAATAATCAGAGCGTGGATAGTGAACCAAGAACCCGAGAAGCTAATCCAAGTGACAGGCATATTCAAATAAATCCCCAAGAGATAATCGATTTCAAGTCCAATTAGAAGCTTAGGTTCATCAAATTCATATTCTCACCGATTCAGGAACTCGTCTCACCTCACTCAAGTGTTCCAGGGTATATGACAATTCGCTCAATTTCCTCAAGGAAGGTATTCTACCATAGGCTTGACTATTAACCAAATCTCTACTTTATTAATGAAAACACATAAGAATAGAGGTCTTTTACTTTGGTTGTAATGTGGCCATGGGATTTATTGTTAGGTGGGAAAATCAAGAGAAGGGAAATTCAAGAAGGCTAAACAAATTATCAAACATTGCAAAGCATGACACCTTCTAAAATACCTTTTTGGACTTTGATTTACTTTTCCACCTTTCTTTATTTTCTTCTTGTTTTTTTTTTCATTTCTCACTTTCTTTTGTCATCCCCTTATCCATTTTTTTTGTGTTTATTTCATTTTATTTATTTGGAGAAGGGGAGATTTTTAGCTCAAGAGAAATATTTTCTAACTTTCTCATTCCATACTTTTTCAAACTACCTTTTACCCTTTTTTGTAATACTTTAAAAGGTGCCATACCAAGCATTATTCATCAAAACATTTCATGGTACCAAGAAAAGTATTTTAATCTTTTAGGCTCAAAATTGGGCAACTAAGGGGTAGCATTTAGTCAATCAAAGCTCAGAAGGCCGAAAAAATACCTAGTGCCTCAATCATTTTCAAAAATGTTTTAAAAAATTTTTAAGTTTCAAAACAGTTTCAAGTCAAGTTCTAGAGAATACAATCCAAGAGGAATTAAAACACTCTATCACAAGGAATGGGGTAGATTTAGCGAGTACCCCTTTTTGGCTCAAAATCTTACATTTAGTAGATCAAAAATCAGTGAGAAATACAAATCTAAGGAACCACATGCTAATTATCAACTATCAAAATATTATCTCAAGAATTTTTATTTTTAGCCTTGTCACCAGAATCAAAAAATTGGGTTCAAAAATTCACTATCTCAATTTATTTGGCACCAAGTTCTCGCAATTGGATGCATATTCTAAGTGAGGGGCAATCTAAAGAATGTGATCATGCAAAACTATGCCTATATGAATGCAACATGAAAAATGCAAAAATTTGCAAAAATACCCCTACCCCAAGCTTAAAAACTTACATTGTCCTCAATGTAAATAATCAAGTCGGAGAGAGGAGAAAAATGGAACAACTCACCGAGGTGGTAGCGGGTGTTAGCTCACATTCCAGTTAAAAACTTGTTGGAAACTGCATCACGGCCATGAGGCTCATCACGGGCAGGCCGTGATCAATTCTGATCTCCTTTATTAGCTCATCACGGCCGTGACCACTGTCACGGCCTGGGCGTGATGGCTTCTGACTTTATTAGTCCTTGCTCTTTTTGTTCTTCCTTCCTCTTTAACCTGAAAACACTAGACAAATCTATTAATTTATGATTTTTGCCTCTTGATCTTCTCAAATTATTCAAGAGCTAAATTCAAAAACAAAAGGAAAAGGGAAAGAAAGCTTGGGTTGCCTCCCAAGAAGCGCTTGTTTACGGTCCTAAGCTTGACCAAACTTCCTTCAATCAACCAGGGTCGGTTGGGCGTAGAAGTGCAGGAACACTTCTCTTCCATGGGAGTCCTTCAAAGAGTCGATTCTGCTCATATGGCCAATTACGCTTCCGCTTTGCTCTTTTCATTCGGACCTTCCTGGCCTTACTCCCTCCCGGCGGAAGTTTTGTTTCCACATTATCAACAACTCCAACTCCATCACCATTTGGTGCATCATCAGCCATGCAAATCTTCGGAGTTGCTTCCATGTTGAGCTCTTCCTTTACCACTGGAGACGTGATATCGATCCTACACACATGGCTCTCAAAAGGAGGGTTGTTATATGAGTTAGTAAATTCAAAATCGACCCTACCTTCCTCTACATTTAGAGATAGTTTACCATTCCTTACATCTATTACTGCTCCAGCGGTGGCCAAGAATGTCCTTCCTAAAATGACGGGGAATTCAGAATTCCCTTTCATATCCAATACCAGGAAATTGGTAGGGATGAAGAATTTCCCTACCTTTACAGGAACGTTCTCTAGTATGCCTAGAGGAGTCCTAGTTGAGCCATCCGCAAATTGTAAGGAGAATTTGAATGGTCTCAACTCTTTTGTTCCCAACCTTTCCAAGATAGTGAGCGGCATCAAGCTCGCACAAGCCCCTAAGTCACATAAGGCTTGGTCGATTTTCACTTGTTTAATTGAGCAAGCGATAGAGAAGCTACCTGGGTCTTTCAGTTTAGGAGGCATTTTAGCTTCTATGTCTACTTGCTTTCTCTTGACCAACCTTTGTGGGAAAGGTATCGGGGGTTGGTACGGTGGTGGAGGGACATACTTTGGTTCTGGCTCTTCCTTTTTGCTCAAGTCCTCCTCCGGTTCCGCGTCCTTTTCCCCCACCCCAAGCTTATCATCCCTCAAGTGTATGGCATTACAATGCTCAATGGGATTAGCTTCGGGTTGACCCGGGAATGTACCCTTAGGTCTAGTGTATGTGCTGGCTTGTTGGGCAATCTGGGTTTCTAGCATCTTGTTATGGATTGCTAAGTTGTCTACCTTAGATGCTAGCTCTTTTATTGCCTCGTTTACGGCCCTGCCTTGCTGTCTAAACTCTTCATTTTGTTTTGTTTGAGTTTCAACAAAACTTTCCAATAAAGACTCGAGTTTAGATTTCTGTACCTGAGGATACCCCGGTGCGGATTTCCTATTACCTTGGCCCTCTTGGAACTCGTGGTTCAGCGTGTTGCTGTAGTTGCCGTAGGAGAGGTAAGGGTTGTTCTTCCTTTGGTTGTAGGGATTTGGGGGAGCATAATTGGGCAACTTCGGGTTTGTGTCGTAGAAGTTGTGACAAGCGTTCACTTGTTCCCCCGAAGCGCCGGATCCATGAGCAATACCTCGTGGGCATTCCATGATGTCGTGTCCCTGCATTCCACAAATCTCACAAACAATGTTAGTAGCACCTATTGCACTCACATTAGCCCTTTCAAGCCGATCAAAACGTTTATTAAGTGAGTCTATTTTTGACATTATAAGATCAGTGCTATTAACTTCAAACTTACCCCCCGAAATCTTGTTCGGGTTATTACCTCTTTCTGAACCCCATTGGTGGTAGTTGGTGGCCACGTTTTCAATGATGTTGAAGGCCTCAGTCAGAGGCCTATTCATAAAGGCTCCAGCTGCTGCAGAATCAAGTGACACCTTCGAAGAGTAATCCAATCCATTGTAGAAGGTGTGCACTAGTAACCACCTCTCGAGTCCATGGTGTGGGCAAGACTCCAGCAGTCCCTTGTAGCGATCCCAAGCTTCTGATAAGGATTCTCCATCTTTTTGGAAGAAGCCGGTGATCTGGGTTCGTATATAGGCCGTCTTGGATGGAGGGAAGAATTTCTCCAAGAACGCCTGTTCCAGTTGGTCCCAAGTAGACAAGGTGTTGGCGGGTATTTGCTTTAGCCAAGCCTTTGCCTTTCCAGTCAGAGATGAGGGGAATAACCTTAAGCGTATAGCATCGACCGGGGCACCATGAATCCTAATTGCATCGGTGAACTCCAAGAATGTTTCTACGTGATCAGTCGGGTCCTCCGAGGGCAATCCTCCGAATTGGTGCTGCCTAATCATGTTGATTAGCATAGGTGGTATAGTGTAGTTTTCCGCCTCAATCTCTGGCCTGGCACTCCCAGTTCGCAAACCCCTAGCATTTGGGGCTGCGTAGTCCTTCAATGGTTTCGTATCCGGTTGAATCACCATGAGTGGAATGGGACTCAACCTTTCTCCCTCTCTTTGTATCTCCTACGTCTGTCAAAGGTCCTCTCGATTTCTGGGTCAATCACAGTAAGGTCTCCAAGACTTAGGGATCTTTGCATATAACACACAGAGAGATGGATACACTAGAAGGAAAGAAATTTTGAATTTTTTTTCAAATATAAAAATTAAATATAAAGAAAATGTCCAGAAGAATCAATTTAAAAATTAAATTGAGATTCGAAAACGCACAGTCCCCGGCAACGGCGCCAAAAACTTGGTGTGCGTCGTGCGAGCGCCCGTGCGATTCCGGCAAGTGTACCGGATTGTCGCCAAGTAATAAAAGATATCGATCCCACAGAGACTGTGATCTCGAATCACAACTAATTATCAAATTAGTAAATCTGGACTGTATAAAAAGGATTTGTATTTTGAAAAGGTTTTGAATTTGAATTAAGAGATAAATAAAACAGAAAACAAATCTATTTGCGGTTTTTGGATCTAAATGGATTCCTAGGGATTTGGGTTGCCTACGAGATCGTTTACGTTGCTAACTCGATTATCCTTGTTAACTATCGAAATTGCCTTGAAGGCGAATTTATCCTCAAATAGCTTAAGCTCCCTCTCGGGTTACAAAACTCGTGCCCAATTGAACCAACCCCTACTCTCGTGGTAGTCGAATTCAGATTGAACCCTTTGCGTTTCGTGACAATTCGTTAATCCTCGAAGGACGGCTTATAACTCTCGTGATTTCAGTCCTAAGTCTGATTCTATAGATCTGACACATAAGTTCACCGCTAGGTTCCTCCTTAGAGTGCCTATGACACGCAAACAAGTGGCCACCGAATTTACGAGTGATTCAAACACTAGAAATCAGATCTAAAACAAAATCGTAATTAACAAAGATATTACATCAAATTAACATCATAAACAAAACTTGGGCATAGCCCTAATCCCTAGAAACTAAGCTACTACTCAAGCCTTGTCATGGTGACGACAAGCTTGATTACAAAAATCATGAAAACAGAAAATAAGAGAAGAAGAGGAAGAAGAAGAGAGATCCTAAAAGTTTGCCTAAGAGTAGCTGCCAAAAGTCTTCTTCTGCCTCTGCCTGGGTCCTTATTTATAGATTTGGGAAGTTTGAATCCCAATCTAACTCAAATTCTGATCCAAATCTGTTGCTTCAGGTCCAAGTAATGCGCGTCACGGCCGTGATGGCCATCACGGCCAGGCCGTGACGGCTTCAGCCTTGGGCACTTCTATAGATTTCAGACTCTCGCGACGCGAGACTTCAATTTTTTCCTGTGATAGGAATTACGGCTAGGCCGTGGCAGATTCTGACTTGTGGGGGTGAAAGGTCACGGCCCTGATGGTCATCACGGTTAGGCCGTGATCGGTTCTGACTTCAGTCTTTCTTCCTTTTCAGTTTTGCTTGATCATGGCCGTGATGGGCATCACGGCCTAGCCGTGATGGGCTCTGTTTGGCTCATTTTCTTCACTTTTCAAGCCCCATCTTCATCCAAACTCCATCATGGTTGATCCTGAGCATTTTACCCTTGATTTCTGCAAAACAACACCACGAAAACCGCCTTACCCGTTCCAAAGTAAAAATAACCAAAAATCCAATTAAATGTCCCTAAACTACATGAAAATGCATGCAAAATTATAGACAAAGATGAGGTGAAATCACACTCATCAATAGCCATCAATATAAATTTGGGGGGGGGTGCCTATGCAATAAAAAAGGAGGAAATAACAAATCATCAAAGGAACAATTTGAAAATTGAGAAACTGCAGAATATGTTGCACTAAAGCTGCTGCCTTTCCTCCTCCCAAGTAATCTATGTTATTCATTTAAAAAAAAACAGAATTAAAAGCAATAAAGTTCCCCCCATCAGCAGAAATATGGGCAGGAATACAGAAATGTCTAAGTTTGGGGGTGGGTGATTTTGACAAGAGATCTTGAACTCCACCTAAGTTAGCTACTTCCCAAAAATCCCGCACCTGAACTTTAGCCTCATTACAACCCATTAAAGTCCTATTGCTGTGTGCAGTTTGTGTTTGTGCTTTTGATTGTTAGAAATTTGTCAAGCCTATGATAGAGTTGCATATGAATGAAGATTGAGCGAAACACCAACACAGAACATAAAGTAGAGTGAATTGAGTGATATGACAAATCCAATAATGTGTTAAGCCCCTGTTCTTAGGAAGATGATCTGGCGAGTCTTCACCCTTGCATCCAAAGGATATTTGGAAAATGCACCTAAGACTATGTTGAGAGGTAATTTGGTTGGAGTTCCTTGCTAAAACTGAGTTGAAAGCTCAGGGAAATCACACACACACTATGGAAAGTGATTAAGAAAATGGTATTTTGTGTTGAGCATATTCCTGAAAAATACATTTGAGGACTGCCATGGACTTTGCTTATACTGTTCTGATTTTTTTTTTGATAATGCTTGTTGAATGTCATTACTTGAGGACAAGCAATGGTTCAAGTTTGGGGGTGTGATAACTCTTAGAAATAAGAGTTATTACTATCCTTTTAGCTTAATCATTGATCTTGTTTTGATCAATTTTGGAAAAGAACTTCAAGTTTTGTTTGATTGAGTAAATATCAGTGTTAATTTGATTAATTGCAAAAAAGCTATAAATTCTGATATGTTATTGCTGAAGGTTTGATTTAGATTTGAGTAGGTTTTAAAGGTGTAATTGCTGAAGGAATTGCTCTAGGATGTTTTGGAGTGATGCAGCTTCCGGGGAGCAAGTCATTACAAGATAAAATCATTTCTAGCTCAGCTATTGCCCACTAGAAGACAAAATACCCGTTGTGCTGTGCAAAAAGGAAGAGAGGGAATACAATGCAGCAGTTGTGTGTACTTGGGAAATTGGTCAAGGAATATTTTAGTATTTGAATTTTGTAAAAGCCCAAAAAGTGAGGGATGAGAGAAAGTGTAACCCTATTTTGGGAGCTAGTACACATAGTGAGTGTGAACTTGCTTTTAGGGTCAGCTTTGTACTGTGTACAACAGCCGTTAGCTTCCACCCTTGTCCTCTCTATAATTAATTTACGTTTATGGTTAGCATTTTCCTTTATTATGTTGTGTGTTGTCATTAAGCTCATTATGAGCTAAACTCTCTTAGTTAGGATTCTAAGAATTTGTAATTAATATTGATGGGTATTCAATGCAAAGGATATTATTCATTTTCTTCTTCTCTGCTTAAATGTTTATTTTAGTTTGTACTGATTAACTAAGCTGAGATACTAGCTACTTAAGTTTGGAAAAACTGAATTAGTGGATTTGATTAGAAGATAAAGATAGAACAATTAATTGGAAAATTAATTGTGTTGAATGAGCCAGAAATGGCCTTCACCTATTTAAGTAGCTGGATGTGCTTATCTTACAGCCGAGGGAAATTAATTTGAACTTAGGAATAAGAAGCTTTTAATGAACTCAGTTATTACTGCTGGAAAGCAAATTTTCATTTCTTGAACTAAATGTTGTAGCATCCTGAAGCATGAATTACCCTTAAGTAAGATTACAAAGGATTAGATTCCTAGTTGTTTCCATTTCTGTTTTCAACTCTCATTATTGCTCTTATTACTTTCGTGCACTTACAATTTCTGTACGAGACTTATATATTCCCCTTACTTTACATGCTTAAAATCACTCTTTATTTGATTAAGCTAAGTAGAAAAGGTTAAAACTAGCATTTATATTCAAATCATTTAAATTCTCGTGGGAACGATCTTTACTCACTCTTTATTACTTGTTTGACTGTGTACACTTGCACACCTTTTTACGACCAACATGGATAGGACAAAAACCCAAAATTTTGTCCCCCACCAAACCATGAGACAAAAAGTTGTCCCATGGACAGACTAACAAAAAACAAAATTATCCTTACATCTCTCTCCTCTCTCCCTCCTCGCTCTCTCTCCCTCTCTCCTCTCTCCTCTCTATCTCTCTCTCTATACATAACTATACAAAATTATATATTGTATATTTATATATTAAATAATATATATTATAAAGGGTATTCCGGTAATTTTAATATTGTTTGGTTTGTACTGTCCATTATCCATCAAACAATGTACAAGACAGAGTTGTCATGTAACTCAAGGATTTGTCCTGTGCTTTCCCGTCTGTCATGTGTTGTCCTGATACCTTTTGCAAATCAAACACATCCTTAGTATTTGTTTTTAGAAATATAGATCATACCCCGTTCCGGCAAATACGGTTTTTGGCAGGAACATTTGACGCCCACCATGAGGTCGAGGTAAACTTTCATCGGTCGCACAATTCGAATCTCGTTTTCTCACCACGAAGAAAATCAGGGAAGGAATTTCTTATGTTTCTTATTATTCATTCATTGAGATAGATTGGTGTTGATTAATGAGATTGTTGATAGATATCGTATTAGATTGTTGATCTGTTGTATATTAAATAATATAAATTCTTAAATGCATCTAATTATGCAAACTCACATGCATTTTCTTTCTGCTATTAATTAATAATGCAATCACTAGTGCAAAATATACATTTAACATCAGTTTTTTAACATCGGTTTTAAAAAACCGATGTGAAATAGGAGGCGGTAGCATTTTTGAAATTAAAATGAAATATTTTAACATTGGTTATTTAAAAACCGATGTGATAAAAATATTTAACATCGGTTTTCAAAAAAACCGATGTGGAAAAGTGAAAAAAATAATATAATAATTAGACATAAGATTCCACATCGGTTTTGAATAACCGATGTGGAAAATGGAAACAAATTATAATTTTTTTTTAATGAGCCGTAAGATTACACATCGATTTTAAAATAACCGATGTAGTAAATTAAAAAAATGAAATTTTAATGAAAATTGTAAGTTTCTACATCGGTTATCAGGAAACCGATGTGAAATATCCTAACCACATCGGTTTTTAAAAACCGATGTGTAATAACCTAATTTTCTATTTTCATTCCCTCCTACTCTTCGCGCCGTCTTCCATTACATTTGTTTTTCATTCCTTTGTCACTGCTTCTCCATCTCTCTCACTGCTCTCACTCTAAGTCACATTGCAAAGAGAACCACCTCTTTCAGCTATAACGATTTCCCTTTCCCCCTAACTCTCTGCAAATCCCTAATCGTAGACAAAGAAGAAGACCACTGCGAGCCTTCATTTTCTGCTTCGGAAGAGAACCACTAAGAACCACTGAGAACGGCCATCCGCGAGCTACCCTAGTTTGAAGAGCACCATTTTTGCTCGTCCCTCCTCCTCCCTCAGGTATGCGTCTCTCTCTCTCTCTCTCTCTCTCTCTCTCTCTTTCTCTCTCTCGCTCCCTTCTTCACGTCGCCGCTTCTTGCATTTTTGTGTCTTGAGTCCTTGTTCTGTGTATACTTGTGTTGTTCTGTGTGTGAAGTGTTATAAAGTGGGAATCTATGTCTAATCCACCTGGAAATGGCACCAAGACTGGATTTTTCCAGTGGTGGTATCACGCGTCACGGTCGTGATGGCTGTCAAGGCTAGGCCGTGACGGATTCTGCCTGGAGGTTGCTTCACTGGTTGGTCTGTCACGACCGTGACCACCATCACGGCTAGGCCGTGATCAGTTATGCCTATAAGGGTCTGGTTCAGTTGGAATGTCACGGCCGTGATGGCCATCACAGCCAGGCCGTGACAAGTTCTGCTTAAAGGCATATTATATGTATACGTTGATATTTATAAGTTATGTTTACGTACGTTGATCGATATTTATAAGTTATGTTTGATATTTATCCTGACATACTAACAAGTTTTTTTTTGTTTAAACAGGTATATATGGATGATCGTGAGGATATCCCTTCTTCATGCAGCGGGTCGGAGACCCCGTCTACTGGTAGAAAGGGTAGACGTGCCACACGAATGAGGAATTTGATTGCCAACCGTGGTTCAAATCAAAGGATAAGAATAGACTTTGATAATAACCGCAATCCTATTGGGCCAACGGCAGAAGAAGCTTTATGATTTGGTGGCGAGTCTTGCTAGGAGCGAGCCTAGTATACTCATTGATATTTGGAAAGATGTACCGGCGGACGTGAAGGATCGAGATATGGGAGAGTATTCTGGTATCTATACTTTTACGTCTGTGTTTGTCTGTATCTACTTTATTTTTATCTTAATAATATCATCCGAGAATTCGTTGATTCTTTTGGTCTTAATGTTTGCTGACCTTTGACATACCAGGATACGTGACGTTATGAAGAAGCGTTTGCTAAAGTATCTTTGGTGAGCGTTGGAGGGGTTTTAAGGCCAACCTGGGCAGATACTATGTATTCAATACAAAATGTAAAAAGAACCCACTTGAGGTGTACCCGTTTCTTGACCAGGCGACGTGGGATCGCTTTGTTCAGAGCTGACATGATCCCAGCTTTCAGGTTAACTTATTTGATTTGTCTCTAAATTTATGTAATTTCATTAATTTTATTTACTTATGTAATTTAATTATCTTCTATTTATAACAGGAGAAGAGGAAAAGGGGGCAGAAAAACCAAAGCAAGAATGTCTACCCCCATGTCATGTCTCGTGGGGGATATAAAAAGCTTATACAAAAAATGGTTGAATAGGAAAAGAAAGCACGTCAGGAAGCAGCATCTCAGGCGGATCCTAATGCTGAAAATCGTCCAGAGGTTGTTGATCCACCTCCACCCCCACGCCATCGTAAATGGAAGAGGGGCCGACAAATAAAAATGGGATAATATACATCTGAGGAGGCCCGCCAAGTAGCTGAGAAGATTGTAAGTATAGTTTGAATTGTAATTGTCATTTTAAGATTGTTATCGAATTGTAATGTGACCTGATATTTTATGTGATAGGATTCCTTGGGCGAGTAGGTAACCCAAGGAACCTTTGTTCCTAGAGGACGTGAGGATATCTTAGCTGTTGCCATCGGTAAACCGGACCACTCGGTCCGTGTCATTGGTGTTGGATGGGGCGTCGGCATTCGCCAATACCATGGTTCATCTTCACACCAATGCCACAGGGATGATGATGCAGATAGAGCACGGCTAAAACAGGAGATTGCAGCTGAGCTTCGACAGGAGATGGCCGAGCAGTTTACCCAGCAGATGGCAATATTGACTTCTATGTCCCAACAGATGACAGCCGGTGTCCAACCCTCTGTCCATGTGAGCACTAAGGGCTCATGTGATCCTCCTCATCAGCCTGAAAATGATGATGATGGTGATGATGATGATGATGATGATGACGACCGTGATAGGTGTGAGCTGTATGTTGATGATCATCATCATCGCCGCGTAGTGGCATTGGGGAGGCCACATAATAACTTAGGTAATACCATACACCATCGTTTATTACCGGATGATTAGCTGAGGGTCGTTGTTGAGATTATTCGAGATACTGATGCTCGAGTCCCTGTGCCCACTGAGGAGGTTCAAACAGTGGGTCAGGCCCCCGGTAACTTCATCCTTTGGCCAAGAAGACTGGTCAGCTTTCTTGTTGCATCTGAGGTATTGAGTTAGTTGTGTTTTTCTATATTCATAGTTGAAATAATTTATTATTGTTTAAAGATAATGCTTTATTTTTATTCGTTATAGGATGTTGGAAATGATATTGTGCCTAAAAGGTCGGATCCAGGAAGACCAGAGATGTCTGCTCCTGCCAAGGTATTCATTTGACCATTTAGTTAATTACGAATTAAATAACTAAATTATCCGTGATTACTAATATATATCTATGTTGTTTAGGGGATCGACAAAGGGGCACCTGGCCATGGTGATGTTTTTAAAGTTCTGTCTATACAGGTTGTCACCATGGAGAATGACGCAGCCTTGGTAAGGTTGGAACATGATGCCAGTCCAGGTGATGAACTGTATATCCCAAAGAAGGAACTTATGGAGATGGCACTCAATAAAGAAATGTCTAGTTCTGCACACATATCGTTAAGGTGCATGTAAGTACATTTTATTCATAAGTTAAGTAATTAATTTTTACATACTATGATAATTAACATGTTTTTCCAATATATTAGGTATCTGCATCGTATGTTGGTTGATCAGGGTAACCTCGCCCTTTATGGGTTCATTGACCCCATGTTCATTCAGGGTGATGTTCTCCTAGCATCAGAAGACCTGGTCACCACCATATGTGATATACTTGCCCGAGACGATCATCAAATCTACCTTGCGCCTTATCTCAATAAGTAAGTACCGGTTATTTAAGTATAACTATATATGACTTAGTCACTAACTGTTCCGCAAATACAGCCAGCATTGGCAACTGTTGATCTTGTACCCTAGGATGAACATCGTGGTCTTCTTCTTCTCATTGGGAAATAAGCCGGCGAATGCACTGAAGACAATCATCGAAACGTAAGCATTAAAATACTTTATAATCAGTAATGCAGTTGTTTTAATTATCTGAAATCTATTAGATATACTTTAATTAATGTTTTTGTCATGATAGGTCTATTACTGCAAACCACATGTTGCGTGGTGAAAGGCGTACTCGGGCTATCAGATGGATTATTCCTAGCGTAAGATATTTATTAGTTCAAATGCATCAAATGCAGTGGGTATAATTATTGATTTCTATTTAATTGCTCATATTCTAATTGGGTTTCATTTGTACGTAGTCACGTATACAACGTGGATCATGGGAATGTGGCTACTATGTGATGCAGTGGATGTTGGAAATTATCTCCTCCAGGATCACTGAAAGATGGCACGAGGTAAATGTTAATTGACACAATTAGAAGTAATAGTTATAGATTCGTTATATGTTTTATGTTAGTTCATTACTTAAAAGATATTATAATCTTTTGTCCAATTAAACTTGCAGATATTCAACAATCCAACTCCATTATCTGATTCCGACATCATCAACATAAAGAGGCGTTGGGCAACTTTCTTTCTTGAAGTGTACCAACCATAGTTTGTATATATGTAGTTAGTTTAAAAACTTATCATGTACTAGCTATAGTGTACTTTTGACTGATCATATGTATTTTGATATGAAATCTATAATATATCATGTAGCCTTTTGGTTTCTAATTATCTTTGTTGTCTGAATGTAATTGATCGTACATATGTATTGTTCGTAATAAATTCAGTATATATTATTTGTGTTTTTGTCGTACAAAAGTGATTGTGTTTAGAATATTTACAGTATGTTATTCTGGTATTGATCTGCATTACTGAAACAGGGGAAATGAATGACAGAAATGTAAATAACAGAATTAAAAAAAAAAGAGAATTTCAAAAACCGATGTGGAAAGTGATATTTCCAATAGCTTACCAATTGACAAATTTCACTTTCCACATCGGTTTGTTAAAAAACCGCTGTTAAAAATGTACTTTACACATCGGTTTCAAAATCGATGTGTAAAGTGGCAATAAACCACATAAGTCTTTTCAACATCAGTTTGAAAACCGATGTGAAAAGCCAAAAATAACCGATGTGGAATCCCTTTTCTGCACCAGTGAATTCATACATGTATATTGAATTCATGACGTGAATTGCCACTTGAATCACTGACGCATCATCACTAAAATTGTTATTGGCAAATATTACGTATAAGCCTATTAGATAGTTCATCTGCCATACGCCCATGCGTAGATTAATATCAATTTTTAGCCATGTAATTAATTAATAACTATGCGAAGTGACATCCAAATTCTAATTGCTATTAACTATGCAATTCATTGACTAACACTTTGCATGTTTTTCTTTATTTGATTTTTACTTCGACATAACTGGTCAAGGTTGAATTCGAACTTGCATTGAAGGGAGGACTCTTCAAAAATTAGTTGTTGATGTGTCGTACACCATTTAATATTATCCAACTGGAAGGCAAATTGGTACGCATGAGGATAAGCCCAGATTTGAGTTGGTGTCGACTCAACAGCATTAGTGGAATCCGCGTGGACGAGCATGACTGTCACATAATATCCTGGAAAAAACGAGTCCACTCGACCTAAACCGAGTTTCGAAACTCAGCCAAGACAGGTATGGGATCCAGTGTTCGAGGCTTCGAGTTGAGCATGGAATATATATGATGCGAGGTTTGGTACAAATATGAAAGTGGTTTGGAGGGACGCCATCTTCCTGGTCTACCTCAACGACATCCTCCTGGTCACATGGCTAAAAGATAAGTATATTTCAGTTTAACACTTTTGCTTCTTAAAGGTAACAAACCATCCAGGTTGTTAGGGAAGGACCATGCTATTTTTATCAACAAAAAAATAAGAAGAAGAAAAAAAAAGTCAATTTTGCTATTATTAAATTAACCATTAGCATGTAGTAGTATGACTATTAGATTGTTGATTAACACCCAAATTCTGATTGGCATTAGCTATGTATGCAGTTCTTTAAAAAAAGAAAAAAAGAAAGAAAGAAAAGAAATCTGGAATTTGAATTTATTAAGATTTTGATTTTGTTAAGTTGCTTACCCAAGACCACTAACAACCACTTGGATAAGGGAAGTTAAGTGAATTTGTTTTATGATAAACAAATTGGATAAGTGACTTTAATTTATTTAATTCTGTTATATTTTATATTTTTCTACTTGTTCACACTTAATATTTGTAAATATATAAGATAAGATATTATCTCTATCATTATCTTTTTGTTATTGTCTCATCATATAATTTAATTTGATAATCTCTTATTAGAATTTAAATTCAAAATTCAATTTAAGTTATGTATAATGTTTGAAAATTCAATTTGAGATTATTAGCTTGACGATAATTCCTATAGTCAAGCTCCTTATGAAAAGCCGAGGTTGAGAAACACTCCCTCGTGGAGGTCAAACTTTGCTTCCTGGAGAAATTTAATTATTACCCCTTTATCTTGATGGTGACATGTTTGTTTTGGTGGGATTAAGAAACAATTTTTGTTAAATTTAATGTCTCCCATACAAATACATTTGGATTTCGTTAAAAAATATATAAAAAGTAAATAATAATGCTATAGATATTTGATCATTTGATTTAGTCATCCTTCCATTAGAAATTTGAATTCAAAAGGCTAACCATGATGATATTTATTTTTAGCTATCCGATATCTTAAATGAGGCATGTTAAATACACTTTTTAATTTGATTGATCATTTTATTCAAACTCACCTAGATGAGTTAACAAAAACAATATAATAATATCCTTTGAATATATATGCATGGCATGCAACGATTGTATCAATAAAGTCAGTCACACAGAATATATGAATATTTTCTAAAATTTTATTAAGGTTTTTTTATTCAAAATTAGAATTTCAATTGTAACTTCAATTTAAATTTATGATTTTGGATTCAAATTATCTTATCTAATGGTTTCCAGAAATCATTGTATCTTATCCTATTGTGACACCCTAACTTGGATCATCACATGGTTATCCGTTTGCGAAAAATAAAATCATAAATTCGCTGGTTGCTTTCGGAAAATAATGTTTTCTCAACGTTTGTCTTAAACAAAATGGGGTGATAAAATTTTTTCTTTTCAACATCGTCACAACAACGTTCACATAATCCCATTTATATATATATATATATATATATATATATATATAAGTCATACAACTATACTGCCTCGTATGTTTCACACTTAAACATTTATAATGAAAAGATTATTCCCAAAACATAACTTAACGTAAACCTAAGCTGGTCAAACACTACGACAAAAAGAACCAGCACCAACATGCCCCGAACTAAACATTCTTCTTCTTGTAGACGCCATAGTCCTTAAGAGGTTCATCTGAATTCCACCACGTAGAACCCAGAAGAGAAACCACAAATAAAACATGCAAGAGTGAGAAACCGACAATTGGATCATAACGCGAGAACCATATGTACGACACAACAAAACATGTACAAACCCAGATCAGTTAATTTCTCATAATTAAATTAGCATACAGCGCAATATATCAAAGGGTCTCACACCCGAACATCGTCATTTTAAAATATGAATGCATGAACACTTCAATATTCAGGCTCTAAAATTTCGTACTTAATCTCATGAGATATCCCAACCTCGTGATGAGTTAATCAGACTCGATTGCCACACCAGGCAAAAAGGCACACAGTTAAAAGCCATCGCACACTGTCCAACACCGTGGCATAGTGATAACATCGTGAATGGGGTCTCACTGTCCTCCCGGCACAATGAAGAACATCGTAGCATGATCTACCTGACACCGCAAGGTAATCACTCATAGAACCATGGCACGTTCGCCAAATGCATGCAAGAAAACACTTTATTCTCGACACTTTTCTTTGTGTTATATCTTTTTGTCAAAGCTCTCAAAAGCTTTCGACCAAACATAATTTCAAACATCTTTAAAACTTTCGTTAAAACACAGGACCTCAAAGTCCGAGTGCTCAATCACGAAACCATAGACTGATGCATCAGGCTTAGATTCAGGGTAATAGAAAACATCTCAAAATGTTTTAACTTCTTTAAGTATTTAACCAGTCTACAACACAACGACCCTTAATACCCCGACGTCTCGGTTATTAAGTTCAAACCTCTTTAAAACAGTTTCAACTTAAAACTTGATTTCGGAAAATTTGTTAAGCGGGAAGATTTGTCATAAAACACCGGTTACCAAAAAACATCATTTTCAGAAAAGAGGGTCACAGAGATTTGAAGTTCATAAAAAATACACGTTGCCGTTTCTAAAATACTTGCCGTCATCGGTTTTCCAAATTGTCGTCGTTAAGTCATTTTAAAGTATTTCAGGATAAAACTTAGCTTTTTCCGCTTAAATTTTTTTCTAAAATCACAGTTAAGTTAATTTCGCAGATTAACTTCACAAAATAACTTTTTATAATATTGTGGAATATCTTATGTAAAAATTAACAGTAGTAAAATATTTTCACGGTGACCCCCTCTCTGTGACACATAGTTCACTTTTTCAAATATAAATCATTAAAATAATAATATTTCTCAAATACTTGTTATTTTTCCAAATAATGTTTTCCATAAACATTATATTCCAACATTTCCCATAAAACATTGAATATAATTTTATGCAGTTTATTAAAGTTTTTACCTGATTAATCGGTTGTGCACTGACCACTGTCAGGCTTCACAAACAACATCCAACATCATCATCAGAACTATATTACCAGACAATTCATACATCATAGCAATATAATATATATATCTGTGAATAATTAAATAAATTAAAAGCAGATAAAATAACCGAAACACAAATAAACAGCTAGAAACACATAGCCAAATAAAATAAACCAGAAACACCTCAACCACATAAACAAATGTATACAGACCAAAAACATGGACATATGGCCATCCGAATAATCCGTCAGGTAACCCCTCTTACCTCTCGAAGATTCACAGTAAGTTGAATTTAATTCGTCGGAAGCTAGAAACTCACGTACACCGCTTTATACTTAACCTTCAACAATCACTACAAAAAAACTGTCAATTTGCGGCGGTTTTAAACTCAATTTGTGGCGGTTTTTGACCTCCGCAAAATAATTTACGGCATTTTTGGAAACCGCCGCAGTTACGTTCGCCACAAGCAATTTGCGGCGGTTTATGAAAACCTCTGGTATCTTTCTTATATTGTGGCGGTTATATTGCGGAGGTTTTCAACCTCCACTAGTAGACAATCACATAAATAATCAATCACAAAACATCAAATTCCTCCTATGTTGGTCACGGCCTCATAGTGTTTAAGGACTAAACAAACTCCAAATTTGTTTAAGTCATGGATTAATGATTCTAATATACTTAAGGAAATGGATTAAGGCTAAACAACAAAGTTAAGAATCAAAACCATCATAACCCTCTCAATGGTAGATTCGGCCAAGACATGAAATTATGGTTAGGAATCTTAGTTTGACATAAGAACCTAGATTCATCACTAATACATGTTCAATAGATGATTAACATGCTCACTTCCATGACAAGAAGTCAAATTTCTATACCCATTTTTTGTATGATTCGGCCTAGGCTAGAAATAGGGGAAGGAAAATTTTGTTTGCAACAATATCTTAGACCACGATAGTAGAGATAATAATAAGAACATAGAAAGTGGTTTCAAATTTTTAGGATTTTTCTACGATTTACTATGATTTTTCAAAGTTATGAACATAAACTTGAATCTAGTTTGAACATGGTGATTTAAGACGTCAAAACATGAAAACTTATGAAGGACATGACATTAAATTAAGGTATAGAGTAAGAATCACCTCTTCAAGAATAAGAAATGAGCAAGAAATGACAACTTTCTTCACAAACTCAAGCTTTTTGGTTAAGAAGAAAATGGAGAAAATGCTAAGTGAAGAAGATGAAGACACTTGTAGAAAGTGGTGGAATGATGTAGAAGCTTGCCCCTTGGAGCTTATGGGCAGCCAAGCCTCCATGGGCCTTGCCCCTTTGCGCAATTTGCTTGTGGAAGTCCAAGCCCATTACCAATTTTCCAACATAAAACATGTTTAAGTCTTTAATTAAAGATAAAGGAAATTGAATGATAAGAAATTGGTTTAGGGAAATTGAAATATTAAACATGTTTTTGGACATTAGGGTAGCATCCCCACATGAATTTTGATTGGCCAAAATTGATCCAATTTACTTGGACGATTCTAGAAACCAGTTTAGGGACCAAAATGCAATTAAGAATAAGTTTAAGGACCAAAATACAATTTCCATAGAAATTGTCATCATGAGGCCATGTGCACTATTAATGTGTTCACATGGGTGACTCACCATATGTGACTCATTGGTATCATCCGTTAGCGGCTCCAGGAAACCCCGTAATCTGCTCCGTTGCTTCCCCGATTCAATATGACGCCCGAATAAAATATAATATTTCACTTTTTAGTGAAATATTTCAAAATAACCAAGATCGTAGGAAATTAAATAAAAACCTTAATTTTTTCGTTCACGAGTAAAAATTAGGTCTTCTGGTCAGAATAAATATACTATCAGTGAAAATAACGGGCCGAGATTCACTCGTCGTTTCAACCTAAATTTTAATCGTTGCCTTCTACGTTCAAGTAGAATTGAATGGTAACCTCCGTTTATTTAAAATAATTTTCTAATACTCATATGAATATATAAACAGTAGCACATTCATTATCGAAAAAGAAAACAGCGGAAAATCGGGATGTTACACCTATCCTATCTAATCTGATCATATCTTATTAGAGTTTAAACTCAAGCTTGATTTTAAGTTGTTTCATCTTGTCTGATGGTATCGTATCATATGATTCATGTAAGTCATATAAGCTATTTTGATATTTAGATTTAATGGTTCACTGCTGCTTTTTGAAGGAGATCAAGATATGCTTGACATGCTTGACTACCCAACTTGAACGACCTCATCTCAACAGTTTGGTGCCCAAGCCAAACTAAATGTACATGATTGCACCGCATAGGAGGTCAATGTCACCAAGAATCAGAATGATGGTCGCCGGTGGAAAGATTACTACTAAGAGTCCACAATAATGGACATCAGTAGACAAACTCTCAAAGAGCTTGAAGATAACAAGCGTTGGGAGACCAAAACCAAAATAAATGACCCTACAAAACCCCTGGAGTTTCACAGCTTAGGGGATGGGCATAAATAAAGTCCTTATGTGTAGATCACACCAAATGACCCTACAAAACTCCTGGAGTTTCACAGCTCGGGAGATGGGCATGAATAAAAGACCCTATGAAACTCCTGGAGTTCCACAGCTCGGGAGATGGGCTAGATAAAGACCCTAGAAAACCGAGTTCCACAGCTCAGGGGATGAGCATAATCAAAGTCCCTAAAATACTGGACAATCAAAGTCCCTAAAAAGGGGCGCCAAACAAAGTCCCTAAAAATGAGCTTTTCAGCTCGGGTAACGAGCACAAAGTTCGATGAAGACGAACTCGGCCGGAGCTTGGCGTAAGTCTAATCCAATAGTAGTCATAGTCTTTTCAAATAAAATACTTGTTCAACTAAGCTACAAGTCTGGCTCAAGACAAGGTCTTCAAACAAGCTCATAGCCAGCTTGTCAACAAGCAGCAATAATCATAAGTTTAGGAGAGCATTGAATAAGTTCATTCTTGAAAATTAATTATAATTCTCTTATGCTGTTATTAGGGAGCTCACAGCCAAAGTGAGCATAAAACGAGTTTACCCCAAAATGGGCTCAGTACCCAAAGTGCTCAAGATGAACATTGAGGGAGTATCTTATGAGCTTGGGCAAAATTCAAGGTTAAGATCAATACTTTTGAGTATATTACTAGTTCAGAAATTAATGTTAAGGGGAAATAAGAAATCTTTACAAAGCTATAAGGCTAGAACTTCACGCGGAGAATTCCGAGCATTTACCGAGCTTAGTGATGACGATTTCGGCAAGTATACCTAGTCGCAAACAAGTAATATGATGGTGAGATCGGATATCATCCACAGGGATCAGTTGTCAAGTACCAATTCACAGATTGAACTACTATTTAGACGATCGTTTGGAAGGAAGGGAGCTCAATATTAAATACCAAGCCCAACAAGAGTTAAAAATAAACAATTTAAAAAGGAACAAGGTCTTTTTGGATTTTTATCAAACACTTAGTAAGCAAAAGGAGATGTGATCAACAAATGGATGAAAATGTCGGTGTTAGACTACACTAATCTTTCCTCAATTGCAATGAAATGGTTACTAACAAAAGTCTTAATTCAATTATGACAATCAAGCCTTTTAAAAATGCTCAAACCCTAATTCCTTAGGTGAATGAGCCTAAAACCCCAAATTAAACCCTAATTCCTTAGGTGGATTAACATGAGATTTTGCATAAAGAGTCAAGACTTAAAAGATTGCAAGCAATTCAAGAACCATTCTTAGATTCATGAACTACTTGGTATTTGATTCATGAGCATGCAAAAGTTCCAACTTTCCAATTGTCTACCAAAGCAACAAATTACTTCATGGGTGATCAAGCCAAGAAAAGCATTAAGTATAGAATCAAATACCCATAATAAACTAGAACTTGCATTAGAACCAAATCAAAATACAACCAAGTTTAGAGAAGTAAACATCTAACCTCAACAAGAGGAGGTTTAGCTAGACATAGTAGAGAAAGCAACAAAAGAAGATGAAATAAACAAGAAAAATGGAACAAACTCCATTAGAAATGGTGTTCCAGCTGAAAGAGGGCATTCTTCACTCCTTTTGGGTCAATTAGGTCTAGTGGCTGCTGATGGGTTCCCTCAAAATGGAAAATAAGGGTTTAAATACCCTGTCAGGATTCGCGCCCAAGCTGAGCGTGGGGTTGCTCACGCTGAGCGTGAGACAGACGGAAAGTAAGTTTCATCAGTCGAATCCACGCTGAGCGTAGGAATTCCATGCTGAGCGTGGATATGGCAGAAACAAGTCCTCCTAACAGGTGCAATTGGCTCCTTTCTTCATGCTTCTTTGCTTACTTCTTCACCAAATCCACTTTAAGTCTTCATGGTTTACTTCCTTATTGAATCCTAAAATTGACAAAAGATGAACCTAAATTAGATTGCACATAAGGAGAACAAATTAAGCTAAAATTAACATCAAATGCATGAAATTAACAAAAACACTTAAAACACTAATTATGACTCAACTAACTAAAAATGGGGACAAAGCAAGGATAAAAACATGAAATTGGGAGTAAAATTCACTCAAGAAAGGCACAATTACTTGATAATTTAACGAATTATCACTCCCCCAAACCAATCATTTTGCTTGTCCCCAAACAAAAAATAACTAGAACTAACACACAAAACATAAGACACAAAAGACTAACAAACCAATCTCTAACATGACTAAGAAAAACTGAATGAGAGCACAATTAGACAAACTCACGAAAAGGCAAAATTGTAACAAGACTAATTCCTAAAATGAAGCATCAACTGGTAGCAAGCTTAATTCCAAAAAATGTCAGGAAGCAAAAAGCATAACAACTTTGCAACTCCATATTCTTTAAAATTAAAAATCATGGCAATTTTGGCAAGAGAAGAACCATAAAACCTTAGTCCTCACAGGATGCACCCTCATCAAATAATCACTCTAGTATGTGATGGTGAAGTGTTTCTCTGAAAACACATATTAGAGTCATGGAACTATAGATTTGCTTTTCATCTAATTCCAAAAAAAAAAGTCACAAACCACAAGCATGCACAAATCAAAGGGACTTTATTTGGGTTGTAACTTGGCTAAGGTGGGAAAACAGTGAAGTGAGAAACAAGTGAAATGAGGAACAAACAAACAAACAAAAGATGTCCAAGAGAATATGAGAGCAATTACAAAAGTTAAATTGTTTCAACATAAAGCACAAAATTCGAAATTGCTATAATTGATTTTTTTTTCAAGCACTTGCTTTTGAAATTCAAGCACTTTTACACTTTTTTTTTTCAAAATTTCTCGCATTATTCCATTACCCTCTCCCCCAAACCAAATTCTTTGCTTGTCCACAAGCAATTCACCAATGCTCTCTTATTCTCAGGTTGGAATAAACATGGTAATCATCATTCAATAAGAAAGGGTGGGAACAAAAAGTAACAATAAGCTCAAATGGGTTAGCAAGGAAATTTTTCATGCAAGGTTGACTTTTTGGCTCAAGTGGCTTATGAAAAACGGCCCAAATCATTTTTATGTAAAACATGCAATTCATGACTCCTAGACAAAAGAATCAAGCAAATCTCAGCACATCAACTCAATGGTGCAACTCAAAGAATTAACATTCAAGCCCAATATCTCACCAAGGTTAAACTAAGATTCCATACTTTCATTCCAAACCTCATTGCCATGAATTTAATGAAAAAGAAACGAAAATATGCAAAAAGGTTATGAAAAATGCTATGAACACATTTGGAAAGTTAAGACTAAACTACAAGAAGAACTTCAAAAGAAAGGAACATAACCCGGCAAAATGCACAAACTGGGGAGAATGCGAAAAGTGACAACTCAAACAGCATCTAAAATCAGGAATTGCTTGGCTTGCTCTCTTTTGTTCCTTTTTTTTTCCATGTTAAGACAAACTAAAAACAACACACAACTAACTAAGGCAACAAATCACAAAAACCACAACCAGGAAACAACTACTAACATTATAAAAGAAAATCCAACATCCACAAGTTCAACCAGTCAAGCATAAAACGAACACATAAGAAGCACTGTGCAAAAGATCCAACAGTTATAACAAAAAAACTAAACTTGCAGTAAAATAAAAAGGAACTAGGAGTCATCCTCCTCCTCATCATCTGCTCCATAATCTCCATCAACCACAGGAATGTCAGCTTCACCATCCTCCAAGTCAGAAAAGTCCTGCCAATCAACATGCTCTCTGACCTCCTCCTCCGTCGGGAAATGTATCGGAGTCGAAGGTCCAGCTGTATGTGCTCTTCCCAACTCCCTCATCATAGCCATCATCATCTGCCTCTCGCGATGCCCAGCCTCCAAGTTATGCTTAAATTTATCCAAAGTATGCTCTATTCGGGACAAGCGCTGAGGCTTAGATAGATTGCGAGTGGAAGGAGCCGATTTACCTGGCCTAACTGAGGCTTCATCATTCACCAAACAGTGTAAACGAATGTAAGCTATATCAATGGTCTACAACTACTGAACCAGGGGCAGCTCTCCCTCTGTGGGGACTCCGGCTGCCATGCAAAGTTGAGTGATCAGATAAGGATGAGTAAGAGCCATCTTCTTTACACTATTTGCAACTTTCTGAATAAATTGGGAGATGAGCTTGCCAATGTTCACTGTCCCTCCAGTCATGATAGTGTGGATCAATTTAGCCTGAGGGACGGCTACATCTGAGAAGTTACTGCACGGGAAGATGTTGGAATAGACAAATGTAGCCTAGATCTTGGGGATCATTTTTCAAATAGGTGCGATTCAACTTCTGCAATTGGGCCTTTATATCCAAGGTCCAACGAGCTCCAGGCCTACATAGGGATCTCAACATCTCCTGCCCATCACTCCGATAATAGCATCAGCAGAGAAATCCACCTCTATAGCCCTCACCAAAATTTTATACTATTGTTCTGTGCCTTCAGGAGCATAGGTTTTAGCATAGAACTCTCGAACAATCTCCTGGTAGGCAACCTGTGGAAAGGTGGCTAAGTGCTCCCACCCACGTGCCAACAGTTGCTCTCGGATCATAGGGTACTCAGAAATATTCATTGGGAGCACCCTCTCCGGAACAAACCTCCTCTGCCTGATATTCTCAAAGCGCTTCTCATGCTCAGCTAATTGGAATTTACCAAAGAATAGATATTTAAGTATATGGCAAGTAGCGGATAGAGCAAGAGAAAGTGCAGAGCACACAATCAGATCAATATGATAGTCAAAAACAGCACAGTAAAGCTCCACAGGCAAGATAAGAGTGCATCAATTAAAGTCCCACAGCATTTTGAGTTCCCTCCCCATTTAAACAATGAAAGCATACATAACCACATCATGAAGCAAATAGCAGATAAATATTGGCAAGTGCTAGGAGTGGGGGCAAAGGATGTTAGACATACAAAAAGGATGCAAGAATCAATGTTATTACTATTATGCCCAACAATCCATGACTTCAACAGTTCACAATTCCCAGATGCACACAATTAGATATTGCCAATTGGCTAACAGGTGCATGCGAAAGTGATAAGCACATATAACTCAAGGTAGAGCAATTGTCACTTAGACACAATGGTTAATGAGGAAAATCATGAGCATAACAGGAGTTCAATCATGGTAAAACAGGTCACACCTCACACATATCAGTTAATCCAAATGCCCAAAAATTACATGTGAAGATTCAGACTTCAAACTCATTGGTCTATCCAAGAGAAAAAAACAAAGAGCCCCAACTTTCGAAAACCTTAACCCTCACTTGCATATCAGAACCAGCAAAATCACCCCCAATCAAACGCACAGACCCATCCCATCATAAGAAAGAACAACTAACAGATTTATTCTAACCTACAAAGCAGTAACGACTGAAGCAAAAACATGAATTAAATTTATTTATTTATTATTATTATTATTTTTCTTTAACTTGAAAACAAAACAACAATCAGTAAAAGGTGAAAAGATTATACCAGATGAGGAAGAAAAACGCAGAGGAGAAGAGAAGACGAAGCGGTTCAGGCGCTGAACAGTGGCGTTTGGGTGGAAGAGTAAACGCGCGACGCACACAGGGGTGGTGCGTGGTGACTGTGGCTGTCCGAGCAGACGCAAGTAGGCGGTGCGATACACACAGGGAAGGCGGCGCACGGTGAAGAAGCGTTGACGGTGGGGAAGTGGCGCGGTGGTGTGTGGGTGGTGCGAAGTGTGAAGAGGGAAGGGGTGGTGTGTGGTGACTGTTTGGGGTGCTGTGAAGTGAAGAGTGATGGTGAATGAAGAGGGAGGAAGAAGAAGGGTGTGTGTGGGTGAGGGAGAGGGGAAGTGGTACGGTGAGTGAGTGAGAAAAAGAAGAGAGGGGGAGCAGAGGAAACCAAAAGAAATTAGGGTTTTTTTTGTATCTTCTTTTTCAATTTTTAATTTTTTAATTTAATTTTTAAAAAAAAAAAATTACCCACGCTGAGCGTGAGTCTGTCCACGTTGGGCGTAGACAAGGCAGAAAGCACACTGATACAGTCCTGTCCTACGCTGAGCGTGGGAATTCTATACTGAGCGTCAGCAGACCAGATTCTGCATAATTATGCAGCAAAAAACTGCAGCTTTTTGATGTGCACAAAGTAACAATTTTAGCCCAGAATGCTTCAAAAAATTCACATTTCACCTCTAATAAACTATTCAATAAATCCAAACACATAGAGATGATTCAAGGATGACACCATTTGTTCACAATTCCAATTCAACAACCAACCAACAAGGGCAATTGACATTAAAAACCAACTCAGCTTCATAATTCAAACTACACACACCATGCACTTGACAACCAACCTAAACTCAAACCAAACTACCTTATGAACACAAAATGCATGCTCAACTCACATTGACAAGATAAAACACAAAGCAAGAAAAATATGTTATATTATGCAATCTAACTTAGCAAAACAGTAAACAAACATAATAAACTAGAAAAAAGAGTAGAAATCATGGGTTGCCTCCCAGCAAACGCTTGTTTAACGTCCCTAGCTTGACATCCTATTTTCTATGATGGTGTTTTAAAAGGGATAGAGACTGTTTGACGATCAAAGTCTCCTCCAAGGTAATGCTTGAGCCTTTGTCCATTAACAATGAAAGTTCTTCCGGATGATGGATCCTCCAATTCAATCGCACCAAATGGAGAAACTGACTTGACATGGAATGGTCCCGACCATCTTGATCTCAACTTGCCCGGAAATAGCCTTAAGTGCGAATTAAAGAGCAAAACTGATTGGCCTTCTTCAAAATGCTTGGGAAGAATGTATTTATCTTGCCAAAACTTTGTTCTCTCCTTGTAAATCCTTGCACTCTTATAAGCCAAGAGTCGGAATTCATCAAACTCATTCAATTGCAATAGTCTCCTATCCATGGCCGGCTTCATATGAAAGTTCAAAGCTTTCACCGCCCAAAAAGTACGATGTTGGAGCTCTACCGGAAGGTGATATGATTTTCCAAACACTAATTGGTAAGGTGACATACCAATAGGTGTCTTATATGCAGTCCGGTAAGCCCAAAGTGCATCATCCAACTTCTTTGCCCAATCTTTTCTTGCATTATTCACTGTTTTCTCCAAGATTCTCTTCAATTCCCGGTTAGACAACTCCACTTGCCCACTAGTTTGTGGGTGGTATGGTGTGGCAACTTTATGAGTGACTCCAAACTTGGCAAGCACCACATTGAACTCTTTGTTGCAAAAATGAGTACCCCCATCACTAATAATGGCTCTAGGGGTCCCAAACCGGGTAAAAATGTTCTTCCTCAAAAAACCAACCACCACTTTTGCATCATCTTTCACGGTTGGGACAACTTCTACCCATTTACTCACATAGACAATCGCAACCAAAATGTACTTGTTGTTATAGGATAATGGAACAGGACCCATGAAATCGATCCCCCACACATCAAAGAGATCCACCTCTAAAATACCCATCAAAGGCATCTCATTTCTCTTGGATATATTTCTGGTTCTTTGACATTTGTTACACTTCATTACCCAAGCTCGTGAGTCTTTGAAAATTGTGGGCCAAAAGAAACGACTTTGTAAGACTTTCATTGCGGTCCTTTCACCACCAAAGTGTCCTCCATAAGGTGAATTGTGGCAATGGGTCAAGATCTCATTAATCTCCTCTTCTGGAACACATCTTCTAAGAATTCCATCCGAACCTCTTTTGAAAAGGTAAGGCTCATCCCATATGTAGTGTTTAGCATCATGGATGAGCTTCTTCCTTTGTTGAGCATTGAAGTCCTTCAGAATCTTGTTGGCGGCTTTGTAATTTGGAATATCCGCAAACCAAGGTTCCACTTGCACCATCAACAACCTCTCATCCGGAAATTCCTCTTGAATTGGCAACTCATATTTTGCTCGAACATCCGCTTGTGGAAACCTAGACAAATGGTCGGTTACCACATTCTCCACACCTTTCTTGTCCTTGATATCAAAATCAAATTCTTGGAGCAATAGTATCCACCTAATGAGCCTTGGCTTGGCATCTTGTTTAGTCATGAGATACTTCAAGGCGGAATGGTCAGTGTACACAATAGTTTTAGAGCCAATCAAGTAACACCTAAACTTGTCAAATGCAAAAAATACAGCAAGCAATTCTTTTTCAGTCGTGGTATAGTTCAATTGAGCATCATTCAACACACAACTAGCATAGTAAATGACATGCAACATTTTAATTTTCCTTTGACCCAAAATGGCTCCCACCGCATAGTCACTTGCATCACACATCAACTCAAATGGCAAACTCTAATCCGAAGGTGCAATGACCGGTGCGGTGGTGAGTTTTTCCTTCAAAACTTGGAAAGCATGCATACAATTCTCATCAAACACAAAAGGAGTGTCAACTACCAAAAGTTTACACAAAGGTTTCACAATCTTTGAAAAGTCTTTTATAAATCTCCTATAGAGACCTGCATGACCTAAGAAGCTTCTAACGCCTTTCACGTTCAGGGGAAGGGGAAGTTTTTCAATTACTTCAATTTTAGCTTTATCAACTTCTATCCCCCTAGATGAAACCTTATGACCAAGAACTATACCTTCCCTAACCATGAAATGACATTTTTCCCAATTTAGAACAAGGTTAGTTTCTTGGCATCTTTTCAAAACACATGCAAGATTTTTCAAACAATTATCAAAAGAATTACCAAATACGGAAAAATCATCCATAAATACCTCAATGAATTTTTCAGCCATATCAGAGAATATGGAAATCATGCACCTTTGAAAAGTGGTGGGTGCATTACACAACCCGAATGGCATCCTCCGGTATGCATAGACTCCATAGGGGACAAGTGAAGGCGGTCTTATCTTGGTCCTTCGGGTCAACCACAATTTGGTTATACCCGGAGTATCCATCAAGGAAGCAATAAAAGGCATGGCCCACCAACCTCTCTAGCATTTGATCAATGAAAGGTAACGGAAAATGATCTTTTCTGGTAGCCTCATTCAACCTTCTATAGTCAATACACACCCTCCACCCGGAAACGGTCCTTGAGGGAATGAGTTCATTCTTATTATTTACAACAACCGTCACCCCCTTTCTTAGGAACAACTTAGACCGGACTCACGCATGGACTATCGGAGATTGGATAGATGATACCCATATCCAAAGGCTTTACAACCTCCTTCCTCACCACTTCTTTCATGTTTGGGTTAAGTCTTCTTTGGGGTTGTCTAACCGGCTTGAAGTTTGTGCATACAAAATGAGGGACTTATTCCCTTCAAGTCAGATATAGACCACCCAATTGCGGATTTGTACTCTCTAAGCACTCTCAACAACTTTTCTTCCTCCAAAGAATTCAATCCACTACTAATAATCACAGGGAATGAAGAATTCACTCCAAGGAAAGCATAACGGAGATGGGATGGAAGTTCTTTCAACTCTAGCTTAGGTGTTTCACCCTTGTCTTCAATCCGGACATCCTCCACCACCTTGTCTTCGTCATTATTCAAAACTGGACATGCTTCAAGGGATTTGACCATCTTCTCAACTTCTTCTTCCTCACACATCTCTTCTTCTAAATTCTCAACCACAAGAGCCGCTTCCAATGAATCTTTAAAAGTTGTTGAATACTCTTATCGGTCAACGATTCAATTAGGTCCACACTCATACATGTATCTTGATCGCTTTGATGTCCCATTGCTTAAAACATTGAATGTCACCTTCTCATCTTGGACTCTAAGCACCAACTTTCCTTGATGCACATCAATCAAAGCTCTACCCGTGGCTAGAAATGGCCTTCCAAGAATCAATGGAGTTTCACTATCTTCCGTAATATCCAACAGCACAAAGTCTACCGAAAAGATAAACTTGTCTACCTTTACCAACAAATCCTCCACCACACCATAAGGATAAGTAATGGAATGATCCGCCAATTGGAGAGAAATACCGGTTGGCTTGACTTCACCAATTCCTAACTTCTTGAAGATGGAGAGAGGCATAAGATTGATACTTGCACCAAGATCACACAAGGCTCTCCCAATGTTCAAATGACCAATAGCACATGGAATGGTAAAGCTACCCGGATCCTTCATTTTCACCAGTAACTTCCTTTGGAGTATAGCACTACATTCTTCCGTGAGCATAACCATCTCCTCCTTCCACTTCCTCTTGTTAGAAAGAATCTCCTTCATGAACTTGGCTTAGGAAGGCATTTGTTGAAGGGCTTCGGCAACAGGGATGTTAATTTGCAACTTTTCGAACACATCTAAGAACTTGGAGAATTGTTGATCCTTCACCTCCTTTTTCAACCTTTGAGTATATGGTATCTTGAAATATGGGGGCAACTCCTTAGGATTGTCAACTTCTTTAAGAATTTACATTTTAGTCTTCTTTCTTGCAAACTCTTCATCCACCAATTTTTCTCTCTTTAGTTCTTCAACTTGAACAACAATAGGACTAGAGGTAGTGCCTTGGGGAGTCTCTAGTTCTTCATCGGTTACATCTTCAATGATCACCTCATCAACTCCCTCACCAACTCTCTTTTCTTTTCTCTCTTCATTTTTTTCTTCCTCACTTTTTGTTTTTATTTTCTCTCTCTTTTTCTTGTGGAACCACCACCTTCCCACTTATTGTAGTAATTGCCTTGTAATCCTCCTTTGGATTCTTCTCGGTATCTCCCTGTAATTTTCCTTGAGCTCTCTCCGTCATTTGCTTTACCAATTGGCCTATTTGGTGCTCTAGGTTCTTAATGGAGGCATCTTGATTCTTCATCATTGCTTCTTGACCTTTCAACTTAGCTTGAGTAGCTTGCATGAATTGGGCTAGAATATTCTCCAAATTGCTTGAATTATCTTGTGGCGACTTTGCTTGAGAATTTGAGCTTTGCCCTTGTCTCCAAATTACTTGAATTCTCTCAGGTATCGTATCACAAGGACTCTCGTAATGTTATTATCACAGAAAATCAGTTTTCATGGGGGGGTTGGTTTGAAATTGATTAGAAAACATAATGAAAACAGGGCATAAAAACAGAGCAATTTAAGTGATTATCAAATAAGACACAGACGATCAATCTGCTGTTCGGTTTCCCACTATCATCGGTTCATGTAACTCCATGCCCTAAGCGGATTCTAATCCCTTTTCGATTGTAGCATCGATTAACAAGCGAAATCGACGCTACGGGATATATGTTCCTAATTCCGAATTAAGCAAACGGATGAAGCCCTTCGTGAATTAAGCAAACACGAATTGAACGCACGTGAATTAAGTAAACGCGATTAAGTTTAGGAACATAAAATCATCGAAAATAAATAACACTAATTCAATACAAACTGAATTAAGCAAACAGAGAATATAGAATAGTATTGAAGGAGAGAAGGAAATTTAATCGGGAATTACAAAACCTCAAGTGTCGGCGGAAGCCGATTACAGCAGATTAACCTAGGGAGATTAGTTCTCCATCAAAAACGCAATACAATCAGAGAAATTCGAAAACCAGGATTAGCAAAAAGATGATCCCTAATATGCTCAAAACAGCATTTTATAACCTTCAGGATCTGCGCCCGCTCGCGAGGCGAATAACACTCGCGACGCGAATATTAAAAAGGCGCCAGTTCAAATTCGGGCTCTCGTGAGGCGAGATGATCCCTCGCGAGGCGAGACTTCAAATCTTAGTTTGTCACAGCCGTGATGCCTATCACGTCCAGACCGTGATCACTTCTGACTTTGGGTGCTTATCTATCATGGTCGTGACCTTCATCACGGCTAGGCCGTGATGGTCTCTGTCCTCCAGGGTTTTCTCAACACGCCCGTGATGGGCATCACGGGCTGACTGTTGTGCATCGTGCGAGCGCACGTGCGATTCTGGCAAGCGCACCGGATTGTCGCCAAATAATAAAAGATATCGATCCCACAGAGACTGTGATCTCGAATCACAACCAATTAGCAAATTAGTAAATCTGGACTGTATAAAAAGGATTTGTATTTTGAAAAGGTTTTGAATTTGAATTAAGAGATAAACAAAATAGAATCAAATAAAACAGAAAACAAATCTATTTTTGGTTTTTCAGATCTAAATGGATTCCTAGGGATTTAGGTTACCAACAAGATCGTTTACGTTACTAAATCGATTACCCTTTTTAATTATCGAAATTGCCTTGAAGGCGAATTTATCCTCAAATAGCTTAAGCTCCCTCTCGGGTTACAAAAGCCGTGCCCAATTGAACCAACCCCTACTCTCATGGTAGTCGAATTCAGATTGGACCCTTTGCGTTTCGTGACAATTCGTTGATTCTCGAAGGACGGCCTCTAACTCTCGTGATTTCAGTCCTAAGTCTGATTCTATAGATCTGACACCTAAGTTCACCGCTAGGTTCCTCCTTAGAATGTCTGTGACACGCAAACAAGTGGCCACCGAATTTACGAGTGATTCAAACACTAGAAATCAGATCTAAAACAAAATCATAATTAACAAAGATATTATATCAAATTAACAACATAAATCAGATCTCGGGCATGGCCCCAATCCCTAGAAACTAAGCTACTACTCAAGCCTTGCCATGGAAATGACAAGCTTGATTACAAATAACATGAAAATAAACTAAGAGAAGAAGGAGATGAAGAAGAGAGATCCTAAAGATTAGCCTACGTGGTAGCAGCCAAGAGTCCTCCTTTGCCTCTGCCTGGGTCCTTATTTATAGATTTGGGAAGTTTGAATCCCAATCTAACTCAAATTCTGATCCAATTCAGTTGCTTCAGGTCCAAGTAATGCGCATCACGGCCGTGCCGTGACGGCTTCTGCCTCGGGCACTTCTATAGATTTCAGACTCTCGCGAGGCAAGTGGACTTTCGCGTCGCGAGAGTTCAATTTCTAGCCTGTGATAGATATTACGGCTAGGCCATGACAGATTCTGACTTGTGGGGGTGAAAGGTCACGGCCGTGATGGTCATAACGGCTAGGCCGTGACTAGTTCTGACTTTCAGTCTTTCTTCCTTTTCAGTTTTGCTCGATCATGGCCGTGATGGGCATCACGGCTAGGCCGTGATGGGCTCTGTTTGGCTCATTTTCTTCACTTTTCAAGCCCCATCTTCATCCAAACTCCATCATGGTTGATCTTGAGCATTTTATCCTTAATTCCTGCAAAACAACACCACAAAACCGCCTTACCCGTTCCAAAGTAAAATTAAACAAAAATCAGATTAAATATGCCTAAACTACATGAAAATGCATGCAAAATGATAGACAAAGATGAGGTGAAATCACACTCATCAAATCACCTCAAGCTTAAGATTTTGCTTGTCCTCAAGTAATTACCCAGGCCATAAGATATAAATAATCAAAGCATGGATAGTGAACCAAGAACCCGAGAAACTAATCCATGTGACAGGCATATTCAAATAAACCCCCAAGAGATAATCGATTTCAAGTCCAATTAGAAGCTTAGGTTCTTCAAATTCATATTCTCACAGATTCAGGCACTCGTCTCACCTCACTCAAGTGTTTCAGGGATATACATGACATTTCGCTCAATTTCCTCAAGGAAGGTATTCTACCATAGGCTTGACTATTAACCAAATCTCTACTTTATTAATGAAAACACATAAGAATCAAGAGGTCTTTTACTTTGGTTGTAGCGGGGCCATGGGATTAATCGTTAGGCGGGAAAATCAAGAAAAGGGAAACTCAAGAAGGCTAAACAAATTATCAGACATTGCAAAGCATGACACCTTCTAAAATACCCTTTTTTGGGCTTTGATTTACTTTTCCACCTTTCTTCCCTTTTTTTATTTTTTTTATTTCTCACTTTCTTTTGTCATCCCCTTCTCCATTTTTTGTGTTTATTTCATTTTATTTATTTGGAGAAGGGGAGATTTTTTGTCTCAAGAGAAATATTTTCTAACTTACTCATCTCATACTTTTTCAAACTACCTTTTTACCCTTTTTGTAATACTTTAAAAGGTGCCATACCAAGCATTATTCATCAAAGTAATTCAGGGTACCAAGAAAAGTATTTTATTCTTTTAGGCTCAAAATTGGGCAACTAAGGGGTAGCATTTAATCAATCAAAGCTCAGAAGGTCGGAAAAATACCTAGTGCCTCAATCATTTTCAAAATGTTTTCAAAAATTTTTAAGTTTCAAAATCGTTTCAAGTCAAGTTCTAGAAAATACAGTCCAAGAGGAATTAAAACTCTCTATCACAAGGAACGGGGTAGATTTAGTGAGTACCCCTTTTGGCTCAAAATCTTACATTTAGTATTTCAAAAATCAGTGAGAAACATGATTCTATGGAACCACATGCTAATTATCAACTATCAAAAGATTATCTCAAGAATTTTTATTTTTAGCCCTGTCACAAGAATAAAAAAAATAGGGTTCAAAAATTCACTATCTCAATTCATTTGGCACCAAGTTCTCACAATTGGATGCATATTCTAAGTGAGGGGCAATCTAGAGAATGTGATCATACCAAACTATGCCTATGTGAATGCAATATGAATGCAACAATGCAAATGCAAAAATACCCCTACCCCAAGCTTACAACTTACATTGTCCCCAATGGAAATAATCAAGTCGGAGAGAGGAGAAAAATGGAACAACTTACCGAGGTGGTAGCGGGTGTTGGCTTACATTCCAGTCAAAACTTTGGTGGAAATAGCATCACGGCCGTGAGGCTCATCACGGCTAGGCCGTGATCGATTCTGGTCCTCAGGAGTTGCCCTGTCACGGCCGTTACCTACATCACGGCTAGGCCGTGATGCTCTCTAATCTTAGTGTCCTTCTCATCACGCCAGTGATGGATGTCACGGCTAGGCTGTGACCCTTTCTGGTGCCCTTGGCTAGCTCATCACGGCCGTGACCACTGTCATGGCCTGGGCGTGATGGCTTCTGACTTTATTTTTCCCAGCCCTTCTTGTTCTTCCTTCCTTCTTAACCTGAAAAACACTAGACAAATCTATTAATTTATGATTTTTGCCTCTTGATCTTCTCAAATTATTCAAGAGATAATTTCAAAAATAAAAGGAAAAAGGGAAATAAAACTTGGGTTGCCTCCTAAGAAGCGCTTATTTACGGTCTTTAGCTTGACCATACTTCCTTCAATCAACCGGGGTCGGCTGGGCGTAGAAGTGCAGGAACACTTCTCTTCCATGGAACTCCTTCGAAAAGTCGATTCTACTCATACGGCCAGTTGCGCTTCCGCTTCGCTCTTTTCTCTCGGAGCTTCCTAGCCTTCCTTCCTCCCGGCGGAAGTTCTGTTTCCGCATGATCAGCAACTCCAAATTCATCACTACAGGGTGCATCATCAGCCATGCATATCTTTGGAGTTGCTTCCATGCTGAGCTCTTTCTCTACCACTGGAGACGTTATATCGATCCTGCACACATGGTTCTCAAAAGGAGGGTTGTTATAAGAGTTAGTCAATTGAAAATCTACCCTACCTTCCTCTACATTTAGTGAGAGTTTGCCATTCCTTACGTCTATTACTGCTCCAGCGGTGGCCAAGAATGGCCTTCCTAAAATGACGGGGAATTCAGAATTCCCTTTCATATCCAATACCAGGAAATCGGTAGGGATGAAAATTTTCCCTACCTTTACAGGAACATTCTCTAGTATGCCTAGAGGAGTCCTAGTTGAGTCATCCGCAAATTGTAAGGAGAATTTGAATGGACTCAACTCTTTGCCTCCCAACCTTTCCAAGATAGTGAGGGGCATCAAGCTCGCGCTAGCCCCTAAGTCACATAAGGCTTGGTCTATTTGCACTTTTTCAATCGAGCAAGAGACAGAAACTACTTGGGTCTTTCAGCTTAGGTAGCATTTTAGTTTCTATATCTACTAGCTTTCTTTTGACCAACCTTTGTGGGAAAGGTATTGGGGGTTGGTACGGTGGTGGAGGGACATACTTTGGTTCTGGCTCTTCCTTTTCGTTCATGTCCTCCTCTGGTTCCACGTACATTTCAACCACCCCAAGCTTATCATCCCTTAAGTGTATGGCATTACAATGTTCAATGGGATTTGCTTCGGGTTGCCCCGGGAATGTACCCTTAGGTCTCGAGTACGTGCTGGCCTGTTGGGCAATCTGGGTTTCTAGCATCTTGTTATGAGTGGCTAAGTTGTCTACCTTAGATGCTAGCTCCTTTATTGCCTCGTTCACTGCCCTTCCTTGTTGCCTAAACTCTTCATTTTGTTTTGTCTGAGTTTCAACAAAACTTTCCAATAAAGTCTCGAGTTTAGATCTCTGTACCTGAGGATACCCCGGTGTGGCTTTCCTATTACCTTGGCCCTCTTGGAACTCATGGTTTAGCGTGTTGCTGTAGTTGTCGTAGGAGAGGTAAGGGCTATTCTTCCATTGGTTGTAGGGATTTGGGGGAGCATAATTGGGTAACTTCGGGTTCGTGTCGTAGAAGTTGTGACAAGAGTTCACTTGTTCACCCGAAGCGCCGGATCCACGAGCAATACCACGTGGGCATTCCATTATGTCATGTCCCTGCATTCCACAAATCTCACAAACAAGGTTATTAGCACCTATTGCACTTACACTAGCTCTTTCAAGCTGATCAAAACGTTTATTAAGTGAGTCTATTTTTGACATTATGAGATCAGTGCTATTTACTTCAAACTTACCCCCCGAAATCTTGTTCGGGTTATTACCTCTTTCTGAACCCCATTGGTGGTAGTTGGTGGCGACGTTTTCAATGATGTTGAATGCCTCAGTCAGAGGCCTATTCATAAATGCTCCACCAGCTGCAGAATCAAGTGACACCTTCGAAGAGTAATCCAATTCGTTGTAGAAGGTGTGCACTAATAACCACCTTTCGAGTCCATGATGTGGGCAAGACTCCAGCAGTCCCTTGTAGCGATCCCAAGCTTCTGATAAGGATTCTTCGTCTTTTTGGAAGAAGCCGGTGATCTGGGTTCGTATATAGGCCGTCTTGGATGGAGGGAAGAATTTCTCCAAGAACGCCTGCTCCAGTTGGTCCCAAGTAGACAAGGTATTAGCGGGGATATGCTTCAGCCAAGCTATCACTTTTTCAGTAAGAGAAGAGGGGAACAGCCTCAAGCGAATAACATCAACTGGGGCACCATGAATTCTGACTGCATCGGTGAACTCCAAAAATGTCTCTATGTGGTCAGTCGGGTCCTCCGAAGGCAGTCCTCCGAATTGATGTTACCTAATCATGTTGATTAGCATAGGAGGTATAGTATAGTTCTCCGCCTCAATCTCTGGCCTAGCAATCCCTGTTCGCAGACCCCTCGCATTTGGGGCTGTGTAGTCCTTCAAAGGTTTTGTATCCGGTAGATTCGCCATTAGTGGAATGGGGATCAACCTCTCTCTCTCTTTGTAGCCTCCTACGTTTGTGAAAGGTCCTCTCGATTTCGGGGTCAACCTCACCAAGGCTTCCAAGACTCAGGGATCTTTGCATATAACACACAGAGAGATGGATACACTAGAAGGAAAAAGAGAATTTTTTTTTTCAAATATAAAAATTAAATAAAAAAGAAAAGGTCCAGGAAAATCAATTTAAAAATTAAATTGAGATTCGAAAACGCACAGTCCCCGGCAACGACGCCAAAAACTTGTTGTGTGTCGTGCGAGCGCACGTGCGATTCCGGCAAGCGCACCGGATTGTCGCCAAGTAATAAAAGATATCGATCCCATAGAGACTGTGATCTCAAATCACAACCAATTAGCAAATTAGTAAATCTGGACTGTATAAAAAGGATTTGTATTTTGAAAAGGTTTTGAATTTGAATTAAGAGATAAACAAAACAGAATCAAATAAAACAGAAAACAAATCTATTTTTGGTTTTTCAGATCTAAATGGATTCCTAGGGATTTAGGTTACCAACAAGATCGTTTACGTTGCTAAATCGATTACCCTTGTTAATTATCGAAATTGCCTTGAAGGCGAATTTATCCTCAAATAGCTTAAGCTCCCTCTCGGGTTACAAAAGCCGTGCCCAATTGAACCAACCCCTACTCTCGTGGTAGTCGAATTCAGATTGGACCCTTTGCGTTTCGTGACAATTCGTTGATTCTCGAAGGACGGTGATAAGCCTCTGGCTCATCTAGTTTTATGGCTAGTATGACCAGGGTTTTGTGCAAATTATATCCTATTTTCACCCAAATTAGATTAGATTGTCCTCAAGCAAGGTTTTGAGTCTCTAAAGTAGTTTTAAGTTAATTTATCCAGTTTTGAGTCAAATAAAGCACTTATGGCTATTTTGTTGTTTTCAGGTTAAGTAGAAGTTGAGGGAATAAAGAAACAGGGGATTCGCTTCGCGAGAGTATTCTCGCCTCGCGAACCTGAAAGCAGCAGTGAAAATGTCATCCTCTTCGCCCCACACCCCCCCACCAAGCCGATTTCCAGAAAATGCAAATTTCTCGCCGCGAACACTTGACTCGCCTCGCGAGTAATCCAACCCTGGAAGACCAGAAGCTATCACGGTTTAACCATGTTGAAGGTCACGGCTGTGACAGTTTGGAATTTGAAGAGTCTCGCCTCGCGAGTAGTCCTTCGCCCCGCGAGAAGACCAAACGTTGCTGACTTTTCACAATATTCGCCTCGTGAAGGTGGGCTCGCCTCGCGAGTGGACTTAATTTCTGAATAGTATAAATTGCTGTTCCGAACAGCTTGGAAGTACCTTTGCTTCTCCACTGTTTTGTTTTACATATTTTTCTGTGTGTATTTCGTTTTCATGGGGAACTAAATTTCATAGATTAATCTACTGTAATTGATTTCCACCGTACTTGAGGTTTTGTAATCCCTGTTTTGTATGCTTTTCCCTTTTCAATGCCATGTTATACATTTCTGTTTGTTTAATTCAGGAGTGTGTAGTGTTGTGTTGATTCATTTCAGTGATGCTATGTTCCTATACTTAATCGCGTTTGTTTAATTCACGTGTGTTCATTCATGTTCGTTTAGTTCATGAGGGCTTAACCCCGTTTGTTTAATTCGGGAATAGGAACATGTATCCGTAGTAGCGATTGCGTTTGTTAATTGTTGCTACAACTGAAAGGGGATTAGAATCTGCTTAGGGCTTGGGATTACATGAACCAATGATAGTTGTGAAATCAAGAACAGTAGATTAATCGATTTTAGCTATTTGATAACCTCTTTGAACTGCCTTGTTTTATTGCTCTGTTATTACTTTGCATCCCAATCCAAACCCCCCCTAAAACTGATTTTTGTGAAAAATAACACTTTAAGAGTCCTTGTGAGACGACATCCGAGTTGTCGCCCTAAACTACAGTTTTAAAACCCGCTCGTTCTTTTTGGCGCGTGCGCGACAGCGCGTTCAAAAATTGGCTTAGCTTCTATTGTAAGGCAATTGGCAATAGATAGAGTTCAGCCTGCAAGGTTGTGTAGCATGTGTAACTCTCCTGAGCACCCATATGATGCATGCCCCATCCAGAGAGAAGAGTTCGTTAGTGAAGCGTCTCAGGCTTATGCAGTAAATCCCTATAATCAAGGAAGACAATCGAGAACCGGACAAAGACTCCAGACCTCTCCACCAATATGTACCATCCCAACTGGAGGAATCATCCTAATCTTCGGTATGGGAACTCATCCCAACAACAATCGATGGCACCTCAGAATCCTCCTCAAGTGACCACTTCTGCACCTTCTGGACCTTCATTGGAGGACATGTTCAAGCAAATGACTTCACAATTGACTTCACAAATGAATGCACAAATGACTACACTTTTCCAGCAGCAAATTGGACAGTTCCAAGCACAGTTCCAGGCCTCACAGGCACAGTATCAGCAGCGAACAGATGCTAGCATTCAAGATTTGAGGACACAGATTGGACAGCTGGCCACATCCATGAATAACATACAGCAAGGTCAAGGGACAACCCAGCTGCCGGCACAACCAGTGATTAATCCCAATGCCTCCAATCCTAATGTGAGTGCCATATCTCTGAGATCTGGAAAAGTTGTTGAGGCCACCTCTGAAAAAGATGAAGCAACTGTTGAGGTAACTCCTGAGCCTATTGTTGAAGTTGAAGTTGAGAAAGTGTACAGACCACCAATTCCCTTCCCACACAGAGTTCAGAAAAATAAGAAGATTCGTGGTGAAGACAAGGAGAGGGAATTTTAGATGTGTTCAGAAAGGTAGCTGTGAATATTCCCCTTCTAGATGTGATCAAGCAGGTGCCCAAGTATGCGAAATTTCTCAGGGATCTATGCACCAACAAGAGGAAGTTGAAGAATAATGAGAGGGTTGACTTGGGAAGAAATGTTTCATCTCTTATCCAGTCTAAGTCTGCATCAGAAAGAGTTGCTGCTTTAACCCCTACTCAGGCACTACCACAAAAATGCAAGGATCTGGGCACATTTTCTATTCCATGCACTATTGGGGATAAAAGATTTGAAAATTGCATGCTGGATTTGGGAGCATCCATAAATGTCATGCCTACTTCTATTTTCAATAACCTTGATCTTGGGCCTTTGCAGTATAAAGGTCTCACCATCCAGTTGGCTAACAGGACCAGTGCCCGCCCCATGGGAATGGTAGAAGATGTGCTGGTGCAAGTTGATGATCTAATTTTCCCTGCTGACTTCTACATCTTAGACATGGCAGGAGAGACAAATTCCAGTAGATCACCAATAATCTTGGGCAGACCATTCATGAAGACAGCCAAGACTAAGATTGATGTGAATGATGGGACCATGTCTATGGAGTTTGGTGATATTGTGGCAAAGTTCAACATCTTTGATGCTATGAAACACCCAATGGAGGAGCACTCTTTTCCAGTTAGAGTTGCTTTCTGAGATCATTGATGATACCCATGAGGACCTAGTTTCTGATTTTCCTTTTATTTCTGGGTTTGATGATTTATATTCATGTACTAACTGCACTGACACTAACCAGTGTGCTGTTTGTGCTGAGTTTCTTGATTCAACTTTGCAGGGTGATAGTGATAGTGAGAGTGAAGCTGTCTGTTCAGCAGAAGTCCTTGACATCCTGGCTACTCCCAATGTACCATCCATTGAGCAGCCACCCTCCCTAGAGCTCAAGCCACTTCCTGGGAACCTGAAGTATGCCTACCTGGAGACGAATGAAAAACTTCCAGTCATCATTTCCTCCAGCCTTGACTCTGACCAGGAAGCAAAACTATTGGAGGTTCTGAAGAAGCACAAGAAGGCTATTGGGTGGACCTTGGCTGATATTCCAAGAATTAGCCCCTCCAGATGTATGAACAGAATTCTATTGGAGGATGGAGCTAAACCAGTAAGGCAGGCCCAAAGGTGGCTAAACCCATTGATTCTGGATGTGGTGAAGAAAGAGGTGACTAAACTTCTGCAGGCAGGTATTATATACCCCATCTCTGATAGTACTTGGGTAAGTCCGGTGCAAGTTGTACCCAAAAAGTCTGGTCTCACAGTAGTTAGAAATGATAATAATGAGCTTGTACCTACTAGAGTCCGAATAGTAGCCAAGTAGTCCAGTATAGATTATAGGAAGTTGAACCAGGCCACCGAAAGGATCACTTTCCTTTGCCGCTCATAGATCGGATCTTTGGATCGGCTGGGCTGGTAAATCTCATTATTGTTTTCTTGATGGCTTTTCCCGGTATTTCCGGATCCATATTGCCCCCGAGGATTAGGAAAAGACCACTTTCACGTGCCCCTTCTGATGACGTTTGCCTATAGGAGGATGCCATTTGGCCTTTGTAATGCTCCTGGCACCTTCCAAAGATGCACGCTTAGCATTTTCTCTGAATTTATTGAAAATTGCATGGAGGTGTTCATGGATGACTTCACTGTATATGGCTCCTCATTTGATGCATGTCTGCATAGTCTGAGTTTAGTTCTACAAAGATGCATTGAGACTGATCTGATTTTGAACTATGAAAAATGTCACTTTATGGTAGAACAGGGGATTGTTTTGGGTCATGTAATTTCTAAAGAGGGTATTTCAGTAGATCCTGCAAAAATTGATGTGATTTCTTCATTGCCTTACCCATCTTGCGTACGCGAGATCCGTTCTTTTCTTGGACATGCAGGTTTCTACAGGCGCTTTATAAAGGACTTCAGCAAGATAGCTCTGCCATTGTCAAACCTGCTGAAGAATGATGCCATGTTCGATTTTGATGAAAATTGCAAGAAGGCATTTGACTACCTGAAAAAAGCATTGACTTCTACCCCCATCATCCAGCCCCCAGACTGGACACTCCCTTTTGAACTAATGTGTGATGCTTCCAATTTTGCTGTGGGAGCAGTTCTGGCACAAAGGGTGGGCAAGGCTGCCCATGTAATTCATTATGCTTCTAGGACATTAGATGTTGCACAATCCAATTACACCACCACTGAGAAAGAACTGCTAGCTGTTGTGTTTGCACTTAATAAATTTAGGTCATACTTGCTAGGTTCTAGGGTTATTGTTTTCACTGACCATGCAGCTCTGAAGTACCTGTTAAAGAAACCAGAAGCTAAGCCAAGACTGATCCGGTGGATGCTTTTGCTCCAAGAATTCAATGTGGAGATAAAAGACAAGAGTGGAGCTGAAAATCTGGTAGCCGATCACTTGAGCCGAATAGCAAGGGATGAGGATCCTTTTCCCATCCAAGATGACTTCCCTGATGAGAGACTTCTACACCTGTATGGGGTAACACCCTGGTTTGCTGACATAGTTAACTTTCTTGTTGCTGGTGTTGTTCCTGCAGGTACAAGTAGATCCAAGTTCCACAAGCTCAGGAGTGATTCAAAGTACTATGTGTGGGATGATCCCTACCTTTGGAAGTTTTGCAGTGATCAGGTTATTCGGAGGTGTGTCCCCGATCATGAGACAGAGTCCATTCTGCACTTTTCACATGCCTCTCAAGTTGGAGGACATTTTGGACCACAGAGGACGGCAAGAAAAGTCCTGGATTCTGGGTTCTACTGGCCCACAATTTTTAGAGATGCCTATGAGGTTTACAGAAATTGCAAAGAATGTCAAACAGCAGGCCCTGCCATCACTCATAGGAGTGAGATGCCTCAGCAGCCCATGCTTTTTTGTGAGGTTTTTGATGTGTGGGGGATTGATTTTATGGGTCCTTTCCCTGCTTCTTTTGGTTTTGTATATATTCTTTTGGCTGTAGACTATGTTTCAAAGTGGGTGGAAGCAATCCCCACTAGGACTAACGATGCTAAAGTTGTTTCCAAATTTGTTAGGTCCAACATTTTTTGCAGGTTTGGAATACCTAAGGCTATCATCAGTGACCAGGGCACTCACTTCTGCAACCGAACCATGGAAGCCTTACTCATAAAATATGGAGTTGTGCATAGAGTTTCCACCGCTTACCATCCCCAGACCAATGGCCAGGCTGAGATATCAAACAGGAAGATCAAGCAGATTCTAGAGAATATGGTGCAGCCGAATAGAAAGGAATGGAGCCGCCGTCTGTAAGACGCACTGTGGGCTCAGAGGATTGCTTTCAAGACACCTATAGGAATGTCCCCCTTTCGGATTGTATTTGGTAAGGCATGTCATCTCCCGGTGGAAGTTGAGCACCGGGCATATTGGGCAGTCAAGTGCTGTAACATGGACATGAAGAAGGTTGGTGTTGAAAGGAAACTACAGCTGCAACAACTTGAGGAGCTTAGACTAGAAGCCTATGAAAGCTCCAGGATTTATAAAGAGAAAACAAAATTTTTTTCATGATAGGATGATTGCTAGGAAAGAATTTTTTGTGGGACAGAAAGTCTTACTGTTTAATTCCCGCTTGAAATTGATGGCAGGGAAACTTAGGTCCAAGTGGATTGGGCCATTTGTTGTTACTAATGTGTTTCCTTATGGTGCAGTAGAGATTAAAGATGCAGGTAGCAACAAGTCCTTCAAGGTTAATGGGCAAAGGCTGAAGCCATTCCATTGTGTGGATTCTGGTGATCCTGCGGATGCTAATGTTGAGGAGCTCTCTTTGGAAGCTCCCACCTACACTGACACTTGATCAGGGAGTACCCTTTCCTTTCCCTCACTCTGCTTTTATTGTTATGTTGTTTCATTGGGGACAATGCATGTTTTAAGTGTGGGGGAGGGAACTAGTTGTAGTTTTGTTGTGTCTTGTTTGTTTCCTTTTCTTTTAATAAAGCTCCTGAATAATTTGAGAAGCTCAGGAGTTGTGTTGAGTCTTTTGTTGGCAAGTTTGATGGATTTTGATTGATTTTGCACAGATTGATTGCATGATTTATGTGATGATTCCCCCTAGGCTGAAACATTTTTGTTTTTGAAAAGTGATTCCCATGTGAAATTGAAAACTGAACTTTGAGGTATTTTGTTATGATTGCATGAATTAAGATAAGTTTGGGGTGAAGGGAAGCACACACTAGGGATAGAATATCTGTCAAACAATTTGCATGAATGTCCAGGTGAGGATTCGAGCCTCCAACACGTTTTTAACTGTGTGAACTCACTTTCAAGTTGCACTTTCCTGAATTTGCTTGAATCTCTTTTTGGTTTGCATGATTATGTGTTTGCTTCAGATGATTTAGGCGTTTTCTTTGTAAATAGCTACTTGGCCTAAAAAGAACCAATTCCTAATGCATGTTCCCTAGTTAGCCCCATTGAGCCTGATTAGCCTGTTAATTCTTGATAACCTCACGTTATAAGCCTAAAATCTGGAAAAACCATGTTAACCTGATCTTAGGATTAGGAGAGCATGGAATCTTAGAAAGAGGATGGGTGCAAGAAACTAAGTTTGGGGTGGCTGCAAGGTGTAATATGTTGTTTGGGATTGAGAAAAAAATATACAATAAAAAGTTGGAGCCAAAGGCTTGTTTAAAAAATATATATATATAAAAAGTGTTAAAAAATAAAAAGGTTGTAGTCACCCAAGGCAAGTGAAAAATGAAAAAAGGAACTTGAGTTTAAATTCAAAGTGTAAAAAAGTTTCATGCTCTCTTAGTTCCTAGGGTCTTCAGCCTAGTACCCTTGTATATCCTACCCTTAGCCAGGCCCCATTACAACCCATAAAAGACCTTCTGATGTTGCTTGCATGTTTTCTGTGGGAATCATTTTGATATGAAAATCAAATTTTTGGGAAGTGCTCTTGAAAGTGAGATTGAGTGAAATGTTGTTAGCCTGACACAAACTGAGCGAATGAGTGAACACTAAATGCCCTTGTGAGGAAGGCAGTTGTTTGAATTTGGTGATCTCCCTCTTGTGTGTGACTTGGATCCCCTGCTTAGATTAATGATTGTTTGAATGATGAAATTCTCAATTGTTTAGAATGAATGATTGTGGGGATTTCTTTGTTTGAAAGGGGGGACATTGAAGAAAACTGTTTTCGATGTATTGCTTGAATTTGTGCAAGGTTGATTGAATCCTTTAAGCTTGCCAGGTCTTGAGTCTTTTTGATTTTTGAGTTGTAGTTTGCTTGGGGACAAGCAAAGTTTAAGTTTGGGGTATTTTGATAAGCCTCTAGCTCATCTAGTTTTATGGCTAGTATGACCAGGGTTTTGTGCAAATTATATCCTATTTTCACCCAAATTAGATTAGATTGTCCTCAAGCAAGGTTTTGAGTCTCTAAAGTAGTTTTAAGTTAATTTAGCCAGTTTTGAGTCAAATAAAGCACTTACGGCTATTTTGTTGTTTTCAGGTTAAGTAGAAGTTGAGGGAATAAAGAAACAGGGGATTCGCCTCGTGAGAGTATTCTCGCCCCGCGACCCTGAAGGCTGACTGTTCCAGGAAAATGCAAGGTTTCTGTGTCGCCTCGCGAACACTTGACTCGCCTCACGAGTAATCCAACCCTGGAAGACCAGAAGCTATCACGGTTTAACCATGTTGAAGGTCACGGCTGTGACAGTTTGGAATTTGAAGAGTCTCGCCTAGCGAGTAGTCCTTCGCCCTGCGAGAAGACCAAACGTTGCTGACTTTTCACAATATTCGCCTCGTGAAGGTGGGCTCGCCTCTCGAGTGGACTTAATTTCTGAATAGTATAAATCGCCGTTCTGAACAGCTTGGAAGTACCTTTGCTTCTCCATTGTTTTGTTTTACATATTTTTCTGTGTGTATTTCGTTTTCATGGGGAACTAAATTTCATAGATTAATCAACTGTAATTGATTTCCACCGTACTTGAGGTTTTGTAATCCCTGTTTTGTATGCTTTTCCCTTTTCAATGCCATGTTATACATTTCTGTTTGTTTAATTCAGGAGTGTGTAGTGTTGTGTTGATTCATTTCAGTGATGCTATGTTCCTATACTTAATCGCGTTTGTTTAATTCGCGTGTGTTCATTCATGTTCGTTTAGTTCATGAGGGCTTAACCCCGTTTGTTTAATTCGGGAATAGGAACATGTATCCGTAGTAGCGATTTCGTTTGTTAATTGTTGCTACAACTGAAAGGGGATTAGAATCTGCTTAGGGCTTGGGATTACATGAACCGATGATAGTTGTGAAATCAAGAACAGTAGATTAATCGTTTTTAGCTGTTTGATAACCTCTTTGAACTGCCTTGTTTTATTGCTCTGTTATTACTTTGCATCCCAATCCAAACCCCCCCTAAAACTGATTTTTGTGAAAAATAACACTTTAAGAGTCCTTGTGAGACGACATCCGAGTTGTCGCCCTAAACTACAGTTTTAAAACCCGCTCGTTCTTTTTTGTGCGCGCGTGCGTCGACACTCAACTCTGCGAGGCCAGTGGACGTGTCGCGAGTTCAATTTCTAACTTCTCGCGAGGCGCGAGTGGACTTTTCGTGATGTCGCGAGTTCACTTTCTAGCCTTTCTTGATAGATATCACGGCATGCATCAGCCGTGACGATTCTGACTTGTGGGGGTGAAAGGTACATCACGGCCGTGATGGGCATCACCCTTGCGTGATGGCATCGCGGCTGACGTGTCATCCGCTGGTCTTTCTTCTTTTCAGTTTTGCTCGATCATGGCCGTGATGGGCATCACGGCTAGGCCGTGATGGGCATCACGGCTAAGCCGTGATGGGCTCTGTTTGGCTCATTTTATTCACTTTTCAAGCCCCATCTTCATCCAAACTCTATCATGGTTGATCTTGAGCATTTTATCCTTAATTCCTGCAAAACAACACCACAAAACCGCCTTACCCGTTCCAAAGTAAAATTAAACAAAAATCAAATTAAATATGCCTAAACTACATGAAAATGCATGCAAAATGATAGACAAAGATGAGGTGAAATCACACTCATCACTGACTGTGATGCTTTCTGACTTCCAGGCTCGCGGGGCGAGGCAGAGGAGATGGCATTTCTTGCACAGACTGGTCTTCAGTCTCGCGGGGCGAGTACTTCCAGGATTGCAATTTCCACTGTTTCCTTCATTCTCTGGACTCTAAGTTAACCTGAAAAACATGAAATAACCATAAGTGCTTTATTTGACTCAAAACTGGCTAAATTACCCTAAAACTACTTAAGGGACTCAAGACCTTGCTTGAGGACAATCAAGTCTAATTTGGGCGAAAACGATATATTATTGGCACAAAACCACGGTCATACTAGTCGTAAAACTAGATGAGCCAGAGGCTTATCAAAATACCCCAAACTTGAACTTTGCTTGTCCCCAAGCAAACTAAAACTCAAAACGACTCAAGACTTGGCAAGCTCAAAAGATTCAGTCAATTTCGCACACATTTCAAGCAATTCATCAAAACAATTTTCCTTCAATGTTCCCCCCTTTTCAACAATGTAATCCCCACAATCATTTATTCTGAACATTTGAGAATTTCATCATTCAAACAATCATTAAACTAAACAGGGGATTCAAGTTACAGACAAAAGGGAGATAACCAAATTCAAACAATCGCCTTCCTCACAAGGGCATGTAATATTTCACTCATTCGCTCAATTTGTCTAGGCTATCAACATTTCACTCAATTTCACTTTTAAGAGCACTTCCCATGAATTTGATTTTCATCTCAGACAAGGTTCCCACGAAAACATGCATGCAACATCAAAAGGTCTTTTAAGGTTGTAATGGGGCCTGGCTAAGGGTAGGATATACAAAGGAACTAGGCTTAAGTCCCTAGGAACTAAGAGAGCATGGAGCTTGTAAACTATTATTTTTCTTCACTCTAATTCCTTTTTCCATTTTTTTCTTTTTGGCGCTATGGGTGGCTACACCTTTTTCCTTTGACACCATTTTTGTTTTGCCCCTTTTCTTTTTGGCAAATTTTTTTTTTCTTTTCTCTCCCTTTTTTTTTCTTTGCCCTTGGCTTCAACCTTTATATATATATATTTTTTCTCTCTCACCCAGAATGACATATCACTATAGCCACCCCAAACTTACTTTCTTGCAACCCTTCTCTTGCTAGGCTTCCATGCTCTCCTAATCCTAAGATCGGGTTAACATGGTTTTTCCAGATTTTGGCTTATAACATGAGGTTATCAAGAACAAGAGGCTAATCAGACTCAATGGGGCTAACTAGGGAACATGCATTAGGGATGGTTCAATTTAGGCCAAGTAGCTAATTCAAAGAAAATCTGCCTAAATCATCTGATGCAATCACATAAACATGCAAACCAAGTAGAGACTCAAGCAAATTCGGGAGAGTGCAACTTGAAAGTGATTCACACGGTTAGAAGCATGTTGGAGGCTCAAATCCTCACCTGGACATTTTTCGCAAATTGTTTGACCGAGATTCAATCCCTAGTGTGTGCACCCCTTCACCCCAAACTTATCATAAATCATGTAATCATAACAAAATATCTCAAAGTTCAATTTTCAATTTTTTTTTTCACATGGGGATCAGTTCTCAAATTTTACAACCTAGGGGGGATCATCAACATAAATCATGCAATCAATCTGTGCTAAATCAACAAAACCCACCAAGCTTGCCGACACAAGACTCACACACATGCTCTTGAGCTTCTCAAATTATTCAAGAGCGAAAGGAAAACACAACAAAAAAAACACAAAACAAAACACAACAAATGGTTCCCTCCCCCAGACTTAAAACATACATTGTCCTCAATGAAACAACATAAATATAAAAACAGAGTGAGGGAAAGGAAAGGGTGCTCCCTGATCAAGTTGCAGTGTAGGTGGGCTCTCCCAAGGAGAGCTCCTCAACAGTAGCATCTTGTGCACCGAGCTCTCATGGAATAGCTTCAGCCGCTACCCGTTAACCTTGAATGCCTTGTTGCTACCTGTACTTTTAATCTCTACTGCACCATGAGGAAAAACATTAGTAACAACAAATGGGCCAATCCACTTGGACCGAAGTTTCCCAGCCATCAATTTCAGGCGGGAGTTAAACAGTAAGACCCGCTGACCCACAGAGAATTCCTTCCTAGCAATCATCCTATCATGGAAATGCTTGGTTTTCTCCTTATAAATCCGAGAGCTTTCATAGGCTTCTAGCCTAAGCTCTTCAAGCTGCTGTAATTGGAGTTTCCTTTCAATACCAGATTTTTGTATTTCCAAATTACAGCACTTGACCGCCCAATAAGCACGGTGCTCAATTTCCACAGGGAGATGACATGCCTTACCGAATACAAGCCTAAAGGGGGACATCCCTATTGGCGTCTTGAAAGCGGTCCTCTGAGCCCAAAGTGCGTCTTCTAGATGGCGGCTCCAGTCCTTCCTATTCGGCTGCACCACTTTCTCTAAGATCTGTTTGATCTCTCTGTTGGAGATCTCAGCCTGGCCATTGGTCTAGGGATGGTAAGCAGTGGAGACTCTGCACAACTCCATACTTCCAGAGTAGAGCTTCCATGGTGCGGTTGCAGAAGTGAGTGCCCTGGTCACTTATGATGGCACGAGGTATGCCGAACCTGCAAAAAATATTGGACCTAACAAAATTTGCAACAACTTTAGAATCGTTAGTCCTAGTGGGGATAGCTTCCACCCACTTTGAAACATAGTCAACAGCCAAAAGAATGTAGAGAAAACCAAAAGATGCAGGGAAAGGACCCATAAAGTCGATTCCCCACACATCAAACACCTCACAGAAGAGCATAGGTTGCTGAGGCATTTCACTGTTGTGAGTGATGGCTGTACCTGCTGTCTGACACTCCTTACAAGTCCGGTAAACCTCATAAGCATCTCTAAGAATGGTGGGCCAGTAAAAACCAGAATCTAGGACTTTTCTTGCAGTCCTCTGTGCCCCAAAGTGTCCCCCTACTTGAGAGGCATGAGAAAAGTGCAAAATAGACTCAATCTCATAGTCGGGGACACATCTCCTAATCACCTGATCACTACAAAATTTCCAAAGAAATGGATCATCCCAAACATAGTACTTGGCGTCACTCTTTAGTTTGTGGATTTGTGACCTAGTTGCTCCTGTCAGAAAGACACCAGCAACTAGGTAATTACCAATGTCGGCAAACCAAGGAGTAACGCCATGCAACTGTAAAAGCTGCTCATCAGGAAACTCATCCTGAATGGGGGAAGGATCCTCATCCCTCGCTATCCTACTCAAGTGATCAACCACTAAATTTTCAGCTCCGCTCTTGTCCTTTATCTCCACATTAAACTCTTGGAGCAACAACATCCACTGAATCAACCTCGGCTTTGCTTCCGGATTCTTCAACAAGTATTTCAGAGCTGCATGGTCAGTGAAAACAATAACCCTGGAACCTAGCAAATATGATCTAAACTTATCAAGAGCAAAAACAACAGCTAGAAGTTCCTTTTCAGTGGTGGTGTAATTAGACTGTGCAGCATCTAAAGTCTTAGAAGCATAATAAATGACATGTGCAGCCTTGCCCACCCTTTGTGCCAGGACCGCCCCCACAGCATAGTTAGAAGCATCACACATGAGCTCAAAAGGGAGGGTCCAGTCAGGGGGCTGGATGATGGGGGTAGAGGTCAATGCCTTTTTCAAGAAGTCGAACGCCTTCTTGCAATTATCATCAAAGCTGAATATGGCATCATTTTTCAGCAAGTTTGACAGAGGAAGAGCTATCTTGCTGAAGTCCTTTATGAAGCGCCTGTAGAAACCTGCATGACCAAGAAAAGAACGAATCTCGCGAACGCAAGATGGGTAAGGCAATGTTGAAATCACATCAATTTTAGCAGGATCTACTGAGATACCCTCTTTAGAAATAACATGCCCCAAAACAATCCCCTGTTCAACCATAAAATGACACTTTTCATAGTTTAAAACAAGGTCAGTTTCAATGCATCTTTCTGAAACCAAATTCAGACTATGCAAGCATGCATCAAATGAGGACCATATACAGTGAAATCATCCATGAACACTTCCATGCAATTTTCAATAAATTCAGTAAAAATGCTAATCATGCATCTCTGGAAAGTGCCAGGAGCATTGCAAAGGCCAAATGGCATCCTCTTGTAGGCAAACGTGCCGAAGGGGCACGTGAAAGTGGTCTTTTCCTGATCCTCTGGTGCAATGTGGATCTGGAAGTATCCGGAGAAGCCATCAAGAAAACAGTAGGGGGATTTACCGGCCAGCCGCTCGAGCATCTGATCGATGAACGACAAAGGAAAGTGATCCTTTCGAGTGGCATGGTTCAACCTCCTATAATCAATACAGACTCTCCAACTATTCTGGATTCTAGTGGGGACAAGCTCATTGTTTTCATTTCTTACCACTGTGAGGCCAGATTTCTTGGGTATAACTTGCACTGGACTCACCCAACTACTATCAGAGATGGGGTATATGATACCCGCATGCAGGAGTTTTGTCACCTTCTTCTTTACAACATCCAGAATCAATGGATTTAGCCGCCTTTGGGGCTGCCTAACTGGTTTAGCCCCATCCTCCAATAGAATCCTATGCATACATCTAGAGGGGCTAATTCCTGGGATGTCAACCAAGGTCCACCCAATCGCCTTCTTGTGCTTCTTCAGAACCTCCAAGAGCTTAGCTTCCTGGTCAGAGTCAAGGTTGGAGGAAATAATAACTGGAAGTTTTTCATTCCTCTCCAAGTAAGCATACTTCAGATTTCCAGGAAGTGGCTTGAGCTCTAAGGAGGGTGGCTGCTCAACAGATGGTATGTTTGGGGCTGTCATCAATTTGTCAAGAACTTCAGGTGAACGGACTGACCTCACTTCCACTATCACCCCGCAAAGTAGAATCAATCTCAAGACAAACAAAGACAAGGGTTAGTGTTAGTACAGTCAGTACATGAGTAAACATCATTAAAATCAGAAATGGATGGAAAATCAGCAACCAAGTCATCATAGGTGTCATCAACAATTTCGGAGAGCAACTCTATTTGGAAAACAGAGTGCTCTTCCAATGGGTGCTTTATAGCATCAAAAATGTTGAACTTTGCAATAATGTCACCGAACTCCATGGACATGGTCCCATCATCAACATCAATCTTTGTCTTTGCCGTCTTCATGAACGGTCTGCCCAGGATGATTGGTGATCTGCTTGAATTTGTTTCCCCTGCCATGTCCAGGATGTAAAAGTCAGCAGGGAAAATCAAATCATCAACTTGTACCAGCACATCTTCTACCACTCCCATGGGGCGAGCATTGGTCCTGTTGGCCAACTGAATGGTAAGACCTGTGTGTTGCAAGGGACCCAGATCAAGGTTGTTGAAAACAGAGGTGGGCATGACATTTATGGAGGCTCCCAAATCCAACATGCAATTGTCGAATTTGCTGTCCCCAATGGTGCATGGAATGGCGAAAGTGCCCGGATCCTTACACTTCTGTGGCAGTGCCTGAGTGAGGGCTGAAACTGTAACCTTCTCAAGAGAAAGTTTAGGTTGAATGAGGGCTGAAACATTTCGCCCCAAATTCACTCTCTCATTACCCTTCAACCTTCTCTTGTGTGTGCATAAATCCTTCAGAAACCTTGCATACTTGGGAACCTGCTTAATCACATCTAGGAGCGGAATATTTACCGCCACCTTTCTGAACACATCTAGAATCTCTTTCTCCTTGTCTTCCCCATCAATCTTCTTATTTTTCTACACTCTCTGTGGGAAGGGGATCGGTGGCACATACACTCTCTCAGCTTCAACAACAACAGAAGGCTCAGGAGTTACCTCAACAGTTTCTTCATCTTTTTCAGGGGCTGCCTCTACAACCTTCCCGGATCTCAAAGAAATGGCATTCACATTAGGATTTTGGACCTTAGGATTCACTACTGTTTGTGCAGGTAGTTGGTTCGATCCTTGAGCTTGCTGTATGGCATTCATCGAAGTGGAAAGCTGTCCAATTTGTGTCTGCAAATTGTGAATGCTAGCATCAGTTCGCTGCTGTAACTGTCCAAATTACTGTTGAAACTGGAGATTTTGTGCATTCATTTGTGCAGTTATTTGTGAAGTCATTTGCTTGAACATGTCCTCTAGTGAAGGTCCGGAAGGTGCAGAAGTGGTCACTTGGGGAGGATTCTGTGGTGGTGCCAGCGGTAACATTGGTTGTTGCTGTTGTGCAGATGAATTCCCATACTGAAAGTTTGGATGATTCCTCCAGTTAGGGTGGTACTTATTTGTGGAGAGGTCAGGAATGTTGTACCGGTTCTGATTGTTGCCTTTATTGTAGAGATTGGCTACATAGGCTTGAGGCAAATCAGGGACTGACTCATCCTTCAGAATAGGGCATGCATCGGTCAGGTGCTCAGGAGAACTACACATGCCACACAGCCTTGCCGGCTGAACCTTATCCATTGCCAGTTGCTTCACCAAAGAAGTGAGCTCATCAATTCTGGTTTCAAGGGCCTTGTTGGAAGAAGAACCTTGGATCTCATTTACACCCCTTGTCTCGACAGAGTTGCTTCTGGTTGTGAACTGCTGGGAGTTTAATGACATATTTTCAATCAATTGCTTGGCAGCAGCTGGAGTTTTATCAACAAGTGCTCCCCCACTAGCGGCATCCAAAATATTTCTGTCCATTGGGAGCAATCCCTCATAAAAATACTGAATAAGGAGCTGCTCAGAAATCTGGTGTTGAGGGCAGCTAGATACCAACTTCTTGAATCTCTCCCAATACTCAGCCAATGACTCATTGCTTTGTCTGATGCCACATATTTCCTTTCTGATGGATGCAGCTCTGGAGGCAGGAAAGTATCTTTCTAGGAAAACCTTCTTCAGATCATTCCAAGTTGTAACAGAATTTGGCTCCAAATAGTAAAGCCAATCCTTTGCAGCGCCTTCAAGTGAGAATGGGAAGGCTCGTAATTTGATATGGTCTTCAGTAATCCCTTCCGGTCTCAAGGGTGTAGAGCATACTACCTGGAATTCCTTCAAATGCTTATGTGGATCCTCACCTGCAAGACCACTAAATCTTGGTAACAAGTGTATTAAACCAGATTTAAGTTCAAAAGGAGCAACCACACCAGCATACTCAATACACAACCCATTATAATTAACATCAGGGGCAGCAAGCTGTCTTAATGTTCTTTGATCAGTCATGTTATTAGAAACAGGTGCAGAATTAGAATTACTACTAGTGCTAGCCCGAATTGCACTACGGTGTGTGTGCAGTGTTCTTTCAATTTCGGGATCAAAATCACACAAGTCAGAACAAGTAGACCTAGTAGCCAGACTAATTCATTAGAAAAACATAAAAATGAAAAATGCAAGAACAACAAACAAGAGTCCCCGGCAACGGCGCCAATTTGACGCGTTGTCGCGCACTCGTCAAAAAGAAGAGCGGTTTGTAAAAAGGTGTAGTCAGGATGCGACAACTCAGGTATCGTATCACAAGGACTCTCGTAATGTTATTATCATAGAAAATCAGTTTTCTTGGGGGGCGGGGGGGGGGGGGGGGGTTGGTTTGAAATTGATTAGAAAATAGAAAGAAAAACAAGGCATAAAAATAGAGCAATTTAAGTGATTATCAAATAAGACAAAGACGATCAATCTGTTGTTCGGTTTCCCACTATCATCGGTTCATGTAACTCCATGCCCTAAGCGGATTCTAATCCCTTTTCGATTGTATCATCGATTAACAAGCGAAATCGACGCTACGGGACATATGTTCCTAATTCCGAATTAAGCAAACGGATGAAGCCCTTCGTGAATTAAACAAACACGAATTGAACGCACGCGAATTAAGCAAACGCAATTAAGTTTAGGAACATAAAATCATCGAAAATAAATCAACACTAATTCAATACAAACTGAATTAAGCAAACAGAGAATATAGAATAGTATTGAAGGAGAGAAGGAAATTCAATCGGGAATTACAAAACCTCAAGTGTCGGCGGAAGCCGATTACAGCAGATTAACCTAGGGAGATTAGTTCTCCATCAAAAACGCAATACAATCAGAGAAATTCAAAAACCAGGATTAGCAAAAAGATGATCCCTAATCTGCTCAAAACAGCATTTTATAACCTTCAGGATCTGCGCCCGCTCGCGAGGCGAATAACGCTCGCGACGCAAATATTAAAAAGGCGCCAGTTCAAATTCGGGCTCTCGCGAGACGAGATGATCCCTCGCGAGGCGAGACTTCAAATCTTAGTTTGTCACAACCGTGATGCCTATCACGTCCAGGCCGTGATCACTTCTGACTTTGGGTGCTTATCTATCATGGTCGTGACCTTCATCACGGCTAGGCCGTGATGGTCTCTGTCCTCCAGGGTTTTCTCATCATGCCCGTGATGGGCATCACGGGCTGACCGTGATGCTTTCTGACTTCCAAGATCGCGAGGCGAGACATGGTTCGCGAGGCGAGGCAGAGGAGATGGCATTTCTGGCACAGGCTGGTCTTCAGTCTTGCGGGGCGAGTAGTCTCTCGCGGGGCGAGTACTTCCAGGATTGCAATTTCCACTGTTTCCTTCATTCCTTGGACTCTAAGTTAACCTGAAAAACATGAAATAGCCATATGTCCTTTATTTGACTCAAAACTGGCTAAATTACCCTAAAACTACTTAAGGGACTCAAAACCTTGCTTGAGGACAATCAAGTCTAATTTGGACGAAAACGAGATATTATTGGCACAAAACCACGGTCATACTAGTCATAAAACTAGATGAGCCAGAGGCTTATCAACGTGTTAGAGAAAGGATCATGCTTGGGCCCTTGGTTCCCATGTAGTTCACTTCTTCTTGCCCCGTTCCTCCAACCACATTAATTTCACAATTGCCATTGGCGTGATTACCTCCATAAAAGTGTCACACCGAGGCGGATTGAACTTGGACCGCTTGTAATTGAGAATTTTGTAGTTGAATGAACCCCAATTGCTTGGTAAGAGCGGCCATTTGTTCCTTAAGAGCACTATAATGATCAAGTTCCAAAACACCTCTCTTGGCCAATGATCGAGAACTAGGCATTTGATAATCATTATTGGCCATAGTTTCAATCAAGGCTTTTGCTTCATCGGGTGTCTTTTGACTTAATGTTCCACCCGCCGCTGCTTCTATCATACTTCGGGAATTCCGGTTGAGACCATTGACAAAGGTTACAACTTGTTGCCATGTTTCTAACTCATGACTTGGACAAGCGGTTAGCAAAAACTTGAACATCTCCCATGCTTCATAGAGTGATTGACATTCCTTTTGTGCAAAAACATTGATCTCCGACCTCAACTTGATCATTCTTGATGGAGGGAAGAAACGAGATAAGAACTTGGTCATCAAATCATTCCAAGTAGTAATACTCCCATGAGAATGAGATTGAAGCCATGACTTAGCTCTATCCCTCAAAGAGAAAGGAAATAGCCTCAAACGAATAGCCTCATCCGAAGCTCCATTCGCCTTGATAGTATCACACAACTCAATGAATATGCCTATGTGAGAATGCGGGTCTTCACTCTCTAGCCCTCCAAATTGATTTTGTTGCACAAGATTGAGAAGTGATGCCTTTATCTCAAAATTGTTACAAGCTACTACAAGTTTAACAATTGGAGTTCCGCGTCTATCGGCCTTAGGGGAAGTATAGTCCCCCATTGTCCTCCTTTGCTCATTGTTTTCAACCATGGTGACAGTTGATACTTCAACTTGCGGTTCTTTCACACTTGGTAACTCAACTTGTGGTTCTTGTACACTAGAAGATGCTCCTCCTCTATTCTTTCATGCTTTGGCTTCTTTTCTGTTCTTTCTACAAAGCTTCTCGATTTTCGGATTGTATTGAAGTTCACTTGGGTCAATTGTACGTCGCATACAAGGAAACAAACAAAGTAGAACAATACCAAATAGAGCAAGTACAAGTTAAGTTTCAACTAGACAATTATGCAACTTCTAAGAGAAACAAAAATAAAACAAAAATAGCAAAGAAAAGAAAAAGTCTAAATTAGGAGTTCCCTTTGGTACTCGTGATATTGGCACACCGATCCCCGACAACGATGCCAAAAACTTGTTTAGACCTTTTCGGCAAGTATACCTAGTCGCAAACAAGTAATACGGTGGTGAGACCAGACATCGTCCACAGGGATCAGTTGTCAAGTACCAATTCATAGATCGAACTACTATTTAGACAATCGTTTTGAAGGAAGGGAGCTCAATGTTAAATACCAAGCCCAACAAGAGTTAGAAATAAACAATTTAAAAAGGAACAACTTCTTTTTGGATTTTTATCAAACACTTAGTAAGCAAAAGGAGATGTGATTAACAAATGGATGAAAATGTCGGGGTTAGACTACACTAATCTTCCCTCAATTGCAATGAAATGATTACTAACCCAAGTCCTAATTCAATTATGACAATCAAGCCTTTTAAAAATGCTCAAACCCTAATTTCTTAGGTGGAATAAGCCTAAAACCCCAAATTAAACCCTAATTCCTTAGGTGGATTAACATGAGATTTTGCATAAAGAGCCAAGACTTAAAAGATTGCAAGCACTTCAAGACCCATTCCTAGATTCATGAACTACTTGGTATTTGATTCATGAGCATGCAGAAGTACCAACTTTCCAATTGTCTACCAAAGCAACAAATCATTTCATGGGTGATCGAGCCAAGAAAAGCATTAAGCATAGAATCAAATACTCATAATAAACTAGAACTTGCATTAGAACCAAATCAAAATACAACCAAGTTTAGAGAAGTTAACATCTAACCTCAACAAGAGGAGGTTTAGCTAGACATAGTAGAGAAAGTAACAAAAGAAGATGAAGTAAACAAGAAAAATGGAACAAACTCCATTAGAAATGGTGTTCCAGCTGAAAGAGGGTGTTCTTCACTCCTTTTGGGTCAATTAGGTCGAGTGGCTGCTGATGGGTTCCCTCAAAATGGAAAATAAGGGTTTAAATACCCTGTCAGGATTCGCGTCCACGCTGAGCGTGGGGTTGCTCACGCTGAGTGTGAGACAGACAAAGTAAGTTTCATCAGTTGAATCCACGCTGAGCGTGGATATGGCAGAAACAAGTCCTCCTAACATGTGCAATTGGCTCCTTTCTTCATGCTTCTTTGCTCAATTCTTCACCAAATCCACTTTAAGTCTTCATGGTTTATTTTCTTATTGAATCCTAAAATTGACAAAAGATGAACCTAAATTAGATTGCACATAAGGAGAACAAATTAAGCTAAAATTAACATCAAATGCATGAAATTAACAAAAACACTTAAAACACTAATTATGACGCAACCAACTAAAAATGGGGACAAAGCAAGGATAAAAACATGCAATTGGGAGTAAAATCCACTCAAGAAAGGCACAATTACTTGATAATTTAGCGAATTATCACTTAGGAAAAGCACTGAGGAAATCAGTAGTTGGACGAACTCTGAACGAGCATGTAACGAGCTCACCATGAGTGTAGACCAAGCATAGGAAGACTATGTCTTATGAAACCGAGCATTAGAAGACTAGACCAAGAACTAAATTCTGGATGATTTAGGCGAGAACGAAAATACACGGTTAAAATAGACTCAAATAAATAAAACTAACTCTAGGTGACCATTTAATGAGCATGGGAACGGGGAGCTATTCCAAAGCGTTGGCATAAGGCAATTAGCTAAGTCGAATTAGAACCTACGACAAGTATGAGAATGCCGAGCTTATTAAAAGCATTGGCGTAAGGAAATTAGTTGTCTCCAAAGAGCCCCAAATGAGCATCAAAAGTTTATGTCTTCACGAACATACATCCCTAAGGTTTACACACGCGAAGTAAACTTGAAATACTGCTTAAAGACAAATTTGGTACGATTAAGTATTAGTAAGGCATAATTTATTCAGTCATATGAAACTTGGTCAATAACTTAATTAAAGCTCTTTCGCCTTATTAAGACACAGAGCTTGGGGGACTTGTGTACATCCCGGGAATGAAATAAATGAAATAACCGAGTTTCATCCGAGCATATAAAGAGTAAGCCGAGTTTGGCTTGGTTAAACAGAACAAGAGCCATATCCAAAAATAATGGACACATGTTGAGTAAGATATAACTAACAGATAGATGATAAATAACACCTAATAGATAATAATTATCTGAGATCTACGTTTAACTACCATATCATATCAACAAGCCTATCAACAATAAAGATAAAAGGGCTTATCAGGATAAATGATTGAGTTACAAACAACACTATAAATGCAAGGCCTCCCCAAAGAGGGAAGACACCTAATATTGTATGGAGAACTATGTTGGCTTTGATTCCCACTTGGGATACGTAGGAGCAGGATCTCATCCTGTCAAGCTATGTTCTAAAATATCCTTAGTATTTGTTCTTAGAAATATAGTTCATACCCCGTTCCGGCTAGATTCCGGCAAATACGGTTTTTGGCAGGAACATAAAGCAATAATAAAAAAAAAAGTTGACAGTTCACAGATTTAATCAAACTCCTTTGTTCATACTTGTTGTGATTTGGATTTGATTCTCATATTCTGTTGTTATTAAATAATATGTAAATTTTAGGCTTAATTATAGTTTTAATCACTCAATTTTTATCTATGTATGATTTTAGTCCCTATAGTTTTTTTTAGCAGATTTAGTCATCAAATTTTCAAATGTTGCAATATACTATCCTCTGTCTAACTTCTGTTAATTTTCTAACAGAAGTTGCCTATATGGCAGACCTTAGCCGACTTGGATTTAAATATATTAAATAATTAATATATTATAATATTATAATATAATTTATAAAATTTTAAAAAACAAAATGGTTTATCTTGTCCTCAAGTCAAAGAAAGATAATAATTGGGCTTTGACTGTACCGGCCTTAATTTTCCATTCCACAACAGATTGAGGGGATTCGGTTCTTCTCCATTTACTGGAAGTGTCAAGTGGTACAATGGCCGTAGGTAACTTCGGTCAGAAAATTAACAAAAATTAGACCCGGGGGGATTAGATCAAAGTAGGGATCAAAACTATAATTAAATCTAAATTTTATTATAAATTATCATAGGCGGGGATTTAATATCCTGACTTGTCTTGTACTACATGCCTTCCTCTAATCTTATCTTTTTATGTAAAAAAAATAATTAAAAAAAAAAACTTTGAAGTCGGCTAAAAAAATATCCACTTCAAAAACTTATAATATTAACAAATAACAATTTGTGGTGTGTTGTAAAACTTTTCATCAGGAATCAACAGGGTTTTGTCCATGTAAATTAAAACAAAGACCGGTGCTACTATTCTCATGCGGAAAAGTTTAGCCGTCTCTTTAGAAATATAGTCCACTTCCAGAACTATGATATGTTCTCCATTGAAATTTGAAAACAAAGGCTGCTAGGGTGCGATTCTCATTTGGAGTGTTTAGTTCAGTCTTCTCCTTTGAAGAATTGTCTAGGATTATGCAATGTTCAGATATATATTAGAAGTGTGAATATTTGGAGACCTTAGGATCTTTTGATTTGTTTTCAGTTTCATATTTTCATTTCCTGGTTTTAAACATAATTATCACAAAAATAATTACAAACTTGTTACTTGCTTGTTTGGTTTATTTCCTGTTTACTATTTTTATTTCCTAGTTTCAATAATACTTACAACAAAAATAATTACAAGGTTGTTACTTTGTTTTCATTTTGTTTCCTGTTTTTAAAGATTTGTCAAGAAAATACTAACAACAACTTTTTGTTTGTTTTCATTGTTTTTTGTACAAATCTTTGGAAAGAGGAAACAGAATGAAAATAGTAACAATTTTGTAATTATTTTTGTTGTAGTCATTCTTGAAATCAGGAAATGAAAACATGAAACATGAAATAAACCAAATAGACCCTTATTTTCATTCAGTTTCCTGTTTTCAAATATTTGTAGGTGAAACAGTGAAAACAAACCAAAAATTGTTTTTCAGTGTTTTATATACAAATCTTTGAAAACATAAACCAAAATAAAAATGATGTGACAAATTTATAATTAATTTTATTATAATTATTGCTAAAATTAAGAAATGCAAATAAGAAACAAGAAACAAACAAGAGGCGCTTATATTTTACATGAAAAGAGTAACAATATGCTCTTTGATTTTACATTTGAAGATTTAAACGCCTGAAAAAAAAAAGGAAATAAGTGGCTAATGGGGATGTAGCATACTAACATTTGACCCCAAAAAAAATTAATCCCAAGGGCTGAACTCTCTGGCATTCTGGGTTCCTTTCTTCATATATCAATTAGAGACCTTAATAATATATATTTTGTATATATAAAAGAGGTTAGATGATTTTTTTCATTTTATAGTTGAAGATATAAAAGTGTAAACACTTTGATATCACAAAAAAACTCATCAAGGAATTTATTTTCCTAACACTCACACCTGTAATTTTGGGCTGCCAGAAGAGATGAAGTGAACTAATTTTATTCATTTGGACTAAATATTTTTTCCTCGCGGGAAAGAGCCTTACAGTTATATATGATATTTTGACATCAAAATTTGATATCATGAGGGACACCCTAGTTTTGAGTACATAGCATGTTTATCACTTTACTTTTTCTCTCTTTTTATTTCATTGGTTCACAAACTACTCAAAACGAGGATGTCCCAATGATGTCAAATTTTGGTGTCAAAATATCATAACTCAATCTGTTATAGCATACAATAGTTGAATAATATATATATATATATATATATATATATATATATATATATATATATATATATATATATATATATATATATATGTCGCGACCGTCCCGTCCGAGAGCCACGAAAAATAAATAAAAAAATAGGGGAGTCGCCACCAATATTTTAATTGGGAAAAACATTGGAAAAACCAACTATTTTAAGGAAACAACTATCGCGACCGTCCCGTCCAAGCGTCGCTAAAAGAAAGGTAAAATCTGAGGAGTCGCCACCAATGATTTATTTCGAAAAAACATTGGAAAAACCATTTATTTTAAGGAAACTGGTCTAAAAAAAAGATAGAAATTTGATTCCGGGAGTCGGTTACGAGTAGGGAAGGTGTTAGCACCCTACATCGCCCGTTTAAAAACAGTACCTCAAGTTAATTATGTAAAATAATTTTAATAACCTTTGAAAATATTTATTTTACCCCACTTTTAAAAAAATTAAACACAACAGAAGGGAAAATTAAGTTTTGGCTTGACAAAATGATTGATTCCGCTCCTACATATTCCCGGGTGCAATGTGAAACTCAAAGCCACGTAATTCTTGTAGAAAAAGGTTGATTGGTTGGTTGATTTTATTTTTGGTAAATATTTTATTTTTGAAAATAATTTTGAGAAAAAGGATTTAATTTCAAAACAAATTCACTCTTGCACAGGGTCCAAGATAGCAAAGCAATATGATAAACTCTTACAATTCATACAACACTTGAGGATGAAAAATCATACATCAACGTCGCAGATTGTTGCGTGAATTCAAGAAAATCCTTTTTTCTTTTCAGAACCTTAATTTTAAAATAAATTCTTCTTAAAAATTTTACAAAACAAAAAAGGAATTGATTTTCCTTTTTAATTTTGAAAAAAGGATTTTGTTAAAAAAAAATCACTCCGGCACGGTGTCCAAGATGGCAATGCTATACGATAAACCCTTGCAATTCATACGACACTTGAGGATGAAAAATAATACATCAACGTCGTAGATTGTTGCGTGAATTCAAGAATTTTTTTTTTATGTTTAGAACTTTATTTTAAAAGAAATTCTTCTTAAAAATTTTACTAAACAAAAAAAGATTTGATTTTCCTTTTTAATTTTGAAAAAGGGATTTTGTTACAAAAATAAATTCACTCCTGCACAGGGTCCAAGATAGCAATGCTATACGATAAACCCTTACAATTCTTACGACACTTGAGGATGAAAATTCATACATCAATGTCGTAGATTTTTGGGTGAATTCAAAAAATTCCATTTTTTATTTTTTATAAATTGTTTTAAAAAGATATTTTTATTTTAAATTTTTTTACTAAACATATTTCTTATAAAGAATGGATCAGACCCAGATGAAATAGCCCAATGCTTTAATGTAACAGTAACAAACAAAAAGGCAAGCTGGGCCATATGCTACAAACCCAAAAATAACATCAGAACCCAATCCTTAATAAACCAAACAATAAAAAAAGAAGAAGAGTAAAACAGAGGGAAGCTTCTAGCTTCATTGTTACCACCAACGCGACAGAGAGCAAGATAGGGGACCAAGGAGAATGAAAGTAGGGGCAGCTGGTTTGAGCAGTGGTTTGTACGGCGGATCATGTTGAGGTTCGAACGAGGACACGAGGATCTGAACCGCATTGGAACGTGTCTGGTGCGATGCGATGAAGCAGGTTGCACTGCGACTGACTGGCGTGGAGGAACCCTGCGGCGTAGGGATGTGGTGGTGACGATGGTGTTGTCGTGGTGGTACGGGGCGGTTTGAAAGGCGCGGATCTGTGTTCTGTGGCTGGTTCGTGGTGCTGTGTGCACAAATCTGACGGTTTGATCCGTGTGTGTAGCGATTTGTGGCGACAGAGATGGTTGCGGGACTGATTGGCGCGCGTCCCGTGGCGATGCTGGGCGGAGTTAGGCGGAGCTGGGCTATGGCACTGAGCGGTGGCCCTTCTTCTTCCTCAGACTTTTATTATCATCTCTGTGATCCTTTGTTGTTGTTGTTTTTTTTTTTTTTGATTTGTTGAAAGAGGAAACATAATAAGGAAAAAAAAAGAGTTTGATGAAGATGAAGTGGAATGATTCAAGGTGTTTGAATCAGAGAAAGATGGGGAGGATGAGGGAGTTCAAAATAATTAAGAGTTCATCTCACTTCCTTTTGTTTTATTAATTTTTTTTTTGCCAGTGAAGAATTTTCCTTTTAGCTCTCTCTACTCAAAATTTTTTTGCTCTCTACTCTTGAAATCAGAACGTTTTCCCCCTGTATAAGATGATGCTTCTGTTTACATATTAACCATAGGGGAAGACAGTGCCAAAATTTGTTATTAGTATGTTGCGAGGTGTAGACAAAAAAATATGCAGAGGATGGTACATTTTGTGGGGAGTATATCAGCCTTTGCTCCACCACCTTGCTTGGTTGTTGCAGATGCAGGGTTGGTACCTCCTTGTTTTGGAAAAAAGGATAAGAGAACAAAAGAAAGGGAAAAAATAAAGTTGTCACATACCTGAAATGAAAAAAGCAGATAACGTTTATTATTATTATTATTATTATTATTATTATTATTATTATTATTATTATTATTAAAAAAAATAAAAAATAAAAAAGAGAATCATAAAGGCCCTTTTTTATTATTTAAAATCTTATGGAGTCGGTTAACCGCTGAAGCTTGAAAGGAAAGGTAAAAAGCTTATGGAGTCGGTTATCCACTGAAGCTTGACAGAAAAGGTAAAAAGCTTGTGGAGTCGGTTATCCACTGAAGCTTGACAGAAAACAAAAAGCATGCGGAGTCGGTTATCCGCTGAAGCTTGAAAAGAAATGTTAAAAGCTTACAGGGTCGGTTGTCCGCTGAAGCTTGAAAGGAAAGGTAAAAAGCTTGCAGAGTAAGGTATTCACTGAAGCTTGCAAACAAAATGGTTAAAAGCTTGTGGAGTCGGTTATCCACTGAAGCTTGACAGAAAATACAAAGCATGCAGAGTCGGGTATCCGCTGAAGCGTGGCAGAAAAGGTTAAAAGCTTACGGAGTCGGTTATCCGCTGAAGCTTTGAAAAGAAAGGTAAAAAGCTTGCGGAGTCGGTTATCAGCTGAAGCTTGAAAGGAAAGGTAAAAAACTTGCGGAGTCAGGCATCCGCCTAAGCTTGAAAACAAAGAGAACTTACGGGGTATGGTACTCGCCGAAGCTTGACAGAAAAGATAGAAAGCTTGCGGAGTCGGTTATCCGCTGAAGCTTGAAAAGAAAGGTTAAAAGCTTGCGGAGTCGGTTATTCGCTGAAGCTTGAAAGGAAAGGTAAAAACTTATGATGTCTATGAATTTACGGGGATTTGTGCTAACAAAAGATAAACAATTGCAATGCAATGAGATAATGCATGATGCCAGAAATGCCCTATATGCTTGATGAAAACCTTAGATGATTTCAATGCAACACAAGGAAAGCCTGTAATACATTAATATTTCTTTTCTTTTTTTTTCATTTTGTTTTTTTTTTATTTTATTTTTTATTTATTATCGCTATCATCCTCGACCCCTTAAAGCGTGGACCATAGACAAGCTTTGAGATGACTAAAACAAGTCATATCTTCATGGAGAATAAGGTCAAGCACTTTTGAAAGGGCGTGCTTCCTTTGCAATGATTGTCCCAATGGTTGATTTTATCGTTCTTTCCCTTCTATAATGCCTCTTGTCATTAGACCGCGGTACCATTTGTTGGGAGACCATCTTGTCCTTTACGGCCTTTTGAGACTTTCAAAGAAATTCTAAATGCTTTTGAAGACATCAATACATGTTTCACATTTCAGTATATACTTATCATGATGAATGCACACTTAATTAGATAATGGCGTAGGGCGACCCAAACCCTACACGAGAGCGAGTAACGGACAATGTCTATACCACATTGGGGACTACTCAGTGGTACCGATGATGATATAGAAATTATGCGTTTATCATCGTTACGCTACATATATATATATATATATATATATATATATATATATATATATATATATATATATATAATTACGTGATGATTGCATGTTTGACTGGTTGATTTGAACTTGGTACTTGATTTATGATATCATTAGTGTTGTAATTATTTTTGAAAGTGTTTATACTTATTATTATTATTATTATTATTATTATTATTATTATTATTATTATTATTATTATTATTATTATTATTATTATTATTATTATTGTGATTATTATTATTATTATTATTATGATCATCATTGTTAATATTATTATTATTATTATTGTGATTATTATTATTATTATTATTATTATTATTATTATTATATTTTGGTATTTATTATTTGGAAATGATATTATGATATGATGATATATGATGATGATTTTGGATAACATGATGACGATTATGATGATAGGATGAGTGTAATGATTGTGCTTAGATGATTGAGTAAATCATAAGTTATGTTGAGACACGAGGATGTATTTGGGGATTGCATACGAAATATGATAGTAGTGCCCAACCGAGATGATTATCGTGAAATGAGGTTGAGATTAATGAGATGAGATTATTTTGAAGTTATCTAGGAGATTATGATGACCGGTTAGGGCACTAGGGGGTGACCTGAAACATGGTCTGTGATATGAGGGACCTGAAACATGGTCGAGTGGGGTCTATGCCTCGGAGGGAGAATTCTCGGGGATAGACTAACGGTAGACCGTCCAGAGATGATTCATTTTAGTCGCAGCTACACTTCATGCATTGCATGAGCATCCTGGATTGTGGTCCAGAGGTGTGCACCGGGTTGTGTAGCTATAATGCCATTGCTTTGCGTGGGCACTCTCCATCCGGACGAGGGTGTGTGCCGGGGACTCTGGGACGTGTCGATTATATTGTTGTGATATCCGGATATGGTTGATACCTGAGGAGATTATTCAAACAGTATTTGCATTGCATCATGATGGAGGGTAGAGGAAAGATCCTAGATGTGGATTGAGGATGATTGTGTACATATATTTATACTTGGGAGACGGATGTTTAGTGTGCCGTTATTTAATTAAATGTTGCTAAACCCTTTCCACATTTGATGTTATATGGTTTCTTATCCCTGTCTTCTCTATATTGCATTTGTTTCTTTTTGTGATCATGATGAGAAGATCCTGTGGGGAAGCCAGCTATGGAGGAGCTTGATGGGACCTCGTATGAACCAGACGTTGGAGGACGTGCAGTGGATCCTCATAGTTGAGTATAGGGTCTATGGCCAGCGCGTCTTGTCTCTTTAGGATGTTGTTTTTATTTCCCGTTTGATTATCAGCTTGTACATTTTGGGATCCGACTAATGGGATTCCCTCTACTGTACTGTATCAGGACTTGAGGTGTATATCTTATGTATGTATGTATATATGTTGTATATATCTTAAGTTTTAAATTTTCCGCTGTTTTAATATACTCGCTTAACGACAATAACGAAATTAGGTATTAATGTTTTGGGTTTTCTTTAATGGGACGTCGGGGCGTCTCAAATATGTACAGTAGAATTGTTTATCCAACTTTTATATTAGTATAGATTTTTGGTAGATTAAAATTTAGGTTGAGGGATGATGCCTCAGTTCAAATGCAGTGAAAATCTTCGAACATTTTGAGCACTTACAAAAGGATTTACATTTAATAATATATATTTTTTATATAAAAGAGGTAACATGATTTTCATTTTAGGTTAAAATAATAATTTGGTCCCTACACTTGACACAAATTCTTGATTTGGTCCCTACACGAAAAATTATTAAATTGGTCCCCACACTTGTAACCTGTTTCCTGTTTAGTCCCTGCCGTTTGACGGGTTAGACTTCCATCTCTAACGGCTCTACATGACCTGTTAAGTGACTATGTGGACTGACCCTTTACAATAGATGGCCCCCAACTCATTTCATACCAAATCTCTCTTCCACCGTGGCTAAGTGACCATCCTTATTCCCTCCATTCCCTCATTCAGTTTTCGAGAAACACAAAACAGAAGACGAAGCAAGCAAGTAGAAAACGAAACATGGGATGAAGCAGAAGACGATAGCACGACGATTGCGTGACGAAGCAGAAGACGAGGCAGAAGTCACGTGTTCAAATTGCAGCTTTTGGGTACCATGGCTTTGTCATCCAACCCAGGTAAAATCCCCTAATATGAATGTTCATTTCATTCATTGTTTGTCGTCATTGTTCTGCTACATTTTCCCTCAAAATTTTGGGTTAGGGTTTGTGTGTTGGTTGATTGATATTGATATGGGTCAAGCTTTGTGATTGTCTTGGGTGTGTGTTTGCCCTAATACTCATGCGTGTGTGTGGATTTTGTGTGGGTGGGTTTATTTCTATTTCTGCCATATGGGGTTCAAGTTCGAATCCTTATGAGTGTGTGTGTTTCCCCTAATGCTTATGTGTTGTGTTGCTGGTTTTAGGGAATGTACCTACCAGATTCAATGTGTTTATACACCATGGGGGTCATTTGCTGAAGACTCCTACTAAAAGGCAAGGCATGTGGTTACAGTATGTGGGAGGGTTGAAATACACCGTCCATGATTGTGATCCTGATGATTGGTCCCTTCAAGAGATAACTAGCATCCTGAAGAATATAGGATTCAAAGGAATTGTGACAATTTTCACCGTAAGACAGGTATTCACCTAGAAGAGGGGTTAGTCAAGGTTTCTGATGATGCCGATGCAATGAAAATTGCAGAAACGGCCATGAGTATTTGCTCCAAAGAGGTTGAAGTGTATGTCATACAAAATGGGGACAAGTAAGATGGGGTTTTACATACACTGGAGGAAGAGGGTGTGGAAGAGGTTCAAAGTCAAAGTGAAGAGGATAGTGAAGAGCATAGTGAAGAAGATGTTCGGTTTGTTGATAACGAGGATGACGTGGATGATGGCTGCTGGATGAAGTACATTAATATAAGTGAGTTAGAAGATGGTGTGCCATAAAGTGAAAATCAACAACCACCACCCGAAACTCGTCTTCCTCCAACTGAAAATCAACAAACACCAACTAAATACTCAGCCTGTGTTTTTAAGGATGTACATGTGTCCTCATGGAGTTAAAATAGGTTTTTAGGTTGGATGTAGACCTGTTATAGGGCTTGATGGATGCTTCTTAACGAGTCCATTTGGAGGTATATTGCAGTAGATTTAGAGCATAAAAGTTGTGCATGTAGGTTATGGGGTCTAACTGGTATTCCTTGTAGGTATGTGCAACAAGATACTCTTTTTTGCACTCATTTAAAATTATTGTGAGGTTAATGTAAAAGTATCTATTGCAGGCATGTTGTTGCAGCTATTTTTGGAAAGAGAGAATAACCACATGAATATGTTGACAGGTGTTATTGGGTTGATACCTATCAATAGGTGTATGCCCCAATAATCAACCCAATCAATGGTGAGGAATTGTGGACAGCAACTGGACTCCCTCCTATTATGCCTCCACATAGTAGAACTCGAATTGGAAGGCCAAAGAAAGCTAGAAGAAGGGAGAAGGATGAGCCACCAAGACCAAATAAGCTTAGAAGACAGGGCACATCCATACATTGCTCTAATTGTGGTGCGTATGGCCACAACAGGAAGATATGTAAGAAGCCTGTGGATCCAAACAATCCTCCACCAATCAGGAAAGGAACTGGCAAAGGAAGAGGTAAAGCTGTTAGATCTGGATCAGTTGCACCTACTGGAACTCAACCAGCACCTACTAGAGCTCAACCAACACCTGCAGCACATGTAGGTTCTCAACAATCTGTACAATCTAGACAATCAACTTCAAAAGGGAGAGGCAATGGAAGAGGTAAAGGAGGCATATTTGTTGGAGGAGCTGCTGCATCTGCACAACCATCAGCACCTGCACAAACTGTTGGCCACGGTGGAGGAGCCACTGCATCTACTGGTTGTTCACAGCCAAGTGCCCTTCCTGGGTTTGAAAAGAGCAGAGCTTTTAGGCCAAAGTTACCTATTCAGAAGGGACTTAGCAAGTGGAAAGGACAAGCATGTGTAACATCACAACAATTGCAAGCAGCTGTGAAAAAGGCAAGGGACAACACTCAACCTAGCCAAGAATCTGGAGTCTCCAAAAAAAATTAGGACAGCTGTGTAGTCTTTTTGTTTTTTGGGGGTTTCATGGTTCTTTAGTAATCTCAAGGGGGTGATGGAATCTTTTTTGTCTGATGCCCTATGTGGTTTTGTCATATTTTTTGAATGGACCCCATTTACCTTTGTCATATTTTGTGTTGGACCACACTGCGACACCCCTTCTAGGGTCATCACATAGTTACCCAAAAGCGAAAAATTAAATTATTAATCACTGGTTACTTTCGGAAAATATACTTTAAAGTAACCGTCTCATTACGAAAATAGTGCTGGATTTTTTTTTTAAAACATCGAACCATCGTGAACGTAAACAAACGTATGTATATATATATATATATATATATATATATATATATATATATATATATATATATTGCATCATCTTTTAAATACATACTATATCTAATAGGAGATAACAAAAGAGCCCTCATAAGTATAGGCTATTCTCCATCAAACTAAGTAAAGAAAATAAAGACATATACATATAAATAACAAGCAGTTGAGAACCATACCAAAAACTAATGGCTCTCAGTAGCCAGATCAAAAACTGACAAGACTCGCTATCCCAGAACTATACATATAGCTGGTCAAGCTAATGAAAACCATTGGGAAGATCATGATGATCAACCCCACCTACAGCAGATGTATCTGATGAAGATACCTCCGTTCCCGCTCTCTCGTCGGAAGAATCATCATCATCAACAGCAGGAGGGTGGAACTCATGATCGTCCTCAAAGTATTCATCTGGGTCCTCCTCGACCTTATCCAAAACTACCTCAACAGGAGGTGCTGCTGGTAGTGCTATCTGAAGCGGATTCGGCTGAGGTGGCAAATCAAGTAACCCGTGCTCAGCCAAGTACTGTAAGTATAGCCATACCGGAGGTAGAGATACCTCAACAGTCTCCACAACATGCGTCCTTCGTTGCGGTCCTGCCTCCACTGTGCTAACAACCTCTCTACTAAGGCCATGATAGGTGGCACCGAGTGCCCCAGGACTTATCTCCCAGGCACCACCAAAATGAGCATGATCAAACATGATCGACCGAAGCCTCGAATGTCCTAGAGGCATATCCGGGTCCATCTAATTTCAGACGTAAAGATATATGCACAAGTAGAGAAACCACAAATAAAACATGCAAGAGTGAGAAACCAATATATGGATTTTACTCGACAACTACATGCTAGACACCACATAAAACACATACACATATATCAACACATGCATTCATAAGCAAATAGTTTATCAATGGGTTTAACACCCCAAACATCATCATGTGAAAACTATGCATGAACACTTCATATTCGTCATCTAAATTCGCACCTAATCTCATGAGATATACCAACACGTGGTGAGTTGATCAGGCTCGATTGCCATCCCATGGCATAAAGGCACGCAGCCATAACCCATTGCACACTGTCCACACCCAGGGCATCAGTGATAAAACTGTAAATGGGGCTTCATTGTCCAACCCGGGCACAATGAAGAAAATCATAGCATGAAATACCTAACGCCGCAATGTAATCACACATAGAACCGTGGGCACGTCTGCCAAATGCATGCAAAACACTTTGCTCATAACACTTTTCTTTGTGTTCAATCTTTCTTTGCCGAAGCTCAAAATGACTTACGACTCACATAGTTTTAACATCTTTAAAATTTTCATTACAACACAGGACCTCACAGTCCGAGTGCTCAATCACGACACCTCTCGACCGATTCACCAGTCATAGGTTCGTGGTAATAGAAAACATCTTAAATGTTTAAACACACTATACACCACGCATACAGTAGATACCAAGTCTACAGGACCTCAAAGTCCAAAGGACCTCAAGTCCATAACAACAAAGAACCTTAGTACCCCAACGTCTCGGTTACTAAGTTCAACACCACTTTCAACACGGTTGAATTAATTTTGCTTTCAGAAAATCTTTTCAAATGGGAAATTCTTCAATAAAATCTTTAAATAATAAAACTTAGTTTTCACAAAGGTGAGTCACTTGAGATTTTAAACTTACTTAAAATACGTACTGCCGTTTAAAAATACTTGCCGTCGACATTTTTCCAAAGCTGCCGTTAATTATCACTTTTAAAGCTTTTTAAGCCAAAACTTAGATTTTTCCACTTAAATAATTTTATAAAATCATAATTAACTTATTTTCAACAATTAATTTCATAAAATAACGTTTTATAATATTGCGAAATTTCTTACGTAAAGATTAGCAGTACAAAAATAATTTCACAGTTTCGCTCTCATTGTGACTCATAATTCACTCATACAGTAATAAATCATTAAAATAATGGTATTTTCCAAAATTCCTTATTTTTCCCAAATAAAATTTTCCATTAATATTATATACCAATATTTTACCTTTAAAACATTGAATATAATTTATGAAGCTTCTTAAATCTTTTATCCAATTAATTTAATTGGGCGCGACCCTTTCGCCAGGCTTATCAAACAACAACCAATAATAATATCACAGAGATATTTCGAGGTAGATCATGCATCACAACAACATAATATAATTACAGATAAACAATTAAACGCAATTAAACCAATCACAAATAAAAATGCCATAACTTAACCTACTTAAATAAATACCAACAGGTAAATAATTACAGACCAAACGGGATAGAATATAGCCATCGAATATATCCCTCAGGTAATCCCCTCTTACCTCTCGTAGATTCTCTTGTGAATTAAATGAATTTCGTCGGAAGTCCAGATGTCACGTACACGTCGCACTCACTCAACCTTCAACCATTACAATCAAATAATTACAAATCAAGAAATTAAAAACATCCAAAACCCTTCTACATGGTCACGGCTTCAAGGGGTTTTTGTGACTAAAAATTCCTAATCATGATTAAGTCATGGATTAATGATCCTTAATTAACCAAGATCATGGATTAGTGGCTAAACAACTAAATTTTAAACTCAAAACTTCCTAACTCTCATATACCTAGATTCGGCCTTGACATGTTCATGGGGCTAGGATTTTTGGTTTGATTAATCAACTTGGATTCATTAAACATTCATACTAAATAGGATGATTACCGAGATCATTGATGAAAACCTTGAACAAAACTCATCAAATCTCACCCACTTAGGGTTCAACCATCATAGAGATATAGAGTAAGAATTTTCATTTTAATAAACTAACATGGATTAGAGTATGTAGATATACATGTCACATGAAATACATGATCATACATGACAACACATGAACAAAACTCCTACCAAACTCATCCTCCTAGGTTCGGCCATAGCTAGTTAATTAGGAAGGAAATTTTTGATTGCAACATGCTCTTGGATTTAAATAGTATACATGATATCAAGAACATAGGAATTGGTTTCAACATCATAGGATTTTTCTATGATTAGTTATGAATTTACAAAGTTAAGAACACAAAGATGAACATGATCAAGAAAGCTTCAAGACAAGAAATGATTTGAACAAACAATACTTAGAAGGTTGTGAGGATGAATAATCACCTATTGGAAATGAAATTTTATCAAGAAATCTTCAACCTCCTTCACAAACTTGGCTTCTTTGTGTGAGAGAAAACAAGAGAAATGGAGAGCTTTGGAGAAGATGAGAGAAAGTGATAGTAAGATCAAGAAAGCTATGGAAGGATCTAGTGGCATCATGAATTTATGAGCAAGCCATGCAAGCATGGACCTTGTGCCACTTTTGGGCCAAGAAAAGGCCAAGTCCAAATTAATTTTGCAACATGAAATTAATTTAAGACATAAACCATTACAAAGGAAACTTGGGTAATTAAAATGGCATCATGAAAATTAATTCTTGGTCATGAATTTGGGCTCTAAGGCCGCAATCCTTAATGGGTTTGGATGACAAGAATTTGGCTCATTTCATTTAGTGTATCATGAAAAATAGTTTAGGGACCAAAATGTAATTACTAGAAAGTTTAGGGATCAAAATGCAATTACCCAAAATTGCTAGCCTAACTTTATGCCATATTAAACCTCTCTCATGGATGAATTAGTCCTAAGAGAATATAGGGTTTATTCCCTTATCGAGTCTCAAAACTCCCGTAATCAGCTCCATCGTTCGCCCGATTGAGTATAGCGTCCATAAAACGTATATTATTTTTTTTTATGAAATAATTCTAAAAATACACAATCGTAGGAATTAAAAATAAAAAATCTTAAGTTTTTTGTTTACGAATTAAAATTAGATCTTTTGAGCAGCATAATTATACTGTCAATGGAATTCGCGGGCCGAATTTCACCTGACTTTCCAACCTAAATTTTAATCGTAGCTTTCATCTTCAATGTGTTTGATAAAATGTCTGAGTCAATGTTGCTAGATAATAGTGTTTAATAAAATAATAAGTAACTATTAATATTATTATGGTGGGAAGTGGAAATAGAACATATCATATGTCTAAATGAACAACATTATCGAATAATCTATACAAAGCAGGTAATATTATGAATGAAACTTCAATTGATAAATAATAAATTAAACAAACGGAAAGCAAAAGAAAAACATTTCAACTAAACATCATGGACTCTAATCCTTCAAATATATGACAGTTCTTTCAATGATAGTTAAATATAATGGCTTTTAATGTCTATCATGTATATTACATCTTACTTATGTAAATAAGCAATGACAAACATATATTATTATTAAGCTTACTTCCTTTTAACACTTCTTTTTTTGGTTTCATGTTTTCATATTCAGGGGCAAGATGGTTGCACAGAGATATGTTGTTGATTTGAATAAGCTCCTTGTTTCCCAGGTAAAGGCACAATGCCTCAAGGTCTTGCAATTTGTTTCAAGCATGTTCAACATGCCCCTTGTCTTACAGTATATTTTGGTTGTAATATATTTTTCATTTCAGTTTACACTTGATTTGACTAAATTTATATCTTAATTAATTTTATATCTAATCATAACCCTTCAAACTATTATTCCTAGATCACATTAGAATATTCCCTATATAAGAATGCTATCAACGTATCTTTGATGTTTTTACAGGTTGAGCATCTTGGAGAAGCCTCATTTTTCTGAAAGCCATATCTTGGAGGTATATATAATTGGTAAATTAATCAAAATCAATTTCAAGGTATAGTTTCTCCAAGGTGTGTTCTTGACTTGTTACTACCTGGAATAGTTCTCTAGGATAATAATTAAAGCATTTTACCACACTATATTGGTTATACCGGTATCTATATTCTACCACATTATACTATATAAAACAATTTCATATCTTTATTACCTCTTTTCCAATGGTTTTCAAATAGTATAATTTATGATAAGAGGTTCCATGAATTTATGTTAGTTTTTGCTTTTTTATCTGTGTCCAGTTCTGGAACTTAGTGAAGCTTATGTTAATTTTTAGTTCACTATATCTAGATATCAATTGGAAAAGAGAAAGTATTAGAGTTTAGTACAATCTTCTAGAACAACATGATTCAATGTTTTCCCCTTAAGCTCATATTTTAAGCGTGAAATGTGTTTAAATTAATTTGTAAGACTATCTTTTGGTATGTGCTGAAATCTTTGTCGGGGCTGCTAGTGCAACTAAGGCTCTATTGGTTTCTTCCGTGGGTGGTAATTTGTCCTCTTGTTTATGCTTTTTGTTTTTTTCTATGGAGCTTCAGCAAAATTTGGTTCATTGGATGGTGGGGTTATTATAATCCTTTGATTGTGGTCCTCATCTTTGCTTTGCAATTTGTCCTTTTCTTTGCAGTAGAAATTGAGATTGAAGTTATAAAGTGTAAACACTTTGACTGATTTTTTTTGAGCCAAATCTGTTATTACCGACAATAGTCTTTTTTGAAGGGATTACGAAAGGAAACCCATTTAGAAGGGTAAACATTAAGGGTGTGGCTATGATGTACTATCCACATTTTATACCATTCACTATATCATTCATGTGGTAAATTTTGGGCCAATCAAATTATCACATAGGTTGGTCAAAATTTCAAACTTTCTAGTTGTATTATACTGTAGTTAAACTATATGAATACAGTATATTGTAGTATAGTATATATACTCTTTGTATTCGCAAATTTAACACATATTAAAATAATATTTTTTATTAAAAAAACTGATTATATTACAAAATATTATTGACAACGAACATTATTTTAATTCATATTAAAATATTATTTTGTAATATAATTAGTTTTTTTAATTAAAAAACATTATTTTAATATGGGTTAAATTTGCGAATACAAAGAGTACATATACTATACTATAATATATTATATTCATATAGTTTGACTACAGTATATTATAACTAGAAAGTTTGAAATTTTGACCAAACCCATGTGATAATTTGATTGGTCCAAAATTTGTCACATATGAGTGATGTAGTGAATGATACAAAATATGAGTGGTGTATCGTAGCCCAACCACCCAAACATTAATGCTATAGCAGAAACGATAACGGCTCATAATCTCCGTCTCAATAATAAAAATATTTGAACACACAATTTGGACATGTAAAGTTTATGAGTATTTTGAGAATGATGAAATATATGATAAGAGAAAAAAACAATAAATAAATATAAAAAAATACTTTTATATAATATTAGATATCTTTTTTATGTCCAAATATCATTGCTCCATCTTAATAAAATTTGGAGGGAAGGTACGGGGGAAAAATATCAAAATATCTAATATCTTCTAATTAATTTGTCGGCGAAGGAAAATGAATGTTGTGTTGTCAGTGTCTCCACGTGGTATTTTTTTCTTTAATTCCAAACTTGTTCTGTTCTTCCTATTTAGTGTCATTCTCACACGAAAGTCTCTCTGCCACCAACAAAAACACAAAACCCAATTATCTCCGTTTCCAGAGACCACACAGCCACACTCTCCGCACAGACGACAACCGCGAGCCACCACCATCGTTCTCTCACAACAACCACTCCCTGTAAGCTTTCTCTTCGTCTGCTTTTTCTGGAAAAAAAATTGTCCATTTTTCTTTTTCATTTTTTCTCCCCGTCCCCCTCACCTATCAACCTCGTTCTGACACACAACCACTCCCTTGTGTTTGTTTGTGTATTGCAATCTTTTGCCTCCCTGCTAGATATTATGGTTTCTATTATATAAATCACTCAATTTCTGGCTAAATATTGACTTGCATTGCTATTATGATTTGGCCGAAATTCATATATTTTAGTTTTATGAATGAAAATATGTATGAAGCTTCACAAATTTATTATTTTTAAATCAGTATATATGCTTAATTGAGTTAATTCCCGTTTACTTTAGTATAATGAACATGCATGTCCAGATATAAAACAAACGTGGTCAATGTAAAAAAATTTATGCATTTATCTATCATGTATAAGTTTAATTTCAATGTAATATCAGTATAAATAATTTTTACACTAACATCCAATAATATCCTGATAAATCAATATTATTTTTATTTCTCTCTTTTAATTATTAAACTAAAAGTATAGATGTCAAAATATTAATGGATATCGGTATAATTTTTTTTTCCTGATAATACATACTATTTTAATCTATTATTTATTAATATTTTGACATTTATTTGTTATTTTAATAATTAAGTGAGGAAACAACACTAATACTAATTTATCAGAAACAACACTAAATGTTATATAATAATCAAATAGCGACTCATGATATATATTTATGAGAGACTGTTCAAAATAACTTCAGATTTTATTATATTCTAATTTTTTTCAAAAATGAAACAAACAAAAGTGACTTTTACCAAAAACAAATCCTTAAAAGAGATTATTTTTCAAAAATAACTAATTTTTTCACAAAATAAAATCTATAACAAATAGTTCTTAATAGTTCTGACCCTTATTAATCATTTTATAATCAATAATTTCTCTTGACTTTTGTTCCAGGAAATTGAGCCCATACCAAGGCAATAGTTAACCGTAAATACCCAAAACTATGAGCTCTATATCTATCATCCATAGAATAAAATATGTTACCCCAAACATTAGCTATCCCTTCAGTACTCCTTGTGATATTCATAATCATTCTATCAGCTGTTGTGTTGTACTTGTACCCAAAAAATGGTGGTGGGAAACGACCACCAGGTCCCAAGGCCTTGCCAATTATTGGTAACCTCCACATGTTAGGGACACTCCCACACCGCACCCTTCAATCCCTTGCTACAAAATATGGACCTATAATGCTCTTGAAGCTAGGACAGGTCCCAACCATAGTAGTTTCCTCCCCAGAAATTGCTGAGCTATTCCTTAAGACCCATGATACTGTTTTTGCCAGCAGGCCTCAACTTCAAGTGTCAGACATTATTTCTTATGGCAGCAAGGGCTTAGCGTTCTCTAAGTATGGTGCCCTCTTTGGCGCAACGTGAGGAAATTGGCTACCTTACAACTTCGAGTGCATCAAAAGTTGAGATGTTTGCTCCATTGAGGAGGGATGAGTTGGGACTATTGGTGAAGTCACTAGAGAAAGCAGCAACATCTCGTGAGGTTGTGGATCTCAGCGAATTGGTTGGGGAGCTTATTGAGAATGTCACGTATAAAATGGTACTAGGACGCAGTAAGGACGATAGATCCAACTTGAAGGGCCTTATTCATGAGATTATGAACTTGCTCGGAGCTTTCAATCTTGCAGATTATGTGCCTTGGCTTGCCGTGTTTGATCTTCAGGTATGAAATTTATCTATCTATTTTGCATTTAATTTTGGAGAAAGTGTTTCATACTGTCCTACAGCGTGTGTTGACATCTTATCTAATGAGTTTGATATTTTACATAAGTTTTAATTCATAAAATATATAATGTGAAAAACAATGATAATGGAAGCCAGAAAAAGACTCGCCCTTGACATCATCCATAGTGAAAATAAGAAGTAGACTCGTCCTTGACCCTTGACATCGTCCATAGTGAAAGTAAGAAGTAGACTCGTCCTTGACCTATATATATATATATATATATATATATATATATATATGGGTCGACTCAAGTGAGAAAAGGGTATTATTTTGTGAGTGTGAAAGGAATAAATCTGATCCATTAAATCATACATAATTGATCAGGATTAGAAATTAATTGATGGTCATGTGATCACTTAAAATAGTCCCGTGACTTTATTTTTTAATCTTGATTATTCTTATGTGATTCAAATGTTCATATTTACTTCTATTATCTCTCATAATAACACAATCCTCTCATTTGACACCCTAATGAAGAGTTACACTATGTGATGATTCTATTTTTGGGACGAGACTTGTCTTTTTCTTCACTTCATTAATATTTAACTATACTACTTGTCATGAAATAATGAAATATCACCATGCCACCACAGGGATTAGCGCGACGATTAAATAAAGCAAGTAAGGCATATGACCTAGTGTTGGAGCGGATAATCAAAGACCATGAGCAACCTTCTAATAATGAACAAAAAGGCCCGCACAAGAAGGACTTTGTGGACATATTGCTATCACTTATGCACCAACCCATGAATCCTCAGGATGAACACACACATGTCATTGATAGAACTAATATCAAGGCTATTTTACTAGATATCATAGCCGGGGCACTTGACACATCTGCTACTGCGATTGAGTGGGCCATGTCAGAACTCTTGAGGCATCCAAGGGTGATGAAGAGACTTCAAGATGAGCTAGAACATGTGGTGGGGTTGAATAGAGAGGTGGAGGAGTCTGACTTAAATAAGTTGCCTTACCTGAACATGGTAGTGAAAGAAACCTTAAGATTATATCCGGTTGGACCATTGCTAATACCCCGCGAGTCCCTAGAAGATGTTACTATTGATGGTTATTATATTAAGAAAAGATCACGAATCATAATAAATGCATGGGCAATAGGGAGAGATCCTAAAGTTTGGTCAGATAATGCTGACATTTTCTATCCAGAGAGATTTGGAGATGATAATATAGACCTACGGGGACAGGACTTTCGGCTTATACCATTTGGTTCAGGTCGTAGAGGATGTCCTGGAATTCAATTGGCTCTAACTACTGTTAAGATTGTTCTAGCTCAATTAATGCATTGCTTCAATTGGGACCTTCCATTGGATATTTCTCCAGAGGATTTAGACATGACTGAGAAGTTTGGTCTCTCAATACCAAGAAGTCGGCACTTGCTAGCTAGGCCAACTTATCGCCTACTTGGTAAAGCTTAATATTACAGGTTTCATAATCCAAGTGGGAAATATTTTTGCGAGTTCTTTTTATTGCAGCCTTTTATTATGGATTGAAGATGCAGGGAACATAGAATTTCTTTGTAGCAATTTGATTATTTGTTTTTATTTGTAAGTCATGATAATGACAATACGTTATTGATATTTGGGGCTTTTAATGTGTGCCATCCGTTTCTATTGTATTTTAAATTTGCGTTTTATTTTCTTTTCACAACCCTCTTTGGTTCACTAAATACATTTTAAGTAAACTTGCTTTCAATGAGAGCTCCAAAATACTATATCCAAGCATAATAAGGATAATTTGTGATGAAATATACTATCCCTGTTTACTTCCCTGAAAATGTGACCACGCATCTCATAATTGAACGTGGATTGAACATTGATGATTGTTGTTGTCAAAGATTTGTTATCTCGGCTCAGTGTAATTTAGCGTGTTGTCTCCTCCCCTTTTCCATTCCTACTGCCTCTACTTATAGTAGGCTCCATATTTACCTCTCATAACTGGGTCTCTTCACTCTCGGATAGTCGTTGCCGCCTTGGTAATGATAGTTGGATGGCGAGTATTAATACTTGCCATTATCTTTCATTCATGAGTTGGCCGTTATATGTTTCCCCCTCTGCCTCTCCGATTTCTCCATGTGATTTATCTAACTCTTGGGCCTCTAGCTAGTCAAGAGCTCAGCCTCGAATGCCAAGTCTTTTACTTCTCGGCCCAAATCTCTGTTAGATCCGTGTTGTTAATGAAGTCGGCCCCAAGTATACAAGTCGGCCCCAAGTATATAACTCAGACTCCCATAACATAAGTCCCCCAAGCCTCAAGTCGTAAGCGACGAAGGGGCTTATATGTTATGCTAAAGTCTAATTTTTGCTAGGAGTTTACACTCACGGTATTGGGCTCAAATAAACGTACACCTAATAATTATATTCTTGGAAATTCAAGCCTATAATTATCTTCTTGGGTCCCATTTATCTTAAGCCTTTTGTCCGTTACGGAAGCCAGGTGTCCACTTTTATGAGTTGGCCATTTGCCTATTGAGTTATTATTACTCGGCCGGCGGACGTTAAAGTCTCTTAAGTACGTCTGTTACGTTTTCTACAAGTCGGTCTGAGCATTCTAGAGGTTGGGCCCAAGTTCATTTTTCTACAAGTCGGTCAGAACATTCCAGAGGTTGGGCCCAAGTTGATACAAGTTGGTCGGAACATTTCACAGGTTGGGTCCGAGTTCATGCTCGGCCCAACCATACCATAATAGGATCTATTCGTGGTCCGACCTATAAGAGCAAGGTTGGGACCGAGTTAATACCCGGCCCATGCCGTAAGTTCTTGCTAACATCTGGTTGATCAAATTATGACCGATACAAAGTAGATAAGCATTTCTATGTATGAACTCTAAGGGTAATTTGTGGACATAACCTGACAGAATGTAGCATTCTGCTCCTACGTATCCCAAATGGGAATCAAGGCTAACGTAGTTCTAAGTTGAGGGAGTGATTGTTAAGTCTCTAAAGTGTTTGATATGCATTTCCCTAAGTTTTGATGAAAAATAAACATTGGTTAATGATTTAATTAACCTTCATATTGGTTGCTAACCTATCTATTGAGTGTACAGATTAATAAAAAAATAGAATCAGACGTCCAACAAAGTGTAACAATCAGACGTCCAACAAAGTGAAACAACCAGACATCCAACAAAGTGTAACAAGCAGACGTCCAACACTGTAGTGTTTGTAGCGCACGTCTAAAACACAAGAGAAAGAAACCCGCGTCCAATAAAAATATCAGAAGGCCGCGTCTACTAAAAAGTATCAAAAGGCCGCGTCTACTAAAAACAACAGAAGGCCGCGTCTACTCAAAGTATCAGAAAAACCCGTCCAGTGAGGTATCAAAATTATCCGTCCAATGACGTGGCACTTGGAGCGCGCCCATCAAAATATCAGAAAAGACCGTCCAGTGAGGTATCAAAATGGTCCGTCCAATAACGTGGCATATGTAGCTCGTCCATTAAGGAAGCAGATGGAGCTCGTCCATTAAGGTCAGAATGTATCCGTCCACTGAAGAACAAGAGACTCTCGTCCAGTAGAGTGACTGAGACTCTCATCCAGAAGACTAACTGAGACTCTCGTCCAGTAGAGTGACTGAGACTCTCGTCCACCAGAGTAACTGAGATTCTCGTCCACCAGACTAACAGAGGCTCTCGTCCACTAAAGGTGACAGAAGCTCTCGTGCACTAAAGGTGACAGAAGCTCTCGTCCACTAAAAGTAACAGAAGTGCTCGTCCACTAAAGGTGACAGAAACGCTCGTCCACTAGTCTTTGGACTTGCTGAGTCCTTAATATGGAGCTCGTCTACTAGCCCGAATGAAAACTCAAATGACTAGATAGACGTGATTATTTTCAAGATGGAAGCACTTATCTTATGATCGTGAATTCTTTAAGGATTATCAGAATCTTGATTCAAGAACCAGAAAGAGACTTGAAGCCTTCTCTCCTACTCAGTTTCACGATTATCAAGAAAAGTCAGAAGCTACTCTCTCAAGCAACCTTAGATAATCAGAACCAAAGACCAGTTAAAGAATGCTTCCAACGTGCTTTATTCCCTAGTACCTCTGGTCCTTACACAAAAAGGGAAGTGTACTCAGCAAAGTACAAAAAGCTCTCTGCTCAACTTTGATATGGCTGTAGCACGATGAATAAAGCCATGATCCTTCATGTTAGAATACAACCAACGACTCTATTGCATTAATGGCTGCCCAGAACGACTCTATTGCATTAATGACTACTCAGAACGACTCTATTGCAATTAATGAAGTTCTGCTTGAAGCCAACATCTGAGAGGATGTCTCCAACGGATCCTAAATGCTTGAAGACCATAAATACAGAAGCCATTGAAGATGAAGAAAGAGAATACACATTGCATTAAAAACGCCACTACTCTGAGAATTTATTTCTTCATTCTTTTATTCTTTATTCTTCAATCATTTTGAAGTTATTACGCAGACTTTCCTGAGCCTTACATTTAAACCACTCTCTGAGTGTTAGTGAAAGATCTGCCTGTGATAAATTGTATTTATTACAAACCAAATCTCTCAAACAAACCCAAGTGAGCCTGAAGAGGCTAGGTATGAAAACAATACTTGTCTTGAGCCTGAAGAGGCTAGGTGTGCAAATAATACTTGTCTTGAGCCTGAAGAGGCTAGGTGTGCAAATAATACTTGTCTTGAACCTGAAGAGGCTAGGTGTGCAAATAATACTTGAGTCTGTAACCTTATCAGTTATAGTGGATAAATCTTAGTGCTGCCAAGGACTGGACATAGCTCTTTGATTTGAAGAGTGAACCATGATAAATTACCGTGTCAATCTCTCTTCCCTTAAACTCTTTAATTGCTTTAGTTTTTCTTGCATCTGTCAAGTGGTGTGTGTGCAATAGTCACCCGTCCATCCTGTATTCTTCCACTCGTCCAAAGCTAGCTTTCTGTTTGCGAAAAGATTTCAGCTTTGCTTAAATTCTGATAAACACAATTCAACCCCCCACCTTCTCGTGTTTATAGTTGTTTATTTCAGTTGGTATCAGAGCTCAGCCTCTGGGTTGAGCATCTAACAGTGTAGAGGTAAAAGGTCCTGAAGAATAGACATGACGGCTGGAGCTAGTACAAGTGGAAGTCATCAGACTGAAGGAGCCTCCCTAACCGGACCTCCTTACTTCAATGGAGAAAATTACAACTACCGGAAAGATAGATTTCAGTGGTTTATTCTATCCACAAACTCTGATCTTTGGGATGTCATCACAGATGGTCCATTCGTTCCCAAGAATGATGATAACACTGACAAACCAAAAGCTCAGTGGACTGCTGCAGAAAAATCAAAATGGGAGCTAAACCACAAAGGCAGATACAACATCATTTGTGCTCTCAGTCCGGAGGAGTTTGGGAAGGTATGTGCCTGTGACTCTGCAAAAGAAATATGGGACACCTTAGCTGTCACACATGAAGGAACAACAAAGGTCAAAGAGTCAAAGATTGTCATACTTGTTAGAAAGTATGAACTATTCATCATGGAGGAAGGAGAATCTGTTGCTCAGATGATAGGAAGATTTCAAACTATCATCAACAGTTTAAAATCTCTTGGCAAAGTCTATACCAATGCTGAGAAGGTTAGTAAGATTATGAGAAGTCTACCTAAACAGTGGAGACCTTTGGTCACTGCTATCTCCCAAGCCAAGGATCTCACTACCTTGACTAGGGATGAACTTCTTGGAACACTCACCGTGCATGAGCAAGAACTTGGAGATGAAGCTGCACCAAAGAAGGGCAAGTCAATTGCTCTGAAAGCTGATCAAAAGTCAGCAAAAGGTTCCAAGGCTCTGAAGGTAGATGAGTCATCCAGTGATGCTGACCTATCAGAACTCAAGGATTATGAGAGTGATGAAGAGTTGTCTCTCCTGACCAGGAAGATAAAGCTTCTCCTACAGAAAAAGAAATTCAGGAGGGATAGGCCATTCAGAAGGTCCAACAAGGACAAGAACTTCAAAGAATCCACCTCAACAGACAAAAGTCCAATTGTTTGCTATGAGTGCAAAAAGCCCGGTCACTTCAAGGCTGAATGTCCTCAACTCAAGAAGGCCCCTTTTAAGAAATTCTTCAAGAAGAAGAAGAAAGGAATGATGGCTACTTGGGAGGATCTGGAGTCAACATCTTCTGATGAAGAAACTGAGGAAGAAGCCAATCTCTGTTTGATGGCCAACACTGAATCAGACTCTGATGATGAGGTACATCCTGACTATGAGGAATTACTTGATGCTTATGAGGAGTTGTTGGAGGAATCCAACTGCTTATCTAAAGCCTTCGAATCCCTCAAGAGAAAGTATGTAAAGTTCACCAGTGAGCATAAACAGAAATCTCAAGAGTGCGAGAAGCTGGCTAAAGAGAACAATGAGCTAAAGACTGAAAAGTCTAATGAAGCTAAGATCTCAAGTGAAACATCACCATCTGAAGAAGTTGAAAAACTTCAACAGAAAGTGGAAGAGCTCACTTCTGATCTCGCCAAATTTGTTAATGGTAGAGACAATCTGACTAAGCTACTTGGCATTCAGAAGCACTCTTTTAACAAAGAAGGTATTGGATATGTCCATCAGACACGTCATAAAGTATCAACTAAAGCTTCTAAAGTATCTGTTAAGTCAACTGTAACCAAATCAACACCTATTTGTAACTTCTGTGGAAAAACTGGGCATGTTATGTCTAAGTGTATCCATAAGAAGAGAAGGAAGTCTTCACAGACTCCTAGAACTAATAGAAAAGGACCCAGAAAAATATGGGTACCTAAAGATCAAATAATTTTTGTTGCAGATGTCCTCAACAGGACAGAGAAAACACCACCGCTTTGGTACCGGACAGTGGCTACTCGCGACATATGACAGGAGAAAGGTCTATGTTCCTAGACCTCCAACTTAAGAAAGGAGGACACGTTGCCTTCGGAGGAAATCAGAAAGGGAAAGTTATAGGTATTGGTACTATTGGTGGTAAATCCCCTCTTCCCTCTATATCTAATGTTCTTATGGTTAAAGGATTAAGACACAATTTGCTTAGCATAAGTCAATTATGTGATAGTGGTTTTGATGTTTCCTTTACCAAGGATGTATGCATAGTTAAATACTGTAGTGGCAAAACCTTCTTTTCAGCTAAAAGGCAACAAAATCTTTATAAGATTGAACTGTCTGATCTCTCAGATCAAAGTGTAACCTGCCTGATGTCTAAAGAGGATGAAAGATGGTTATGGCATAAGAAACTAGGACATGCTAGTATGAAACTAATTTCTGAATTAAAAAGGAATAATCTCGTGAGAGGATTGCCTGATATTAGCTTTAAGAAAGATGTCTTGTGTGATGCATGTCAGAGAGGTAAACAGATAAAATCAAGTTTCAAATCTAAAAACCAAGTATCAACCTCTAGACCTCTTCAGTTGATACACATGGATCTGTTTGGACCAGTTAGTGTTACCGGCTGGTTTGGAAGAAAATATGGATTTGTCATAGTTGATGACTATTCTAGATACACATGGGTACTCTTCCTAACACACAAGGATGAGTCTTTTAAGGTTTTCTCATTATTCGCAAAAAGAGTACAAAATGAGCGGGGTTTTCGTATTTCTACCCTTAGAAGTGATCATGGGGGAGAATTTGAAAATGAGCAGTTTAGACAGTTCTGTGAGGAGAATGGAATCTCTCACAATTTCTCTGCACCTAGAACTCCACAGCAAAATGGAGTGGTTGAGAGAAAGCACAGATCTCTGCAAGAGATGGCTAGATCTATGATCAATGAAAATAATCTCCCTAAGTACTTCTGGGCAAAAGCTGTAAACACTGCTTGCTATGTACAAAACAGAATACTTATTAGGCCTTTTCTAAAAAGGACTCCTTATGAATTGTGGAAAGGAAAAAGCCCCAACATATCTTATTTTCATGCTTTTGGATGTGAATGTTTTATTCTGAATACCAAAGATAATCTTGGAAAATTTGATTCTAAGGTAGATAAAGGTATTTTCGTAGGTTATTCTGAAAAGTCCAAGGCTTCTAGAGTTTACAATTTAAGAACTTGTATTATTGAAGAATCTGTTCATGTTAAATTCAATGATGGTTTAAAGACTGATAAAGAACTATCAGATCTAGAAGATGATCTTGCTGGTCTTGATATAAACAAGCCAGAAAGTTAACAACCAGATCTAACCAAAACAGAACCTGTGCCTGAGGCTGAAAGACAAGTGGAACAGACGATCAATGAGACAAGTCAAGATCTTCATGATGATCTCAAAAGGGATTGGAAGTTCAACACTCATCATCCTAAGGATCTTATTATTGGAAATCCTTCTGAAGGAGTAAGAACCAGATCCACATTAAGAGAATCAAGCAATGTGGCCTTTATTTCAGATTTGGAGCCTAAACGCATTGAAGAAGCTCTTGAGGATGAAAGCTGGATTCTTGCTATGCAAGAAGAACTTAACCAGTTCACCAGAAATGATGTCTAGACTCTTGTCTCTAAGCCTAAAAACAAGTCAGTTATTGGAACAAGATGGGTCTTCAGAAACAAATTAGATGAAGATGGTAAAGTTGTCAGAAATAAAGCAACGTTAGTAGCTCAAGGCTATAACCAACAAGAATGTATTGATTATACTGAAACCTTTGCACCTGTAGATAGAATAGAAGCCATACGCATTTTAATGTCATTTGCTGCACAACACCAAATTACCCTATTTCAAATGGATGTAAAAAGTGCTTTTCTAAATGGTATAATTGAAGAAGAAGTGTATGTTAAACAACCCCCTGGTTTTGAGGATACTGATAAACCAGATCACTTTTTCAAACTTAAAAAGGCATTATATGGTTTGAAACAAGCACCTAGAGCATGGTATGATAGACTCAGTTCTTTTCTCATGCATAATAGTTTTACTAGAGGACAAGTAGACACTACTCTGTTCAAAAAATGCTCTAAAGAGAACTTTATAATAGTTCAAATATATGTTGATGATATTATTTTTGGAGCAACTAATGAAAAGCTATGCAAGGAATTTTCAAATCTAATGCAAGCTGAATTTGAGATGAGCATGATGTGAGAATTGAAGTTCTTCCTTGTATTACAAATCAAGCAGACAAGTGATGGAATTTACATTCATCAACAAAAATATACCAAGGAGATACTCAAGAAATACAAAATGGAAAATGCAAAGCTCATGAAAACCCCTATGCAACCCAATGCAAAACTAAGCAAAGATGATGAAGGTAAAAATGTAGATCAAACTGTCTACAGAGGTATGATTGGCTCTCTACTGTACTTAACTTCAAGCAGACCTGACATTCAATTTAGTGTCTGTATGTGTGCTAGATTCCAATCTGATCCTAGAGAATCTCATCTTAAGGCTGTAAAAAGAATATTTAGATATTTGCTTGGAACTACTAATCTTGGTTTGTTGTATTTAAGATCAAAAGAATACAGATTAGTGGGATATTGTGATGCTGATTTTGCTGGAGACAGAATAGAAAGAAAAAGCACCAGTGGAGGTTTTCATTTCATTGGAGCAAGTTTAGTCTCATGGTCAAGCAAGAGGCAAACAACCATTGCCTTGTCTACTGCTGAAGTAGAATACATCTTTGCTGCTAGTTGCTGCTCTCAACTCTTATGGGTAAAACATCAACTTGAGGATTACTCTATTTATGAACATAACATATCTGTATGGTGTGATAATTCCAGTTCTATATGCTTAACTAAAAATCCAATTCAGCACTCTAAGGCTAAGCATATTGAAATCAAACATCATTTCATTAGGGATTATGTTCAGAAAGGCATCTTTGATATTAAGTTTGTTAAAACTGAAAATCAATGGGCTGATATTTTCACTAAACCCCTCGCAGAAGAAAGGTTTTTATTTATTAGAGATAATCTAAACATGCATTGCATTGTTGAATGACATGTCTGAATGATAAGCTGTCTATGATAAATCTGTCATTACTCCTATATATATGTTCTTTCAACTAAGCATTAGTTCAGGGGGAGTAATGATACAATAGTACAAGTGGAGTATGTCTAATATGCTAGCTGAATTACTATGATTTTCTTAAAATGTTATCTTGCCCTTAACATATCACATAAATAAAACTTGATAACCCTTTTTGATGTTGACAAAAGGGGGAGAAAGGGAGATTAGGGAGAATAGGAGAAATAGAATGGGAGAATGAATATGATATGACCTGTTCACACTTAAAGGGAGATTAGGGAGAATGGGAGAAATGAAAATGGGAGAATAGGAGAAATAGAATGGGATAATGAATATGATATGACCTGTTCACTTAAGAAAATTTCAACCTATCTATATATGCTATTTTCTTTGTTGATATTTTCTGAGGTTCATTAAATCATCTCAATGTTTGTCATCATCAAAAAGGGGGAGATTGTTAAGTCTCTAAAATGTTTGATATGCGTTTCCCTAAGTTTTGATGAAAAATAAACATTGGTTAATGATTTAATTAACCTTCATATTGGTTGCTAACCTATCTATTGAGTGTGCAGATTAATAAAAAAAAATAGAATCAGACGTCCAACAAAGTGAAACAAGCAGACGTCCAACAAAGTGTAACAATCAGACGTCCAACAAAGTGAAACAAGCAGACGTCCAACAAAGTGTAACAAGCAGACGTCCAACACTGTAGTGTTTGTAGCGCACGTCCAAAACACAAGAGAAAGAAACCCGCGTCCAATAAAAATATCAGAAGGTCGCGTCTACTAAAAAGTATCAGAAGGCCGCGTCTACTAAAAACAACAGAAGGCCGCGTCTACTCAAAGTATCAGAAAAACCCGTCCAGTGAGGTATCAAAATTATCCGTCCAATGACGTGGCACTTGGAGCGCGTCCATCAAAATATCAGAAAAGACCGTCCAGTGAGGTATCAAAATGGTCCGTCCAATAACGTGGCATATGTAGCTCGTCCATTAAGGAAGCAGATGGAGCTCGTCCATTAAGGTCAGAATGTATCCGTCCACTGAAGAACAAGAGACTCTCGTCCAGTAGAGTGACTGAGACTCTCGTCCAGCAGACTAACTGAGACTCTCGTCCAGTAGAGTGACTGAGACTCTCGTCCACCAGAGTAACTGAGATTCTCGTCCACCAGACTAACAGAGGCTCTCGTCCACTAAAGATGACAGAAGCTCTCGTCCACTAAAGGTGGCAGAAGCTCTCGTCCACTAAAAATAACAGAAGTGCTCGTCCACTAAAGGCGACAGAAGCGCTCATCCACTAGTCTTTGGACTTGCTGAGTCCTTAATATGGAGCTCGTCTACTAGCCCGAATGAAAACTCAAATGACTAGATAGACGTGATTATTTTCAAGATGGAAGCACTTATCTTATGATCGTGAATTCTTTAAGGATTATCAGAATCTTGGTTCAAGAACCAGAAAGAGACTTGAAGCCTTCTCTCCTACTCAGTTTCACGATTATCAAGAAAAGACAGAAGCTACTCTCTCAAGCAACCTTGGATAATCAGAACCAAAGACCAGTTAAAGAATGCTTCCAACGTGCTTTATTCCTTAGTACCTCTGGTCCTTACACAAAAAGGGAAGTGTACTCAGCAAAGTACAAAAAGCTCTCTGCTCAACTTTGATATGGCTGTAGCACGATGAATAAAGCCATGATCCTTCATGTTAGAATACAACCAACGACTCTATTGCATTAATGGCTGCCCAGAACGACACTATTGCATTAATGACTACTCAGAACGACTCTATTGCAATTAATGAAGTTCTGCTTGAAGCCAACATCTGAGAGGATGTCTCTAACGGATCCTAAATGCTTGAAGACCATAAATACAGAAGTCATTGAAGATGAAGAAAGAGAATACACATTGCATTAAAAACGCCACTACTCTGAGCATTTATTTCTTCATTCTTTTATTCTTTATTCTTCAATCATTTTGAAGTTATTACGCAGACTTTCCTGAGCCTTACGTTTAAACCACTCTCTGAGTGTTAATGAAAGATCTGCCTGTGAGAAATTGTATTTATTACAAACCAAATCTCTCAAACAAACCCAAGTGAGCCTGAAGAGGCTAGGTGTGAAAACAATACTTGTCTTGAGCCTGAAGAGGCTAGGTGTGCAAATAATACTTGTTTTGAGCCTGAAGTGGTTAGGTGTGCAAATAATACTTGAGTCTGTAACCTTATCAGTTATAGTGGATAAATCTTGGTGCTGCCAAGGACTGGACGTAGCTCTTTGATTTGAAGAGTGAACCAGGATAAATCACCGTGTCAATCTCTCTTCCCTTAAACTCTTTAATTGCTTTAGTTTTTCTTGCATCTGTCAAGTGGTGTGTGTGCAATAGTCACCCGTCCATCCTGTATTCTTCCACTCGTCCAAAGCTAGCTTTCTGTTTACGAAAATATTTCAGCTTTGCTTAAATTCTGATAAACACAATTCAACCCCCCCTTCTCGTGTTTATAGTTGTCTATTTCAGTGATGATAGTACGAAGTTGGCCTCAAATATGAAGACTTCTTGTCCCTTAGCCTTAGCCTCCAACAGACCTTCCATAAGGATAAAATCGTCCTAAACATATAAACTCGACCACACAAGGTTTGGCCCGAGTTAATACACGACCCAACTGTAACATAGATCCAGTCGAGAATCGACGAGGTGGCTTAAAATCTCTCTCGTATGATGTATTTGACAATAAGTTGGGTCCGAATTAATACACGGCCCAAACCAGAGCATAGCTCCTCGGTTGCATTTATCAATATTTTTCTTCGAATGATTAGGTTGCCTTAAATACTCGATATCTGATCAGCAACGAACATCACGTTCTAAACAGATTATGATCGTTATTGGCCGAGACATAAACTACGCTTTTACGCTGTCGAGACATAAGTCGGGCATCAAAGTGTTGAAATAGGTTTTGTTTTGTGGTGCAGAAACATAGGTTGGGTCCATGTTGTCGAGACATAAGTCGGACTCTACAATGTCAAAATATAGGTTGAGATTTAAGGTGCCCAAACATAGGTCGGACTTTAAATTGCCGAAACATAGGTCGAACTTTATGATACCGAAACATAGGTCGGATTTTACAATGCTGAATCATAGGTCAGTCTTTATGGAGCCAAAACATAGGTCAGACTTTACAATACCGAATCATAGGTCGGGCTTTAGAATTCCGAAACATAGGTCGTATTTTACAACGCCGAATCATAGGCCGGGCTTTATGGAGGCGAAACATAGGTCGGACTTTACAATGCCGAATCATAGATCGGGCTTTAGAATGCCGAAACATAGGTCGGGCTTAAGAATGCCGAAACATAGGTCGGGCTTAATGGTGCCGAAACATAAGTTGGACTTTACAATGCCGAAACACAGGTCGACTTAATGGTGTCGAGGTAAAGATCGGCTTAATGTCCTTGTTGACCTCTAAATTAATAAATTCTTTTTCAGCACGGTTTGAATACTTGTATAACCGAATAATTGATAAGTAGTTAGTGTCATTTAAAGGATATTGGAGAATAATGATAATAGCATTGAGAGTAATAATATGAATAAAAAAGATATGAATGATTATACTACTATCTCGATTTATTGTGTCTAGTAACTAGGTATTCCTCATTTTTCAAACCTCTCGGTCCCTACTTATACTAGGCTTCGTGTTAATTGCCATAGTTAAACCTCTTTATTCTCTGATAATTGTCATTGCCCTAGTAATAATAGTCGACTGGTTTAACATTGATGCCTATAATCATCAACATTTATAAGTTAACCATTTCTAACTCCAACTCTTTGCTCTTTAATATGACTTTAGGGTCATCCTATGTGTTCAATATTGGGCTAAACACGAACTCGTCCCCAATATTAAGTGTTTCTGTTTCCAAGTCCGGTATAACTTTTATATGAGCAAGGCGGATCAGAGTATAAACTCAGCTTGACCATAACATAAGTCCCCGGGCCTCAAGTCGTGAGAGAGGAATGGACTTTTGTGTAAAAAAAATCGGTCTAAGTATAAACTCGGCTAATCATAACACAATATATTAAGACTTTCTCATTTCCAAGTCCATTAGGACTTTGGTGTAAACAAGATGAATTCGAGTATGAACTCGACCTATCTACAATGGTGTAAACAAGATGGATCCGAGTATGAAGTCGACCCGAGTATAAACTCGGTATAACCATAACGCAATATATTAAGACTTTCCCATTTCCAAGTCCATTAGGACTTCGGTGTAAACAAGATGTATCTGAGTATGAACTCGGCCTGTCCACAATGGTGTAAGCAAGATGGATCTGAGTATGAAGTCGACCCGAATATAAACTCGGTATAACCATAGCGTAGTAGTAGAGACCTCCAGGCCTCCAACCATGCAAGACTAGTCTTTCTTTACCTGTCACCAGACTTTAGTCTAGGTAGATAAGATGGGGGCGAGTTCATACTTGACTCATCCATAACAGAAGTCTCCTAAGCCTCGAGTCGAGAATCGACATAGGGGCTTAGACATTAGCTTCTTCCATCATTATGCTCGTTCGACCAGCTTTTTTGGAGCTTGCCGACTTTGACAAAATGTCAATTTGCAAGTTCTTCTCCCTTGTCAAATGTTTGATTTTAAATTCAATATACTCGGATATCAAACTACCGAACTTATTCCAATCCCCGTATCGCAACTTCTCCATCGGTTGATAACCAACTGTAAGGCGTTGTAGTACTCGGGTGATCTAACAAACCAAACGTTGCTCCTTTCCAATCTCCTAGATGATGAAAACACAAATAGCAAGCTCCGTTAGTGATAAATATAAATAAAACATCTTACCTGGAACAATCGAGTCAGAATCAGGGGGTGACATGAGGAAATTCCTCTAACTAGACAAAGGCATTCTCAGTCTCGGTCGACCATGAGAACTCGAAAAGATTATTCAATGATTGAAAGTATGGTTAGATTTTCTCTGCCGACTTAGGAACACTGGATCCGTGTTGTTAATGAAGTCGGCTCCAAGTATACAAGTCGGCCCCGAGTATATAACTCGGACTCCCGTAACATAGATTTATCTAACTCTTGGGCCTCTAGATAGTCAAGAGCTCAGCCTCAAATGTCAAGTCTTTTACTTCTCGACCCAAATCTCTGTTGGATTCGTGTTGTTATTGAAGTTGACCCCTAGTATACAAATCGACCCCAAGTATATAACTTGGACTCCCATTACAATGATAAAATCAATGTTAATGTATAAGAAACAGTTCCATTATTTGTCATCTATCTATTATTTGTCCGTGCATTGATGATAAAATCAGAAGCCAGGCGTGATAACAAAACCAACTGTCACAAATGTGATATGGGGAAAGTTTTTTGTACACCTAAATTGCAACACTGTATCCAACACCTTGTTAGGAAAGCTTGATGTTTATTGGACTTAGTTGAAAAACATAAGAAAAAGTATAAAAAGAATTGTAAAGAATATGTTTATATGATATTGGTATCAATTCTAGATGTATAAATAACACATCTAGTATGTTATAAAGCACCCAACAGAAAGATCAATTATTGTTGCACCGATGACCCATTACCATATATAAGGACGCTTTTGGCCCTTTGCTAAGTGGTCCAGCAGTGGGGTTTTTTACTAAACCTGCTATATTGGATAGTAGTAAGTCACTAGGTTTTACCGACAGCAGCGCAAGACTGCCAAGTAAATATCAAAAGAATTTGCATTGAAAGAGAAACATATTGGTTATGTATGACAATTCTTTATACCGATAATGTATATAAATTAAGGGTGCGTTTGGATAAACAATTTAATTAAGAGTTTATTATATAAAATTTTATCATATGAGAGCTTATGTCATAAGTGCTTAAAGAAAGAAAAAGAAAGAAAGGGGCATGGGAGGATTCGAATAGTGAAAAACACAGAGAAGGTGTTTAGTGCATAAGCTGTTATGATAATTCCATAAGCTTCTCCCAGTGACTTATGAAAATAAGTCAAAAACTTCTTATGGGATGACATAAGTTATTTTCATAAGTTCTACCAAACACACTGTATAAGAACTTATATCATCAAATAAATCAAAAGGAGCTTAAATAAACTCTTCTAAACACCACCTAAATAAAAAAAAAGTATAAGTAAAAACTTATAGAATGCAATTATGAGCGTCTAAAATGAACGAATGTTTATAGTTTTCTTTTTCTTTTTTTTTAATGCAAGTTAGGTATGCAAAAGCAATAATATTCATAGTGTCAAACGGATATAAGACAACAACGTTAAAATATCAGTATTTTATAATTGGTCAGCAATATTAATGGCCGACTGACATAGGATTTCTTCCAATTTAATAATCATATGACCTACAAATACTATTTTTGATAGTAAAATGTAGGTAAAACTATTTTATTGGTCCCTTAAGTTTATTTTATTTTTTAATTTGGTTCTTTACGTTTATTTTGTGTCAAATTAATCCCATAGATTAGATTCAGGTGACAAACTTAATCCTTTTTTCCCATTCCTCCAGAAACAAACCTAAATGGCACACCCGAGCCTAACTGGCACCGATGACTGGTCAATACATATAATAATTTAAAAATAAATAAATTATTTCTTTTTTTTAAAAAAATATTCTCTCCTCTTCATCTTCCTCCCTCTCCCAACCAGACGTCCCCCCAATCATCTGGCACCCCCGCCCCTAGCCTCCATAGAATTTGTTAGTGTGAATGGAATGGTTATGACAAGGACGAACATCATGATTCTGGCGCCACCTTCGTTGGCCTGGAATTCCTCCACGACTCCAAAGGTGGAGAGTAGCGACACCGCGATGTTGAAATCATTGGGCGAATTGCAGATAAAAGATCAAGGAACTCATGAATCTCCTTCTAAACATGTTAGCTAGGTTTGTGGTGACGGCGTGCGATTGTAATGACGAACACAGTGGCATGGGTCACGGAGGAAGACAGAGACTTTACGCAGATCTAATATAGGTTAGTGGCAGTGATAGTCGGAGACAACGTTGCAGGCGATGGAGCCAACGAAGCACGCTAGTTACTAGTTGGGCACGGCAAAGCGCGTCGGTGGCGAAGTTATGATGGCGTTTGAGCGACAGATTGCAGCGGCTGGTCGGTCCATCATCGTCGCCGTCCAATCACTGTCGTTGCCGCTGCCCAATCACTCTCCACCGCGCCCAAAACGCCAGGTCCCTGTACAGCTTCCTCCACCACCCTGATGTGTGATCTCCACCGCGAGATCCGCCCAGATCTGCGGGCAACCACCCTCTGCTTCTAGGTTTCGTTTTGTGCTTGTGGGTATCTGCTTGTTTAGATGATGAAGCTCTAGTTGAATGAATGTTGCAATGGTGGTGGTGCCATGGGATGGTGGTGGATTTGGGGTGGGATGGTGGTGGATTTGGGAGGAAGATGAAGTGAATTATTAAATTATTAAATATTAAAAAAAGAAATAAATTTTATTTATAAATTTTTTAAATCATTAATATATTATATTTATTGACACGTTAGCAGGTTCGGAGTGTCACGTAGGTCGGGAGATGAAAACAACATAAGTTTGTCACCCGAACCTAACTTATGAGACCTATTTGACACAAAATAAATTTAAGGGACGAAATCGAAAAAAGAAATAAACTTAAGAGACCAATCAAATATTTAGTTTTGCCTAAAATGTAAATCATGAATCTCACGCACATAATTTATATCTATATATTTTACTAAGGCTCATCTCCATTTTTACGGTAGATGAACAGTAAAATGGGTGGTAAGCATCTATCTATCTATCTGTATACTTTAGTAAGGCTTATCCCCATTTTCACTGTAGATAAACAGTAAAATAGGTGGTGAGCGTAATCCTATGGGTTTTTTTTATCATATTAATAGATAGATATGAATACAATTATTTAATATATTTTGTTGCATTTTATTTGTATACAATCTTTAACTTTGAATATGTAAAATATTTATTAAGTTTTTTTTACAACCTTTATTAATTATGTAGTTCTAAAAATTATTGGCCTTAATTTTTAGGGGATCATTTATTTAAGTTTTATTATTTATTTTCTACTTAAATATTTAATTATGTCTTTAAAAGAGTAATGTGAATGTACCAACTTTGTCTTCAAATACTTTGTTTATGTTTGATTTTTTTTTCCTTTATATTTAATAAAAAAAAATAGATTCAGATTTTTTAAGTCGAGTGTAATGCCAGCAACATAGTCTACCAACCCAAGTGAGTTATGGGGATATACTACGTAAAAGAAAATATGTTAATTGTGTAGTTCTAAAAATTATTAGTCTTGATTTTGAGGGGATCATTTATTTAAGTTTTATTATTTATTTTTTAATTCAATATTTAATTATATTTTTGAAAGGGTAATGTGAATGTACTAACTTTCTCTTTGAATACTTTGTTTATATTCAAATTTTTTTGTTTTATTTTTTTAAAAAACAAATAGATTTAGATTTTTTAAGTCCAGTGGAATGCCAGCAACATAGTCGATCAACCCAAGTCAGTTATGGGGATATACTATATAAAGGAAAAAGAATGTTAATTTCACAATAGGTCAAGGTATAATAGAAATTATTATTTTGTTTATATTATTATGTAACTTTTTCTCACTTGTATTTCAGTTTTTTATTTAGTTGGTTCATTGTTATTGATATTATAAAAATGAATTTTTAAGTTATGATGGAGATAATCCTTTATTTGTTGAAGATGGACATGAAGGTATTTATTTAGTAATCAATGTCTATTTACAAATATTAATTTAATTTATTGTCGCCACTTTTTTTATTTTTTATATGCCATCTGATTTGTTAAACTTTTTTCTAGATTGTGTAGACTTTGAACGAATGAACAGGTGTTGTGAACATTGTGGCATAATGGTTTGGTTTGAGGAGTGGTTAGGAAAACATAAATATAGTTCCAGAGTAGAATTGATTTGTTTTAATAAATAGATATGGATATAATTATGTAATATATTTTGTTTTTTACTTTATTTGTATATATTGTTCAATTTTTAATATGTAAAATATTTATTAAGTATTTTTACAACCTTTATTAATTGTGTAGTTCTAAAAATTATTGGTCTTGGTTTTTAGGGGATTATATATTTAATTTTTATTATTTATTTTCTAATTTAATATTTAATTATATTTTTAAAAGGGTAATGTGAATGTACTAACTTTGTCTTCGAATACTTTGTTTATATTTAATTTTTTGGCTTTATTTAAAAAGAAATAGATTTAGATTTTTTAAGTCAAGTGGAATGCAGCAACATAGTCTACCAACCCAAGTGAGTTATGAGGATATACTACATAAAAGAAAGAATGTTAATTTCATAATTTGTCCAAGTAATAGAAATTATTATTTTAATTGTATTATTGTATAACTTTTTCCCACTTGCATTTCAGTTTTTTATTTAATTGGTTCATTGTTATTGATATTATAAAAATGGATTTTCAAGTTCATGATTGAGAGAATCCTTTATTTGTAGAAGATGAATGTGAATATATTTATTTAATAATTATTGTCTATTTGCATATATTAATTTAATTTATTTTGGCACTTTTTATTTTTTATATATTGTTTGTTGATTTGTTAAAAAAAAATTCTAGTTTGTCTAGACTTTGGAAGAATGAATCGGTGTTGCGAACATTGTGACACAATGATTTGGTTTGAGAAGCGGTCAGGAAAACATAAAAATGGTTACATTATAGAATTTTGAATATATTGTATGAATGGAAAGGTGACATCACCATATTTGGCCAGCAGACTACCTACTTTGCTTTGGAGTTTGATACATGTAGTAAAAATGAAAATAAATTTTTCTTTTGAAAGGGAAAATAATTTTATTTGTGATAGTAATAATAATTATTATGATAATGAAAATAATGTGTATTAAATTAAAGTAATAAGTATAATATTAATATTATTATAATAAAGTTTTAAGTTTAATCTATTAAGAAAAAATATTAAATTGTACATGTTATTAGTTTAACGATTTTTATATTGCTTGATAATTATATAGTGATATATTGTTAAAAAATATTCATTCTATAATTTTTTCTATACTATCATACAAAAAATTAATTTACACATAATATTATTTGTATATTTTTTTTATAATAATATAATTTTTTTAACTATCTATATCATCAATATCATAATATTGAAAGAAATTTATTTAATAAAAATTTTACGCGTACATTTATACAGTTACTGAAAACTAGTATACACCGTGTCTAAAGTAACATCTGCGTATATTATTATTTTAATATATTATTGATTTGAAATTTATAACATCTAATCAGTCATAAATAAAAGAATCTTACTCAGTGTACCAAAATTCGTTACTGTGTTAGAATATGAAGCTCTTAGTTTTTAATATACAAGACTTACAATCACTAGGGTTGTTGACCCGTGCGAGACGCAAGGGTACAATTTTTTTAAAAAGTGATAACAATTTTTTTTAATAAATAATAATAGGTTTTAATTTTTTTTTGTTAGAGATGAATGTTAGTTTATATAGTATAAATCACTCAAACCTAACGAATTTTATTAATTTACAATAAGTCACTTAAAATGAGTTAGAATTTAATTGATATATACTGTCAGTGTAAAGTTTTTATCACTGTCAACCAATCACAAATCATGTTATTAATGACTTTTAAGGTGGTTTGGATAAGAATCAAAGATTTTCAATGACGTGTCGATTTATTATTGGTTGACAGTGTAAAAAAATCTTTACACTGATAATGCATACCCATTAAACTCAATGAGTTACCACAACTCTTCAATATTCAATAGTTCAATAGTATATATGTGTTAATTAGGAAATACCCCAAATTAGAGAAATTTAATTTAGTGAATAAAATAGTACTCAACATAATGAAATGCTTATTTTATTTCCCTTTTCCCTTCTTTCTAACTTTAAGTCCTTTTTTTCCCGTCTTTCTAACTTTAAGTCCCAACATAAAGTTGATTGATTATGTATTTTTCATGTTAGTATATCAGTTGTTAGTTTTGTTTCTCTTCTATAAATTTAAAATCTAACCCTTCAAATCCTTGAAAATCTTTTTTTTTTACAATTTATAATGCTTCAAAATATTAAACATATATATATCAAACCAAATGATTATTTTATTGTATTATGTTTACCTCATTCATTCGCACGGGATAATTGTTTATTTAAATAAACAATTATAAAATATAATTAAATGATTAACTATAGTTATTGCTTATATTTTGGATTATATTTTATTTTATGTATTTAATTTATATGTACGATTAAATTAAACAATTTATACACCGACATCCAATATTATTTTGTCAAATTTACATCATAGTTATTTTTTAAAATTACTAAATTAAGCATACACATATCAAAGTATTAATGAATAACCATTTAAAATCTTTACACTAATAACCTATCATAAATTTCATGTCCTGAACTAAATAAGGGAATGTTTGTTATGAATTAAAGAAAATTAATTTTGATATTCAACAATTTAGAAATTATTTTTAAAAGCATAAACTATTCTATTTTTATTTAAAAGAATCATCTGGGTCTCTACATGTAACAAATCTGGTTTTCATTTTTAACCAAATTTTAAGTATGCTATACCATATTCTTACTTTTAGTTATAACATATATAATATAATTTAATATAATAATATCTATTTATTAGTCAACAAAATCTTTGAAATTGAAATGTATCAAAGTTTGCAATGGATATATTTCATAAATGATAGGTTTGAATGTAAAAAAAAAAATTAGACTTGATAATATAGTAGATATCTGTATGAGAAAAATATTAGAAATTTGATAAGGTTAAATTATAATGTCAATTTAATGTTTGCCAATTCTATAAGTATATAACAACATCGATACCAATATTAGAGTGAATATAGTATCAAATACAAAAATTCAAATAGAGCATACATAATAAGCATTATAAATTGTAGAGATTACATTTAATTCAGAGCAAGAAGGGCTGAAAAAAATACTCCAAGATTAATATGTGAATATAAAAAAAACACTTTTTTCCTTTCCACTTTATACACACGATCAAATTTTCTTACAGAATAAATTATTACAATATTTAATTCAGCCTCATTGGATTTGTTGTTTATATTTTGAAACATATTTACATTATATTTTATTGATTGAAACAAAATACTTAAATTATTCATACTATAATTGTATTATGCTAATGAAAATATAAATAGCAAGTGGTTTTAAATCTAAACCTAACATCAAAATCACGATATATACAAATTTATCAATGAACTGATGAAATGACGCAACTAATAAGAAGAATATACCTGGATTAGTGACAAATTGTAGAAATACTAAAAGTAAATGATAGTTTGATTTTATTTTCCTTTCAACTTAACCTTTATTTGTTAAGCAAAATATAGTGAAGGTAAATAAAAAGAAAAATGTTATATGTCATGCTAACACAATAGCAGGTAAGAATTATGACTTTAATATAATGTTATCATTTGGTCTTTATAAATAAGGCATGGCTTGAACCTAACCATTTTTATCAATATTTTACCTTGAAGTTGTTTGTTTATATGCGTTGATTTAAGAACGTATTAATTGCTAGTAGCAATATTTTTTTGGTGAATTTTCTAATACCTATATACAATTCAGTTGAATTTGAAAGTAATCAAGTCATATTATTTATGAGAATATAAGACATCCAAAATTTTGGCCACCAAAATGCATATGAATAAAATCAAGAGTGGTAGCCATTGCTATCCCTTAATAAAGCAAGGACTTCATTGCTACAACTCAAGTAGCATCACTATGGCAAAGTCACTTTCTGTAGTTGCTCTATACTTCAATAAATATAAAATATAAAAAACATTTAAGACTACTCTCACGTCAACTAATAAGAATCACTAATTAGTGCATCTTGCCAATATTTTCCTACAACTATGACAAATCTAATTAACACCGCATAGTGGAATTGTTGTCATCCTGCACCTTTTTTAAGCTTGCACCTTCTTTTTTTTTTTTTTGAAGGCTTAAGCTTGAACCTCTATATATAGAAATATGAAATAAAATATTAACAAACTCTTGCATCAATTAATTGAAACAATTTATGCAAATGGAAAGCGCTAATCAAATCAACATAAACCTTGGAGCAAAATCACCCCGTTCAAAAAGTAAAAGTCACAATAATGAAGTCTATATCAAAGGTTAACAACCATATGGCACTTGCATGAGGTCAAGCAATGAATTGATAGTGTTTAGGACTTTGCACAATGAATACATCAACCTTTAAATATGTCAAGCAACAATATGCCAATGTCCATATTCTATAACCACTTGTTTTAGTCATTCTAGTCATGTCTTATTTCTAAACATAGTCATGTGTTATTTCTAAACATCCCATGACAAGATGTTGTTGCACAGGTCACATTCCTCTTTAACCATATTCTAAAACCATTTATGTAGATAATTAGTATTTACTTAAATATAATAGGCTTCACAAAGAAATAATTTTGTTGAGCAAAACAACTCATCACAGTTTTACTCTTATATAATATGCTTTTGACAATTAAGTCCCATACCATATGTTACATAAGGAGTAATACCAAGAAAATAACTCCTGGTTTCATGCTCTGTCTTTGGTTTCAAAGGACAACTGCATTAGAGATCTTGAGATGAATTGACCTTTCAAAACACATATCAGAATCCCAAATTGTGTCATATAGTTCATCTAGATACATGATATATATTTGTTAAATAAATAAATGAAGCTAATGGCACCAAATATATGGATATTTTTTCCCAGTTAAGCTAGGCATGTTTAAAAAATAATAATTTAGCTTATATTTTTTCGTTCTCTTAAGTAAAAAATTGGTAAGTCTCCATTTTTGTGCCAAAAAAGATAGGAAACTTAGAAAAGAAAGTAATAGAGGGAGCTTCCAAACCTGACAGCATCCTCACTTGGAGCACCGAAGTTAATTCTTGCAGCTACTTTCAAGAAGAAATTGTGTCCTCAAGATCTGTGGCATACATAGAAAGATTCAAGGGCCTTAGCTCAATGTTGATAAATTCTGCATCCCAATCTCATAGATTTAGACTCCTCCCATCATGCTTCTTTTTTCTGCTTTCTATCATAAAATGACATGTTTTTTCACAAAACAAACAACTTCTACTTTGGATTTCAAAGTTGATAAGAATAAATTTAAGTTCTATCATGACTGATTGCTTGAACTGAAATTGAATTGAAAATTAACTTCCTAAGTTTTTAACTACTAAAGGAAACATAGAACATATCTTCAACCTGGAAAACTGCAATTGATGTTAATAAAGAAAGAAAAATCAAAAAGAGAGAAAATAAATCCATCGAAGTTAGGAAGGCAAACTAATAATTTGCATCAATAATTTTGTGTGATTGATAAATTAACTGCTTATTTTACTACAAAAAAACAACTGTTTAGCGACCGGCATATTCGGTCGCTAAACTTTATAATTCGGCCGCTATTTAAGTTAGCGACCGAATTAGCGACCGATTCATGGTGGTGGCTGATAACCTGGTTGCTAAGCTTTTAGAGACCGAAATAATAATTCGGTCGCTAAATGGCGACGGTAATTTCGATCGCTAAATATTAAAAAATGGTCGCTACACGGTTGGTCGCATTGTTTCGGTAACCATTTTTAGCGACCGATAATCGGTTGCTAGTTCAGTCGCCAATGTTGGTTACTGTTAACCTATATTAGCGACGGATTTTCGGTCGCTAGACCACAATTTGTTAATGTTAATTAAAGTTTAGCGACCGAATTATTGGTTTCTAATTTGGGCGCTAAACTGGTTTTTATTAAAAAAAAATAAATTAAATTTTTAAAATAATAAATTTTTTCTGTTTTTCTTTAAAGTTTAGCAAAATTACTAATAAAACACACCAAATTACTAATGAAAGGTACAATCATAAGAAATAATGAATATATATATAAAAAAAATCCAAAGTGTCGTACAAGAATCGTTTAAAGTCAAAAATATGAAAAAAAAATTAATCAGTCATGATGAGGGGGAGGTGGAGGAATCCAATCATCCTCAGCGTCCGTACCACCGACGTCTGCTATCTGATCGTCCTCTGCAGTAGCAGCATCAGTAGCTGGCGGTGGAACTGGAGGAGCGACAGCAGGCGACACAACCGTCAAAGCATCACCCTGAGCAACTGGAGTCTGGATCCTCATCTGCTCCAACACCAGCCGCAGTGTCTGGTCCTGCTCGATGCTCCTCTACATCAGTTGCTGGTGTGCCTGAGTCAACTGTGCAATCTGGTTCGCCATCTGCTGCTCTCTCTCGCTCTTCTCCCGAAGCTCCGCGTTCAGCTGCGTGCTGGTGTCCTGCATTTGGTTGAACTGCTCCTGAGGGACGGTATCGGCGTAGGAAGGAGCAGGCGTGCCGGATGATGAAGCGATAAACTCGCCTCCCAGGTGTCCGAGGCCATACACGTGCCCCTTCTTGTTCCTGCCCCCGACGACCTCCAAATAAATGGCATTATCGTCGACGGAGATAGGAGAGATGGGCCCATCACCAGTCAAGGCCTCATCTTGTGACTGTGAGGAACGTGATATGGCATCGCCCTTCTTCTCGTTGAAGCCCACCTACAAAGTATAGTTGAAGAGATTTAGTTAAAATTATAATCAATATTAACAAATCATTTATAATAAATTACAAGTAAACACTAAATTGTTTTTTGCTTACAGCATAGTTACGGGCCTTGTCGTTCACCCATGTCCCCGACTTCAACTTCTTCGTCCTCTTCACCAACTCCATAGCAGTGGGGGACCCGCTGTTTCTGTGCTTTATGCACAGAAAAATATAATCTTAAATTCATAAGAATAATTAAAAATGAAAACTAATTAATTAAATAGTATAATAAGTCAAAAGTTTAATGTATTACCAACTCGTCGTAGTGGGCGACGGCTGATTTAGACCCGCCGGTCCAAGCACATGCGCCACCATCAGAAGCTTGATTACGCCGAGCTGTGGCCTGGATCTCCTGGAACTTCTCAGTAGCCCAGTACTGGTCCAGCTGCCTCCTGATCTCAGGATCCACCCACTTCCCCTTATTCTTACCCTTCCTCAACTTGTTCGTCAGATTCTTCATGACCAGGGAGCCTTTATGCTCAAATATGTCCCTGACGAGACCCTCTAAAGCTACGTCCCACCTGTACTCTTTCTGCAACGTACAGTTGTTAGGAAATTCGTGTGTGTGTGTGTGTGTGTGTATATATATATATATAATGTAAATTTAATTTAAATAACTTAGTAAATTGTTACCTTAAACTCTTGAAACAACTGATCCCTATGGCCCCCTAGGATGGCCTTCCATGTAGGCCATGGACCATCAAACTTGCGTCGCAGGATCTTCGATATCGAATCAGAAGGGCCCTTCGTGGGCAGAAAGCTGCAGAAAAATTAGAGCATTAATAAATGTTATAAATAAATAAATAAAACTAGTAAATAGAAATTAAAGATACTTTATATATATTAAAAAATTAAATTAGCTTACTCGTTATCCCCCCTGGGGATAAGAAGAATTCTCCTGTCGGATGAACCACGACTCTCCTGTCCCGATGATGATGATGGTCCTGTCGTAGGTGTGGATGATGAGGGTGCAACCTATGTCCCGACCACATGAGGCTGGGTAGGGGGTGCAAGTCCATCACCCTGAGGTGTCCCGTCCATAGAGGTGCTGGTAGGGTGGTCTCGATCTGAAGGCTGTGGGTCGGCCGGCGAAGGGACTCTCGCAACACGACCTCTGCCACGACCTCCACGACGACCCCTACCTCTAGAGGAATCTTCCATCTATGTAAAGAAATGAAAAGATGATTACACAACGGTGTAAATAATACAAAAATAAATTACCTAAGTAGAATGACATTTAGACAATGAATTATGACATAAATAAATTACCTAAGTAGAATCTCCGTCACTAAATTCACCCTCACTCTCATCAGTCTCACTTGATCGGAATGTGCCTTCGCTAGATGTGTCCAACTCGGATTGATCCAATAACTCTCTTTCAACTTCTTCCCCATTTCCGGAAATGTTCGCCAGAGAATTAACAATAATGTCCGGCGTAATTTACAACGGTATGTGGGGTCTTGAAAACTCATCATCTTGGTACGGAGCATCTTTTTCAGCCTGGTTGATTACATTATCAATAATTATACTGCGAGCCTTTATCTTAATAACACCCAACCAGCCTTGATGTCCTTCGGGATATGGCGAGTAATAAACCTGATCTGCCTGTTGTGAAAAAATGAATGGGTCGTACACCTTATTATAACTTCGAGATAGCCTAACTTGAACAATACCATATTTTTTATCGATTTTTGTCCCTACGTCAAGAGTAGGATCAAACCAATCACACTTGAAGATAACTAACTTCATCACGGGGAAACCGGTATAATCGAGTTCAAGGATGTCAGTTAGAACCCCATAGAAATCATTCTCTACATTGCCATCAGTGGCTCGCACACAAACACCAGAGTTACACGACTGCATTCCTTCATTCCATGTTTTTGTGTTAAATTTATATCCATTTACAATATAAGTATTCCATGATGTAACCCATCTGTTAGGCCCCCATGCCAAATTTGTCAACAATGGATTTTGAACATTGTTTTCTGGATCTAGTACCTAAAAAAATCAAATATTATATTATTCTTATACATGCTATATATTTAAGGAGATAAAATGTATTGCAACAAATGAAGATGCTTAACCTACATATTTACTGAACCACGTAGCAAAGTGAGAAGTAATTTCTCGATCAACCTGATCGTTTGAAATGTCAGGTTGGAGATTGATGAGTGTGATTTCACCTCATCTTTGTCCATCATTTTGCATGCATTTTTCATGTAGTTTAGGCATATTTTTATTAGATTGTAGGTTAATTTTCCTTTGGAACGGGTAAGGCGGTTTTCGTGTGTTGTTTTGCAGATATCAAGGGTGAATTGCTCAAGATCAACCATGATGAAGTTTGGATGAAGATGGAGCTTTAAAACTAAAGAAAATGAGCCAAACAGAGCCCATCACGGCCTAGCCGTGATGCCCATCACGGCCATGATGCCATCACCCCCTGATGCCAAAACGAGCAAACGAAAAAGAACAAAGGCTGAAGTCAGAGTATGTCACGGCCTGGCCGTGATAGCCATCACGGCCGTGACCCAAAACCACCACAGGTCAGAGCACATCACGGCCCAGCCGTGAAATTCATCACGGCCACAAACAGAGGGCTCGCGTCGCGAATGAATGGAACTTCCAGAATTGGCAGAGGCAGAGACCATCACGGCCTGGCCGTGATGGCCATCACAGCCGTGACGCGCATTACTTGGACCTGAAGAAACCGAAATAGATCAGATTTTGAGTTGGTTTGGGACTCTAACTTCCCAATTTCTATAAATAAGGACCAAGGCATCAGATACAGATCATCTGGATCATCCATAACAACTAGGACTTAGGCATAGATCTCTCTTTTCCTCTTCTCTTCTCTTCTCTGATTTTTGTATTTTCTATTATGTTGTCAACCCAGCTTGTCATCTCCATGGCAAGACTGGAGTAGTAGCTTAGTTTCTAGGGACTAGGGCTCTGCCCGAGGTTTGTAAATGATGTTGATTTGATGTAAAATCGTTGTTGATTTCGTAATTGTTTTAGATCTGATTTCTAGTGTGTTAATCACTCATAAATTTCGGCAACCGTTTATTTGCGTGACGTAGACGTTCTAAGGAGGAACCTAGCGGTGAACTTAGGATTTCTAGGGTGTTTCACTCGTAAAGCCCGGCGGCCACTGGTTTGTGAGATGTGGATGATCTAAGGAGGAACCTAGCGGTGAACTTAGGTTATTTGCATGACTTAGACATTATAAGGAGGAACCTAGCGGTGAACTTAGGTGTCGGACCTATAGAAGTCAGACTTGGGACTGAAATCACGAGAGTTAGAAACCGTCCCTCGAGGAGAAACGAGTTGTCACGGAACGCAAAGGGTCCAATCTGGGATCGACTACCACGAGAGTAGGGGTCGGGTCAATTGGGCACGGCTTTTGTAACCTGAGAGGGAGCTTAAGCTATCAGAGGATAAACTCGCCTTCAAGGCAATTTCGGTAATCAACAAAGGTAAATCAGATTAGCAACATAAACATCCTCAAAGGTAACCCAAATCCCTAGGAATCCGTTTAAATCGAAAATCCCAAAAACATTTATTTTCTGCTCATCTATCTTTTAAATTTCAAATTCAAATCTTTTTCAAAATCCTCTTTAAAACTGTCCAGATATAATCGATTCGAAAACCGATTGCGATTCGAGAACACAGTCTCTGTGGGTTCGATATCTTTTATTACTTGACGGCAATCCGATACACTTGCCGGAATCGCACGCGCGCGTCGACGAACGCGACATCAAGTTTTTGGCGCCGTTGCCGGGGACTGTGCCTTTTCGAATCTCAATTCAAATTTTGAATTGATTTTTCTGGACCTTTTCTTTTTGTTTGATTTTTATTTCTGAAATATAAAAAAAAAATTAAAATCAAAAAATTTCTTTTCCTTCTATTGTATCCATCTCTCTTGTGTTATATGCAAAGATCTCTAAGTCTTGGGAGCCTTAGTGAGATTGATCCGGAGATCGAGAGGACCTTCCACAGACGTAGAAGACTACAAAGAGAGGGAGAAAGGTTGAGTCCCGTTCCACTCATGGCGAATCAACCGGATACGAAGCCTTTGAAGGACTACGCAGCCCCAAATGCGAGAGGCTTGCGAACTGGGATTGCAAGGCCAGAGATTGAGGCGGAGAACTACACCATACCGCCTATGCTAATCAACATGATTAGGCAACATCAATTCAGAGGATTGCCTTCGGAGGACCCGACCGATCACATAGAGACATTCTTAGAGTTCACCGACGCAATCAAGATTAATGGAGCCTCGGTCGATGTTGTGCGTTTGAGACTGTTCCCCTCATCTCTCACTGGAAAGGCGAAGGCCTGGCTTAAGCAAATTCCCGCTAACACTTTGACTACTTGGGACCAACTGGAGCAGGCGTTCTTGGAGAAATTCTTCCCTCCATCCAAGACGGCCTACATAAGAACCCAGATCACCGGCTTCTTCCAAAAAGACGGAGAATCATTATCGGAAGCTTGGGATCGATACAAGGGACTGCTGGAGTCGTGCCCACATCACGGACTCGAGAGGTGGTTAATAGTGCACACCTTCTATAACGGATTAGACTACTCTTCGAAGGTGTCACTAGATTCTGCAGCTGGTGGAGCGTTTATGAATAGGCCTCTCACTGAGGCATTCAACATCATCGAGAATGTCGCCACCAACTACCACCAATGGGGATCCGAAAGAGGTAATAACCCGAACAAGATTTCGGGGGGTAAGTTTGAAGTAAGTAGCATTGATCTGATTATATCTAAATTTGACTCACTAAATAAACGATTAGATAAGATTGAAAGAGCTAATGTGAGTGCATTAGGTGCTACTAACCTTGTTTGTGAGATTTGTGGAATGCAGGGACATGACATGATGGGATGCCCACATGGATCCGGCGCTTCGGGTGAGCAAGTGAACTCTTGTAACAACTTCTACGATACGAACCCGAAGCTGCCCAACTATGCTCCCCCAAATCCCTACAACCAAAGAAGGAACAACCCTTACCTCTCTTACGGCAACTACAGCAACACGCTCAACCATGAGTTCCAAGAGGGTCAAGGTAATAAGAGAGCAGCACCGGGGTATCCTCAGGTACAAAGATCTAAACTCGAGACTTTATTTGAAAGTTTTGTTGAAACTCAGACAAAACAGAATGAGGAGTTTAGACAACAAGGAAGGGCAGTGAGCGAGGCAATAAAGGATCTAGCATCTAAGGTAGACAACTTAGCAACTCATAACAAGATGCTAGAAACCCAGATTGCCCAACAAGCCAGCACGTACTTGAGACCTAAGGGTGCATTCCCGGGGCAACCCGAAGCAAATCCCAATGAGCATTGCAATGTCGTACACTTAAGGGATGATAAGCTTGGGGTGGGGGTAGCTGAAATGGAGGTGGAACCGGAGGAGGACACGAGCGAAAAAGAAGAGCCAGAACCGAAATATGTCCCTCCACCACCGTACCAACCCCCGATACCTTTCCCACAAAGGTTGGTCAAGAGAAAGCAAGTGGAAGAAGAAATTAAGAGCTTAACTGAGGAGCCAATTATCATGGAAAAATCTAATATGCCTCCTAAACTAAAAGACCCAGGTAGTTTCTCTATCGCTTGCTCGATTGAAAAAGTGGAAATAGACCCAGCCTTATGTGACTTAGGGGCTAGCACGAGCTTGATGTCCCTCACTATCATGGAAAGGTTGGGAAGCAAAGAGTTGAGACCATTCAAATTCCCCTTACAATTTGCGGATGGCTCAACTAGGACTCCTCTAGGCATACTAGAGAATGTTCCTGTAAAGGTAGGGAAAATTCTCATCCCTACCGACTTCCTGGTATTGGATATGAAAGGGAATTCTAAATTCCCCATCATTTTAGGAAGGCCATTCTTGGCAACCGCTGGAGCAGTAATAGACGTAAGGAATGGCAAACTCTCTCTAAATGTAGAGGAAGGTATGGTAAATTTTCAGTTGACTAACTCTTGTAACAACCCTCCTTTTGAGAGCCATGTGTGCAGAATTGATGTAACGTCTCCAGCGGTAGAGAAAGAACTTAGCATGGAAGCAACTCCAAAGATATGCATGGCTAATGATGCACCCAGCAGTGATGGAGTTGGAGTTGCTGTCCATGCGGGAACAAAACTTCCGCCGGGAGGAAGGAAGGCTAGGAAGCTCCGAGAGAAAAGAGCGAAGCGGAAGCATTATTGGCCGTATGAGCAGAAACGGCTTTTTGAAGGAGTTCCTTGGAAAAGAAGTGTGCCTGCACTTCTACGCCCAGCCGACCCCGGTTGACTGAAGGACGTTTGGTCAAGCTTAAGACCATAAATAAGCGCTTCTTGGGAGGCAATAAGCGCTTCTTGGGAGGCAACCCAAGTTTTCTTTCCCTTTTTCCTTTTGTTTTTGATTTAACCTCTTGAATAATTTGAGAAGATCAAGAGGCAAAAATATCATTAATAGGTTTGTCTAGTGTTTTCAGGTTGAGAAAGAGAAGAAGAGCATAAAAAAGATAAAGTCAGAGGCCATCACGCCCACTGTCACGGCCGTGATGAACTAAACAAGAGCACAGTAATGATCACGGCCCAGCCGTGACAACCATCACGGGCGTGATGAGTAGGATGCCAAGGACAGAGAGCATCACGGCCTAGCCGTGATGTAGATCACGGCCGTGACAGGGCAACTCCTGAGGACCAGAAACGATCACGGCCTGCCCGTGATAAGCCTCACGGCCGTGACAAAATTTCCACCCAAGTTTTGACTGGAATGTGAGCCAACACCCGCTACCGACTCGGTAAGTTGTTCCATTTTTCTCCTCTCTCCGACTTGATTATTTACATTGGAGACAATGTAAGTAATCAAGCTTGGGGTAGGGGCATTTATTTATTTTGCATTTGCATTGTTGCATTCATATTGCATTCTCATAGGCATAGATTGGTATGATCACATTCTCTAGATTGCCCCTCACTTAGAACATGCATCCAAATGTAAGAACTTGGTGCCAAATGAATTGAGATAGTGAATTTTGAACCCAATTTTTCATTATTCTTGTGATATGGTTAAAAATAAAAATTCTTGAGATAGTCATTTGATAGTTGATAATTAGCATGTGGTTCCTTAAACTTGTGTACCTCACTGATTTTTGAACTACGAAATGTAAGATTTTGAGCCAAAAAGGGTATTCACTAAATCTACCCCATTTCTTGTGCTAGAGTGTTGTAATTCCTCATAGACTGTATTTTCTAGAACTTGACTTGAAACCATTTCAAAACTTAAAAATTTTTGAAAACATTTTTTGGAAATGATTGAGGCACTAGGTATTTTTCCGGCCTCCCGAGCTTTGAATGATAAATGCTACCCCTTAGTTGCCCAATTTTGAGCCTAAAGATAAAATACTTTTCTTGGTACCTTGAATTACTTTGATAAATAATGCTGGGTATGGCACCTTTTAAAGTATTACAAAAAGGGTAATTGGTAGTTGAAAAAAAAGAATGGGATGAAAATATTTCTCTTGAGCTAAAAAGCTCCCCTTCTCCAAACAAATAAAAATGAAATAAACAGAAAAAAAAAATGGAGAAGGGGATGACAAAGAAAGTGAGAAATGAAAAGAAAAAGAAAAAGAAAAAAAATAATAGAAAGAAGAAAGGTGGAAAAAGTAAATCAAAGCCCCCAAAAGGTATTTTAGAAGGTGTCATGCTTTGCAATGTTTGATAATCTGTCTAGCCTTCTTGAAATTCCCTTTCCTTGATTTTCCCACCTAACAATAAATCCCATGGCCACATTACAACCAAAGGAAAATACCTCTTGATTCTTAAGTGTTTTCATTAATAAAGTAGAGATTTGGTTAATAGTCAAGCCTATGGTAAAATACTTTCCTTGAGGAAATGGAGTGAATTGTCATAAACCCTAAAACACTTGAGTGAGGTGAGATGAGTGCCCAAATCAGTGAGGATATGAACTTGAAGAACCTAAGCTTCTAATTGGACTTGAACTTGATTGTCTCTTGAGTGCTTATTGAATATGCCTATCACTTGGATTAGCTTCTAGGGTTTTTGGTTCACTATCCATGCTTTGATTGATTTATCTTATGGCCTGAGTAATTGCTTGAGGACAAGCAAAGTTTTAAGCTTGGGGTGATTTGATGAGTGTGATTTCATCTCATCTTTGTCCATCATTTTGCATGCATTTTTCATGTAGTTTAGGCATATTTTTATTAGATTTTAGGTTAATTTTCCTTTGGAACGGGTAAGGCGGTTTTCGTGTGTTGTTTTGCAGATATCAAGGGTGAATTGCTCAAGATCAACCATGATGAAGTTTGGATGAAGATGGAGCTTTAAAACTAAAGAAAATGAGCCAAACAGAGCCCATCACGGCCATGATCGAGCAAAACTGAAAAAGAACAAAGGCTGAAGTCAGAGTATGTCACGGCCTGGCCGTGATAGCCATCACGGCCGTGACCCAAAACCACCACAGGTCAGAGCACATCACGGCCCAGCCGTGAAATTCATCACGGCCACAAACAGAGGGCTCGCGTCGCGAGCAGTATCTTCACGTCGCGAATGAATGGAACTTCCAGAATTGGCAGAGGCAGAGACCGTCATGGCCTGGCCGTGATGGCCATCACGGCCGTGACGCGCATTACTTGGACCTGAAGAAACCGAAATAGATCAGATTTTGAGTTGGTTTGGGACTCTAACTTCCCAATTTCTATAAATAAGGACCAAGGCATCAGATACAGATCATCTGGATCATCCATAACAACTAGGACTTAGGCATAGATCTCTCTTTTCCTCTTCTCTTCTCTTCTCTGATTTTTGTATTTTCTATTATGTTGTCAACCCAGCTTGTCATCTCCATGGCAAGACTGGAGTAGTAGCTTAGTTTCTAGGGACTAGGGCTCTGCCCGAGGTTTGTAAATGATGTTGATTTTTGTAAAATCGTTGTTGATTTCGTAATTGTTTTAGATCTGATTTCTAGTGTGTTAATCACTCATAAATTTCGGCAACCGTTTATTTGCGTGACGTAGACGTTCTAAGGAGGAACCTAGTGGTGAACTTAGGATTTCTAGGGTGTTTCACTCGTAAAGCCCGGCGGCCACTGGTTTGTGAGATGTGGATGATCTAAGGAGGAACCTAGCGGTGAACTTAGGTTATTTGCATGACTTAGACATTATAAGGAGGAACCTAGCGGTGAACTTAGGTGTCGGACCTATAGAAGTCAGACTTGGGACTGAAATCACGAGAGTTAGAAGCCGTCCCTCGAGGAGCAACGAGTTGTCACGGAACGCAAAGGGTCCAATCTGGGATCGACTACCACGAGAGTAGGGGTCGGGTCAATTGGGCACGGCTTTTGTAACCCGAGAGGGAGCTTAAGCTATCAGAGGATAAACTCGCCTTCAAGGCAATTTCGGTAATCAACAAAGGTAAATCAGATTAGCAACATAAACATCCTCAAAGGTAACCCAAATCCCTAGGAATCCGTTTAAATCGAAAATCCCAAAAACATTTGTTTTCTGCTCATCTATCTTTTAAATTTCAAATTCAAATCTTTTTCAAAATCCTCTTTAAAACTGTCCAGATATAATCGATTCGAAAACCGATTGCGATTCGAGAACACAGTCTCTGTGGGTTCGATATCTTTTATTACTTGACGGCAATCCGGTACACTTGCCGGAATCGCACGCGCGCGTCGACGAACGCGACATCAGAGATCCCTTAGAAAATTGCCGTACATCCTACATATGGGAGATTAACAGCAGGACGATTAATAATCATAAATGTCAATTGAACTTATAAAAGACATTGTAGAAACTTACTCTAAATTTGGCGCCACCTCTTCACAATTTTGAAGGATATACAGATGAGCAGCATTAATGTCACGCTGCTCCAAGAAATATCCTTTTGATTTGCCACTAAATCTGCCCGGATAGTTGAATATTGATATAGGAGGACTAGTTGAACTTCCTTCTCCCGAATCAACGTTTCTAGGCATCCTTGTCCTTCTCGTGTGAACTTCGTCCGGATAGTAATAAGAGGCAAAAGTGGAAGTCTCCTCTACTAAGTAAGCTTCACAAATGGAACCCTCCACTCGTACCTGGTTCTTGACTTTGTGTTTAAGGGAGTGCAGGAACCTATTAAAGAAGGATACATACAAATAATTACTAGTTTTAGGGAAAGCTAAACTACGATCTCGTGTTCGTGAATTTCATATGTATTAAGTAAAATAGTTGATGTTGTTTACCTCTCAAATGGATACATCCAGCGGTATTGGACTGGACCACCAACTCGTGCTTCGTAAGGTAGATGAACTGGCAGGTGTTCCATGGAATCAAAGAAACTCGGCGGGAAGATTTGCTCCAGCTTACATAACAAAACGGGTATCTTGACTTCCATATCCTTTAATTGATTCACATTTAGTGTTGTCGATGTAAGTGACGGGGGTGCGCGCGAGGCGCGCTTGCGATTCCGGCAAGTGTACCGGATTGTCGCCAAGTAATAAAATATATCGATCCCACAGAGACTGTGATCCCGAATCGCAACTAATTTTCAAATTGATAAATCTGGACTGCTATAAAAAGATTTTGAATTTTGAATTGGTTTCGAAATTGAATTAAGAGATAAACAAACAGAATCAAATAAAACAGGAAACAAATCTTTTTAGGGTTTTTGGATCTGAATGGATTCCTAGGGATTTGGGTTACCTACGAGGCTGTTTATGTTACTAATCTGATTTACCTTTGTTGATTATCGAAATTGCCTTGAAGGTGAGTTTATCCTCTAATAGTTTAAGCTCCCTCTCGGGTTACAAAAACCGTGCCCAATTGACCCAACTCCCACTCTCGTGGTAGTTGAACTCAGATTGGACCCTTTGCGCTTCGTGACAACTCGTTGATCCTCGAGGGACGGCTTCTAACTCTCGTGATTTCAGTCCCAAGTCTGACTCTATAGATCCGACACCTAAGTTCACCGCTAGGTTCCTCCTTAGAATTCCTATGACACGTAAACAAGTGGCCACCGAATTTACGAGTGATTCAAACACTAGTAATCAGATCTAAAACAATAATCGAAATTAACAAAGATTTTACATCAAATTATCAACATAAACAAAACCTGGGCATACCCCCAATCCCTAGAAATAAACTACTACTCAAGCCTTGCCATGGAGATGACAAGCTTGGTTGACAACATCATGCAAATACAAAATCAGATAAGAGAGGAGGAAGAAGAAGATAGATCCTAAAATGTAGCCTAAGTAGCAGCCAAAAGTCCCCTTCTGCATCTCCCTGGTCCCTATTTATAGATTTGGGAAGTTTGAGTCCCAATCTAACTCAAATTCTGATCCAATTCGGTTGCTTCAGGTCCAAGTAAAGCGCGTCACGGCCGTGATGACCATCACGGCCAGGCCGTGATGGCTTCTGCCTCTGGCACTTCTATGGATTTCAGATCTTTCACGACCGAATGGACTCTCGTGACGCGAGACTTCAAATTTTAGCCTGTCACGGCCGTGATGTAAATTAAGGCTAGGCCGTGACGGCTTCTGACTTGTGGGGGTTTTAGGTCACGGCCGTGATGGCCATCACGGCCAGGCCGTGACAGATTCTGACTTCAGCCTTTCTTCTTTTTCAGTTTTGCTCGATCATGACCGTGATGGGCATCACGGCTAGGTCGCGATGGGCTCTGTTTGGCTCATTTTCTTCACTTTTCAAGCCCTATCTTCATCCAAACTCCATCATGGTTGATCTTGAGCATTTTTCCCTTGATTTCTGCAAAACAACACCACGAAAACCGCCTTACCCGTTCCAAATTAAAATTAAACAAAAATCAAATTAAATGTCCCCAAACTACATGAAAATGCATGCAAAATGATAGACAAAGATGAGGTGAAATCACACTCATCAGTAAGCTCCCTGAAAAAGTGGGTAAGCTCAACAAGTGGGTTCCAAATTTGCTTCGGTAATGCGTCGAACGCAATTGGAAGCAACCATTGCATGAACACGTGGCAATCACGACTCTTCATTCCATGTAACTTTGCTTCCTTAATGTCAACACATCTACCCAGATTGGATTCATACCCATCTGGTAACTTTAGTTCTTTAACCCACTTAAAGACGGCCACTTTCTGTGTTTTGCTTAGTGTATAACTTGCCTTCGGTTTGATAAGTCTGCCACGACCACCGTCCTGCAACTCAAGCTCCTTCCGATTACAAATTTCAGCCAGATCCAATCGGGCTTTATTTGTATCCTTTGTCCTCCCCTTGATGTCCATCATAGTGTCAAACACATTCAAAAACACATTCCTCTCACTATGCATGACATCAATGTTGTGACGGAGTAGCTGCGTCCTCCAATACGGCAACCTCCAAAATATACTTTGTTTTGTCCAATTATGGTGGACGCCATAATCAGGAATATGTTCTCCTTGGGATTCATGGATGAGCGGTAAGTACTGTACTCTGCGCCATACATTAGGACCAGTCAAACGTGGTGGAGGCGGTGTTGTCTCCGCACAATGCTTCTTGAATGCATTCTTGTTCCGCCTATAAGGATGATCTTTTGGAAGGAATTGACGATGACAATCAAAATATGAGATCTTTCGACTGTTTTTAAGCATGAATGCCTTCGATCGCTCCATACATATTGGGCATCCAAGCTTCCCCGCGGTCATCCAACCCGACATCATCCCATAGGCGGGAAAGTCGTTGATCGTCCACATCAAAGCTGCTTTCATGATGAAATTCTGCCTCAAAGATACGTCATATGTCAACACACCATCATTCCGCAGCATCGTCAACTCATCTATCAGCGGCTGCAAGTACACATCAATCTTACCTTTTGGATTAGATGGACCCGAAATTATGACTGTTAGGAACATAAACTCCCGCTTCATGCACATCCCCGGGGAAGATTGTACGGATTCAGGATAACCGTCCAATAAGAGTATGCTTTTCCAGACTGCCCAAAAGGATTAAATCCATCAGTAGATAACCCCAATCGGACATTCTGAGGGTCCTGCGAAAATGCCATATGAACCCAATCAAAATGCTTCCAAGCTTCTCCATCAGATGGATGACACAAGACATCTTGCTCCCTCTCATGCTCACTATGCCACCTCATGTGAGCTGTAGTGGCCATCGAAGAGTACAATCTTGTAAGTCTTGGCACGAGCGGAAAGTACCACATCTTTTTTAGTGACCTCTTCTTCTCAATGCCCATCCTAGTGGTTGTCTTATACCGATCCGCACCACAAAATCGACAACATGTTATGCTTTCCGCTAAATCATCCTTATAGTACAACATACATCCATTCGGGCAACAATCAATTTTCAAACACCCCAGACCCAAATTTTCCACAGACTTCTTAGCATGATAAAAACTAGTAGGCATCTGATTGTCTTCTGGCAACGCCTTGGACACTGACCTGGTGAGGCGATTAAAACAGCCTTCTTACATATTGTAGTTAGATTTGGTACTCAACCATTCCATTCACATCGATAACTCCGTGTACTCCCGACATCCTTCCCACAATGGAGATCGTACAGCACTCAACATATCATAGAATCTTTAAGCTTCGGGATTCGGATTCTCCTCTATGTATTGGGAACCCATTCCACCATCTTCTCCCCCATCTTCTTCTAGTACAACACCAACCGATGGTCCATCATGATCCATTATCATCTGCTCGTATGGATTCAATTCTTCCCTCCGGTAACCACTTCCATAGTACGAACCTTCAAACACAATCGGGTTTAAATCAGGCAACGTCTCACCATGGTTACTCCACCAATAGTAATCAGGCATGAAGCCCTTCTCATAAAGATCGGCTATAACTCCATCCACGCTTTTGAAATATTGACACTTGCATCTTTTGCGAGGACACCTCAAATGATCACCGCCCAGCCGTATAAATCTCTCCTGGCTAACAACAAACTCTATAAACTCAACCACTCCAACTATATACTCTTCCCTAAGACGTTTATTCCGATCCAACCTACGATACATCCATTTCCGATTCTCCGGAATATCCATTGTTGGCAATTAAATAGCCTGACCAAAAAAAAATTAACACTTATATATTACGGTGCATTCCAATAACTCCATCAATCTCATTCTTATGACAAGGTATGAACCTATCCCATTCGAGAAGAAACCTTTACCACACTCGGCTAATAATAGTTATTCCCTTATTCAAATACCTTATGCTTAACAAAATTTCGACAGGATTTCCCATCGGTCTCCAAGTACACGACTCGAGCACGGTGAGCATCACCGCGATCAAATATGCACCAGGAGAACAAAAGGAAATGCATCAGATCGAGATTTCAACAAGTATATATATAAGGCATTTGAACATGGAAATGACTATTGTACGAGTGTGAAAAAGTTTTTTCCCAAACTGTCCCACTTGGACAATTCAAGATTCAATACAATGAGCATGCATATCTTGATAAGTTACGCATGCTCATTAATATTGAATCTCAAATAGGAAACTAAGGCTTTCGTAAATTAATTATTAACTCTAACAGAAAATAAAACCATTAACCTATAAATATTGCAACATTGTTGAGCTTATATAAATTACAGCGTAAATCAATACAAACTTAGATAAAATATTGTAGCAAACATCTTATTGAGCTCCGCTCTCTACTAACAAGTAGCAGTTAATTGTCAAACACATGCATAATTTCTAAATTATCAGCACACAACCAGCATCCCGCCTTTCGGACAGGATCACATCCTATTGAGCTCCGCTCTCCACTAACAAACAACACATATTGACAAACACATGCATAAACATTAAATTATCAGCATACAATCAGACAAGATCACATCTTATTGAGCTCAGCTCTCCACTACCAAACAACACGATAATTCACATAATACATTACACTGAGTGTTCATAGAACTTACCTGAGAGAGAAAACACAACCGAGTAAGGATAAGGGGAGGAGCCGGAGTCAATAGAGAGTAGAAGAATATGACAACAAGGACCTATCGTGCATAAATGAAATTAGTCCTTTCAAATCAAATCACTATTCTATATATACAGAATCCAGTACAACTATTTATAAGACTAGAAACACATAAATTAATATAAAATAAAATCAATAATATACGGTTATAAATTTAGAACAACTTGCAACTTGGTACGAGTGTTATCTATCAGAATCAAGTGATTCCTTTTTTTTCTTAAGTAATCCCTTACTTCCCAAAATAAACGTAACATATAGAAATATCACCTCACCGTGTTAGTTTAACTTTTTCCAAAGTACACCTCTATACCCATCTATCCCCCTCCATAGGAATAGTTGCCCAATTTAATGTTTTTTTGTCTATGCTTTAATTAATAAATCATTATGACCTTAAGTCACTCACTTAACATTAAACAATCATGTGCTAACAGCCCGTTTTTAGTTACGCTATTTAACCGGTTAAAATATAATTACACATATGATTAATTATTTTATTTGGATGTTTGCTAATTTTGTTATGTGGTTTAGTTTGAGTAATTAAATTACTCTCTTCAAATTATTTTATTGGGTGTGTTAGCACTGACTTATTTCAGTGGATGCACACTTACTAGACAATAAATTATATTATTGTCACTATTACTACCAGTACAGAAAAATATTTTTAAATAATATGTTTAAGAGAAAAACATTTTTCATATTTTTATTCAATTTAATTTTAGAGTTGAAAATAAACTGGTTTGACCTTAATCGGAGATTAAATTTTGGACCGAGTATTTTCTTAGTTGATCAGTCCAACTATTAATCTTTACTCTAATTTAAATTTCGAAAACGTATATCTATCAATCTTTATTTTTAAATTACAGAAAGTAAAAACATGTTTATGTTAGGCTTAATATTTTATCACTCATTTGTGTACCTATCACTAAATAATTAATTAAACAATTTTTCTTACTTAGTGGCCACGGCAATTGTAATGAAGACACCTCCACCTTTAAAAGTTTTGCCGCATGCTAAGAATAGACCACCTCTTGCTTGCCTACGCCATGTATGTTGACAATTGCTAAGTACAAGACTGCAGAAGTGTGATAAAAAAAAAGAAGCTTTCATTATCTATATATATATATATAATACTTAACGGCTGAGAAAGAAAGAATAAGATCTTGCTTGCATGTTAATTTTGACAAAAGTTTTCTTATCTATATATATATATATACTACTTCACGCCTTTTTCTTAGCTATATATATATATATATATATATATATATATATATATATATATTATTTCTTGCCTCTACTTCATGCCTCGGGAAGAAAGAAATGTTCCTTTTTACTTTACACTGAGTTAGCGCATAGATAGAAAGACCGAGAGATAGAATAGAGAGAGAGACCGTGACAAGAGTGAACTTCCGACCTTGATTCCGATCAATCCGTTCGTCCTATCAAAATTCTGATTATACCGTTGTGATCCTCACGATGTCTACTTCATTATCCTATCTTTCTTTTCTTGATTAGGCTAAGGTAAACCTATGTCCTTTTTATGTCTAAATGTCGTCGGCGACGGTACTGAGATTATCTTTCAATTCATTTATCGGTTTCCAATTCCGTCTTCAGATTTGGGTTACACGTAACGTGTGCTTCACAATGATGTGTTCGGGTGAATTTTTGGAGCCCCGGAGGGTGTAGAACGGTGCGTGGAAGATTTGAGGTATTTTAGGTAGTGTCCGTTTCGTTGCCCCAGAGCTAGCCTAAGACCTTCCAGGTGGGGGAAAGAAATTATTTAACGTCGGAAACGGCGCGGTACATTTAATTAGATAATGGTGTAGGGCGACCCAAACCCTACACGAGAGCGAGTAACGGACAATGTCTATACCACATTGGGGACTACTCAGTGGTACCGATGATGATATAGAAATTGTGCGTTTATCGTCGTTACGCTATAATTATATTTTATGTTATTACGTGATGATTACGTGTTTGACTGGTTGGTGTGAAATTGATACTTGTTTATACTTATTATTATTTTTATTATTATTATTAACAGTATTATTATTATTATTATTATTATTATTATTATTATTATTATTATTATTATTATAATAATAAGTATTATTTTTATTGTTAGTATTGTCATTTTTATTATTATCATTATTGTCGTTATTATTATGATTATTATTATTATTATTGTGATTATTATTATTATTAGGATAATAGACTGAGTGTAATGATTGTGATTAGAGGATTGAGTAAATCATAAGTTATATGAGACATGAGGATGTATTTGGGGATTGCATACTATATGAGATAGCAGTGCCTAACTGAGATAATTATCGTGATATGAGAACAGAGTGATGAGATGAGATTATTTTGAAGTTATCTCTGAGATTATGATGACCGGTTAGGGCACTAGGGGGTGACCTGAAACATGGTCTGTGATATGAGGGACCTGAAACATGGTCGAGTGGACCTGAAACATGGTCGATTGGGGTCTATGCCTCGGAGGGAAAATTCCCGGGGATAGACTAACGGCGGACCGTTCAGAGATGATTTCATTTTAGTCGCAGCTATAGTTCATGCATTGCATGAGCATCCTGGATTGTGGTCCAGAGGTGTGCACCGGGTTGTGCGTCTATAGTGCCATTGCTTTGCGTGGGCACTCTCCATCCGCGGACGAGGGTGTGTGCCGGGGACTCTGGAACGTGTCGATTATATTGTTGTGATATCCGGATATGGCCAATACCTGAGGAGACTATTCATACAGCATTTGCATTGCATCATGATGGAGGGTAGAGGAAAGATCCTAGATGTGGATTGAGGATGATTGTGATATATATATATATATATACACCCAGACTTTGGAGACGTATGTTTAGTGTGCCGTTATTTAATTAAATGTTGCTAAACCATTTCCACGGTTGATGTTATATGGTTTCTTATCCCTATCTTCTCTATATTGTATATGTTTCTTTTTGGTGATCGTGATGAGAAGATCCTACAGAGATTTCAGTCATGGAGGAACTTGATGGGACTTCGTATGAGCCTGACGTTGGAGGACGAGCAGTGGATCCTCATAGTTGAGTATAGAGTCTATGGCCAGTGCGTCTCATCTTTTTAGGATGTTGATTTTATTTTCTGTTTGATTATCAGTTTTGTACATTTTGGGATCCGACTGATGGGATTCCCTCTACTGTACTGTATCAGGATTTGAGATGTATATATTATGTATGTATGTTATGTTTTAAATTTTTCCGCTGTTTTAATATATTCGCTTAAATGATAATAACGAAATTAGGTTTTAATATTTTGGGTTTTCTTTAATGGGACGTCGGGGCGTCTCATTTAGTGGTATCAGAGCAGTTCGGTTCTGAAACGGACTGTGAGCACTATGATTAGGGTGAACTGGCCATTTAGTTGAATCCACATCGGATAACAACTATGCTTAGAAGTTGGGTAATGAGTCCGACGCGACATCTCTATGGCATATAGTATTTATATTCCAGTTTTATGTAGTATTATATGTCATATTGATGGAGGTTCTCAGTGGAGGAGAGGACCATACGTTAGACCAGGACAGAGCACTCAGACATTTGTACCATTAGTACCCGTTACCAGAGAGGGTCAGCAGCAGAGGGCCCCAGTGTGTTTCAGATGTGGAGGCCCACATTATATCAGGGATTGTACAGATAGATCTGGTTGCTACATCTGTGGCAAACCAGGTCATTTTGCTAGGGATTGTAGACAGAGAGAGCGTCTGGCGAAGCCGATGAGCGGCAGAGAGGAGCTGGTAGTTCCAGAGGAGCCAGTGGTTTCAGAGAAGGTACTGGGAGAGGGGTTCTGGCAGTGGGACGACAGACGGTCATACCTCAGGCCTTAGGGAGAGTGTTTACAGTGAGAGGATTTGAGTCCTCTCAATCTGCATATCTTATTCAAGGTATGTGTTTAATATCTGGCAGACTCTCGTCTGTGTTGTTTGATTCAGGCGCTACACATTCTTTTGTGTCCCATGAGTGCGTAGATCATTTACATTTGCCCGTTTCTCAGCTACCATATACCTTGACAGTGTCCACCCCTACCAGTGATCCTTTGATCACTATGTCTGTTTGCTTACAGTGTCCTATAGTTGTTGAAAATAGGGCATTCCTAGTAGATCTCATCTGTTTGCCTATGCAGCAGATAGACGTTATTCTGGGCATGGATTGGCTTTCGGCTAACCATGTAGTGCTAGACTATGCCCGAAAGACTTTATCTTTTATCGAGCCTTCTAGCATAGTATCTGCCAATGAAGGAGCAACTATGAGGGGTTGCGGTTCTCAGCAGTATGTGACGCTTTTCTCTTTGGAAGCTAAGGAGACTTCGAGTATAGATTCTCTGCCTATTGCTAGAGAGTTTCCTGAGGTTTTCCCTCCTGATGTTCCAGGTTTGCCACCAGAGAGGGAGGTGGAGTTCACTATAGATCTCATGCCAGGGGCTGGACCTATTTCAGTAGCTCCTTATCGGATGTCACCAGTAGAGTTGGCAGAATTGAAGAAACATCTGGATGACATGATGAAGAAGGAATTCATCAGACCGAGTGTTTCGCCTTGGGGAGCACCGGTATTGTTTGTCAAGAAAAAGGACGGAACTTCTAGGTTGTGCACGGATTATAGGCAGTTGAATAAAGTTACAATCAAGAACAAATATCCGTTGCCTAGGATAGATGATTTGATGGATCAGTTGAAAGGAGCTTCGGTGTTTTCTAAGATAGATTTAAGATCAGGATACCATCAGATTAGGGTGAAGAAGGAGGATGTATCTAAGACCGCTTTTAGGACAAGGTATGGACACTATGAGTACCTAGTTATGCCTTTTGGCGTAACTAATGCTCCAGCGGTGTTTATGGATTACATGAATAGAATTTTTAGACCGTTCCTTGACAAGTTTGTTGTGGTGTTTATAGATGATATTCTTATCTACTCCCGTAGTCGGGAAGAACACGAGGAACACCTGAGAGTGGTGTTACAGGTTTTGAGAGATAGGCAGTTGTATGCTAAGCTATCCAAGTGTGAATTTTGGTTAGAGGAAGTACAGTTTCTAGGGCATGTAATCAACAAGAAAGGGACAGCAGTTGATCCAGTTAAGGTAGAGACTGTGATTAAATGGGAGAGGCCTAAGTCAGTGAGTGAGGTGAGGAGTTTCCTAGGATTAGCCGGGTATTACAGGAGGTTCATTGAGGGTTTCTCGAAGATTGCGTTGCCTATGACGCAGTTAACGAGAAAAGGTACGGCGTTTGTTTGGACAGAGAAGTGTGAAGAGAGTTTTCAGAAGCTAAAGGAGAAGTTGACTACATCTCCTGTGCTAACGTTGCCAGATCCATTAGGACAGTTTGACGTATATTGTGACGCGTCGTATCAAGGATTGGGTTGTGTTTTGATGCAAGAGGGAAGAGTGGTGGCTGACCGCGCTGTCGCCACGCGCCAAAAAGAACGAGCGATTATTAAAATAATGTAGTATAGAGCGACAACTCGGATATCGTCTCTCAAGGACTCTTTAGTTGTTGTTATTATTAACAGAAAATCAAAAGTTAGTTTTGGGGGTTTTGAGATTTGAAATAAAATAAAGAAACAAAACAGAGAAAACAGAACAGTTAAAGAGAATAGCAAATAAAATAAAGACGATTAACCTACTGTTCTTGGTTTCCCACTATCATTGGTTCAAATAAATCCAAGCCCTAAGCAGATTCTAATCCCCTCCCGGTTGTAGCAACAATTAACAACGCAATCACTACTACGGATGTATGTTCCTATTCCCGAAATAACAAACGGGGTTAAGCTCTCATGAACAAACGAACATGAACGAACACACGCAAAATAACAAACGCGATTAAGTATAGAAACATAACATCACCGAAATGAATCAATACAACACTATACATTCCTGAAATAACAAACAGAAACATATAGCATTGCATTGAAAAGAGAATAGCAAACTAAACAGGAAATACAAGACCTCAAATGTAATAGAAACCAATCACAGTAGATTAATCTAGGAGACTAGTTCTCCATTACAAAAGAAACACAAAAGTAAAGAAAAGAGAATAAACTACTGACTAAGACTAACTATGACTAAAAACTAGCCAAAACTGGCTAACTCTAGCTAAGACCCTTAAGTTCTGCCTAAACAGGCTTTTATACAACTCCTGGAATCCACGTCCTCGCGAGGCTAAGCACTGCTCGCGAGGCGAATATTACGAACAGTCTGCAACCTTTCATCTTCTCGCGAGGCGAGCATATATTCGCGAGGCGAATCTCTTCAAATTCCAAAACTGCAACGCCCGTGACCTTTCACACGGGCAAGCCATGATCGTCTCTGACTTTTCAGGGTTGGGTGACTCGCGAGGCGAGCTCTTCTTCGCGGGGTGAACCAGAGACCTTGCATTTTCTTGGAACAGTCAGCTTCGGGGTCGCGTGGCGAGTATAGCTTTCGCGGGGCGAAAGACTCTAGATTTATTCCTTTTTATTTACCTGAAAATAAGAAAATAACAGCAAGTACTTTATTCACTCTAAATCAACTAAATTAACCTAAAAACACTTTCTGAGACTCAAAATACTACTTAAGGACAATCAAGTCTAATTTGGGTGAAAATGATATAAAATAAGCACCAAGCCAAGGTCTTTACTAGTTATAAAACCAGTCAAACAGAGGCTCATCAAAATACCCCAAACTTAAACTTTGCTTGTCCCCAAGCAAACTACAACTCAAAAACTTAAAAAGACTCAAGACCTGGCAAGCTCAAAAGATTCAATCAACTTTCGCACAGATTTCAAGCAATTTATCAAAATATTTTCTTCAATGTTCCCCCTTTCTAGTAAAGCAATCCCCACAATCATTTATTCCAAACAGTTGAGAATTTCATCCTTCAGGCAATCAAAAATCTAAGCAAGGGATCTAAGTCACACACAAAAGGGAGATCACCAAATCCAAACAACTGCCTTCCTCACAAGGGAAATTTGTGTTTCACTCAATCGCTCAGTTTGTGTCAGGCTTTCACTCAATTTCACTTTTAAGAGCACTTCCCATAAATTTGATTTTCATCTCAAAATGATTCCCACAGAAAACATGCAAGCAACATCAGAAGGTCTTTTATGGGTTGTAATGGGGCCTAGCTAAGGGTAGGATATACAAAGGTACTAGGCTGAAGACCCTAGGAACTAAGAGAGCATGAGCATTATTTACACTTTGAAATTCACTCAAGTTCCTTTTCTCATTTTTCTTTTATGCCTTGGGTGACTACAACCTTTTTATTTCTTTTTGGCATTTTTGCACTTATTATTTTTTTTCTGTTTTTTTCTTTTCTTTTCTTTTCCTTTTTTTTTTCTTTTTTTTTTTTACATAAATTTTTTTCTCAATCCCAAACAACATATTACACCTTGCAGCCACCCCAAACTTAGTTTCTTGCACCCATTCTAAGATTCAATGCTCTCCTAATCCTAAGATCGGGTTAACATGGTTTTCCAGATTTTTGGGCTTATAACATTAGGTTATCAAGAATTAACAGGCTAATAGGCTCAATGGGGCTAACTAGGGAACATGCATCAGGAATTGGTTATTTTAGGCCAAGTAGCTATTTACAAAGAAAATGCCTAAATCATTTGAAGCAAACATATAAACATGCAAACCAAAAAGAGATTCAAGCAAATTCAGGAAAGTGCAATTTAAAAGTGATTCTCACACAGTTTAAAACATGTTGGAGGCTCAAAACCTCAACTGGACAATTTTTTTGCAAATTATTTGAAAGAGATTCTATCCCTAGTGTGTGCTTCCTATCACCCCAAACTTATCATAAATCATGCCATCATAACAAAATCCCAAAGTTCAGTTTCCAATCATATGGGGATCATTTTTCAAAAAATTTTCAAAATCTAGGGGGAAACAGTCAAAACATATTATGCAATCAATCTATGCAAATTCAACCAAACTCATCAAACTTGCCATAACCAAGACACAAACACAACTCCTGAGCTTCTCAAATTATTCAGGAGCTTTATTCAAGGAAAAGGAAAAACTACAACTAGTTCCCTCCCCCACACTTAAAACATACATTGTCCCCAATGAAACAACATAACAATAAAATCAGAGTGAGGGAAAGGAAAACTCATTGGAGGGCGGTTCCGCCAGGATCCCACTGTCTGTAACATAAGTCCCACGTGGTAGCCAAAGGACGGAAGCTTGTTCCATGCTTCCCTAACTCGCAGCCTTGATGTGGGGGTGAGCACTTGACAATTATGATGACTTCGCCGAGTGCGGCGGACTTCTCACTCCCCTTCAGGTCACAACTGACCTCTTTATCTACAAAGTCTCCCCAATAGAAGTGGGGCTCAACCTCTTGGACCGGCCATGGTGCAAAATCCAAAGGCTTAAACTCCAGAGCTTTTGGTTCCACAGGGGGAAGTGGCTGCTCAATGGATGGTACAGCTGGAACTTCGACTGAACAAACAGCATCATTCTCACTATCATCCTGCAAAATAGAATCAAGAAACTGGCCACAAACAGCACACGGGTTAGTGTCAGTACAGTCAGTACATGTAGTAAAAGAAACTGAGTTAGTAAAGGTCTGATTGTCTGGACTTTCTGCACACGGTTCATCCACCCCATCACTTTCAACACATGCAATTGATTCCACAGGTTCCTCATTATCCTCAAGCATGGTGAAGCAGATGTCCTCCTGATCCTCATTTTCTATATGAACATGGCCCTCAACCTCATCTGTATCCTGTTCCATATGGATGCTTTGCTTAACATACCTTTCAAAATAACATTCTACACACAAAGCAGTGCCAGAACAATAACAATCATCACATGCATTAGAATCAGGGGATTCAACACACAATTCCTCAACAGAAGTATCATCATCAAAATCATCCTCAGAAGTATTTTCAAGAATAACCATCTGTGAATCTTTATGTTCTTCAAGGGGCTGTGGAGTTAGCATTGCAGCCGAGTTGGCGACAATTTGATCAATTTGCATGGCCAACTTCTGAGATTCAGCTTCTCCCCTCTGATATTCAAGATTTTGTTCCTCCATTCTCCGTTGAAATTCAAGATTTTGTTCTGCCATCCTCTGTTGGAATTCGAGATTTTGCTCGCTATCCGTTGATTATTTCTCGCCATTTGTTTGAGCATGTCCTCTAGTGAAAGTTCGGAAGATGCAGAGGTGGTCACTTGGGGAGGATTCTCGGGATGGTGCCAGTGGTAACATCAGTTGTGAGTCCCCATACCAGGGGTTTAGAAAGTTTCCCCACTCAACAGAAGGCTTCCTTCAAATCAAACCAGCTTGAGATGGAATTCTCATCAAGACAATACAACCAATCTCTTGCAGCACCTTCAAGTGAGAACTGGAAAGCTTCCATCTTGATGTGGTCTTCTGTTATTCCTGCAGGTCTCAGCATTATAGAACAAGCAATCTGGAATTCCCTCAGATGCTCCTGCGGATTCTCACCTGCAAAACCACTAAACCTTGGCAACCAGTGTGATAAACCATAAAAATCAAGAAAATATATGCATGGTGGTGGTTCATAGTAAACATTAGGCATGTAACCGTATATGTGATTATCCATGGGGGGTGCTAAAATTCACAACCAGACAAAGCAGACAAAACTAATTAGCAAAGAGAATTTTTTTTTTTTTACAAATTATTTTCTGCTAATAACAACAAACAAGAGTCCCCGGCAACGGCACCAATTTTTGACCGCGCTGTCGCCACGCGCCAAAAAGAACGAGCGATTATTAAAATAATGTAGTATAGAGCGACAACTCGGATATCGTCTCTCAAGGACTCTTTAGTTGTTGTTATTATTAACAGAAAATCAAAAGTTAGTTTTGGGGGTTTTGAGATTTGAAATAAAATAAAGAAACAAAACAGAGAAAACAGAACAGTTAAAGAGAATAGCAAATAAAATAAAGACGATTAACCTACTGTTCTTGGTTTCCCACTATCATTGGTTCAAATAAATCCAAGCCCTAAGCAGATTCTAATCCCCTCCCGGTTGTAGCAACAATTAACAACGCAATCACTACTACGGATGTATGTTCCTATTCCCGAAATAACAAACGGGGTTAAGCTCTCATGAACAAACGAACATGAACGAACACACGCGAAATAACAAACGCGATTAAGTATAGAAACATAACATCACCGAAATGAATCAATACAACACTATACATTCCTGAAATAACAAACAGAAACATATAGCATTGCATTGAAAAGAGAATAGCAAACTAAATAGGAAATACAAGACCTCAAATGTAATAGAAACCAATCACAGTAGATTAATCTAGGAGACTAGTTCTCCATTACAAAAGAAACACAAAAGTAAAGAAAAGAGAATAAACTACTGACTAAGACTAACTATGACTAAAAACTAGCCAAAACTGGCTAACTCTAGCTAAGACCCTTAAGTTCTGCCTAAACAGGCTTTTATACAACTCCTGGAATCCACGTCCTCGCGAGGCAAAGCACTGCTCGTGAGGCGAATATTACGAACAGTCTGCAACCTTTCATCTTCTCGCGAGGCGAGCATATATTCGCGAGGCGAATCTCTTCAAATTCCAAAACTGCAACGCCCGTGACCTTTCACACGGGCAAGCCGTGATCGTCTCTGACTTTTCAGGGTTGGGTGACTCGCGAGGCGAGCTCTTCTTCGCGGGGCGAACCAGAGACCTTGCATTTTCTTGGAACAGTCAGTTTCGGGGTCGCGTGGCGAGTATAGCTTTCGCGGGGCGAAAGACTCCAGATTTATTCCTTTTTATTTACCTGAAAATAAGAAAATAACAGCAAGTACTTTATTCACTCTAAATCAACTAAATTAACCTAAAAACACTTTACAGACTCAAAATACTACTTAAGGACAATCAAGTCTAATTTGGGTGAAAATGATATAAAATAAGCACCAAGCCAAGGCCTTTACTAGTTATAAAACCAGTCAAACAGAGGCTCATCAGTGGCTTATGCTTCCCGACAATTGAGAGTTCATGAAAGGAATTACCCAACCCATGATCTGGAGTTAGCAGCCATAATGTTCGCATTGAAGATATGGTGACACTATCTTTATGGAGTTAAGTTTAATGTGTTTAGTGATCATAAGAGTTTAAAGTATTTGTTTGATCAGAAGGAGCTAAACATGAGACAACGTAGATGGATGAAATTCATTAAGGACTATGAGTTTGATCTTCAATACCATCCAGGAAAGGCTAATGTTGTGGTGGATGCACTAAGTCGGAAATCTTTGCACGTATCCGCAATGATGGTGAAAGAGATGGAATTGCTTGAACAGTTTAGAGATTTGAACCTAGGTATGGATATGATGGAGGATAGAATATGTTTAGGTATGATCACCATCAGTAGTGAGTTTTTGAGAGACCTTAAGATTAAGCAGGGTCAGGATGAATATTTAGTGGATGTGAATCGAGGTATAGATGAGGGGAAAGTTTCAAAGTTTAGGAGAGGATCAGATGGAGTGTTAAGGTTTAAGGATCGTATATGTGTGCCAGAGAACTTAGAGATTAGGAATATGATCTTAGAGGAGGCACATAAAAGTAAGCTGAGTTTCCACCCAGGAGCCACCAAGATGTACTAAGACTTGAAGAAGATGTTTTGGTGGCCAAGGATGAAGAAAGAAGTGGCGGAATATGTTCTATCATGTTTGGTATGTCAGAAAGCTAAGATAGAGCATCAAAAACCCGCTGGGTTGTTGCAGTCCTTAGATATCCCAGAATGGAAATGGGATAGTATAGCGATGGACTTTGTGGTTGGATTACCACAAACTCCGAAGAGGTTTGATGCGATTTGGGTTATCATTGATAGGTTGACGAAGTGTGTTCACTTTTTACCTATTGGGGAAAGTTATAGTCTTGAAAGGTTGACCCAGATCTATATTAAGGAAGTAGTGAGGTTGCACGGTGTGCCGTCGAGTATTGTTTCCGACCGAGATCCTAGATTTACATCTAGATTTTGGAGACAGTTACACGATGCTTTGGGAACAAAGTTGAGGATGAGTTCTGCTTATCATCCTCAGACGGATGGACAGTCTGAGAGGACAATTCAATCATTGGAAGATATTTTAAGAGCTTGTGTGTTGGAACATGTTGGCAGTTGGGATGAATTCCTACCATTGATTGAGTTCACATACAATAACAGTTTCCACAGTAGCATCGGAATGGCACCGTATGAGGCTCTGTATGGGAGAAAGTGTAGGACTCCATTATGTTGGTATGAGACTGGCGAGAGCCAAGTGTTGGGTCCTGACGTGGTGCAATGAACAACAGAACAAGTTAGGAAAATAAGAGAGAAAATGAAGGAAGTTCAGGATCGGCAGAGAAGCTATAGTAACAAGAGGAGGAGACCCTTAGAGTTCCAAGAAGGTGATCACGTGTTTTTGAGAGTCACTCCGAAGACCGGAATTGGCAGAGCTATAGAGTCTAGAAAACTCACTCCCCGATTCATTGGACCGTTTCAGATTCTTCGACGAATTGGTCCAGTAGCTTACCAGATAGCCTTACCGCCTTACCTTTCTAACCTTCACGATGTCTTCCATGTTTCCCAGTTAAGAAAATATTACCCTAATTCTTCTCATGTGCTTGAGCCTGAGTCTATACAACTCCGAGAGAATCTAGAATATGAGGCTTTACCGGTTAAGATCGCAGATAGAAGGATTAAAGAACTCCGTGGTAGACAGATTCCTTTGGTTAAGGTCATTTGGGATGAGATTACTGGAGATACTACATGGGAGCGTGAGGCGGATATACAGCAACAGTATCCACATCTTTTCGGAGGTACGTAAATTCCGAGGACGGAATTTCTTTTAAGAGGGGTAGTAATGTAACAGCCCGTTTTTAGTTACGCTATTTAACCGGTTAAAATATAATTACACATATAATTAATTATTTTATTCGGATGTTTGCTAATTTTGTTATGTGGTTTAGTTTGAGTAATTAAATTACTCTCTTCAAATTATTTTATTGGGTGTGTTAGCACTGACTTATTTCAGTGGATGCACACTTACTAGACAATAAATTACATTATTGTCACTATTACTACCAGTACAGAAAAATATTTTTAAATAATATGTTTAAGAGAAAAACATTTTTCATATTTTTATTCAATTAAATTTTAGAGTTGAAAATAAACTGGTTTGACCTTATTCGGAAATTAAATTTTGGACCGAGTATTTTCTTAGTTGATCAGTCCAACTATTAATCTTTACTCTAATTTGAATTTCGAAAACGTATATCTATCAATCTTTATTTTTAGATTACAGAAAGTAAAAACATGTTTATGTTAGGCTTAATATTTTATCACTTATTTGTGTACCTATCACTAAATAATTAACTAAACAATTTTTCTTACTTAGTGGCCACGACAATTGTAATGAAGACACCTCCACCTTTAAAAGTTTTGCCGCATGCTAAGAATAGACCACCTCTTGCTTGCCTACGCCATGTATGTTGACAATTGCTAAGTACAAGACTGCAGAAGTGTGATAAAAAAAAAAGCTTTCATTATCTCTATATATATAATACTTAACGGCTGAGAAAGAAAGAATAAGATCTTGCTTGCATGTTAATTTTGACAAAAGTTTTCTTATCTATATATATATATATATATATATATATATATATATATATATATATATATATATATATATACTACTTCACGCCTTTTTCTTAGCTATATATATATATACATATATTATTTCTTGCCTCTACTTCATGCCTCAGGAAGAAAGAAATGTTCCTTTTTACTTTACACTGAGTTAGCGTATAGATAGAAAGACCGAGAGATAGAATAGAGAAAGAGAGAGACCGTGACAAGAGTGAACTTCCGACCTTGATTCCGATCAATCCGTTCGTCCTATCAAAATTCTGATTATACCGTTGTGATCCTCACGATGTCTACTTCATTATCCTATCTTTCTTTTCTTGATTAGGCTAAGGTAAGCCTATGTCCTTTTTATGTCTAAATATCGTCGGCGACGGTACTGAGATTATCTTTCAATTCATTTATCGGTTTCCAATTCCGTCTTCAGATTTGGGTTACACGTAACGTGTGCTTCACAATGATGTGTTCAGGTGAATTTTTGGAGCCCCGGAGGGTGTAGAACGGTGCGTGGCAGATTTGAGGTATTTTAGGTAGTGTCCGTTTCGTTGCCCCAGAGCTAGCCTAAGACCTTCCAGGTGGGGGAAGAAATTATTTAACGTCGGAAACGGCGCGGTACATTTAATTAGATAATGGTGTAGGACGACCCAAACCCTACACGAGAGCGAGTAACGGACAATGTCTATACCACATTGGGGACTACTCAGTGGTACCGATGATGATATAGAAATTGTGCGTTTATCGTCGTTACGCTATAATTATATTTTATGTTATTACGTGATGATTACGTGTTTGACTGGTTGGTGTGAAATTGATACTTGTTTATACTTATTATTTTTATTATTATTATTATTATTATTATTATTATTATTATTATTATTATTATTATTATTATTATTATTATTATTATTATAAGTATTATTTTTATTGTTAGTATTATCATTTTTATTATTATCATTATTGTCGTTATTATTATGATTATTATGATTATTATTATTATTATTATTGTGATTATTATTATTATTAGGATAATAGACTGAGTGTAATGATTGTGATTAGAGGATTGAGTAAATCATAAGTTATATGAGACATGAGGATGTATTTGGGGATTGCATACTATATGAGATAGCAGTGCCTAACCGAGATAATTATCGTGATATGAGAACGAGAGTGATGAGATGAGATTATTTTGAAGTTATCTCTGAGATTATGATGGCCGGTTAGGGCATTAGGGGGTGACCTGAAACATGGTCTGTGATATGAGGGACCTGAAACATGGTCGAGTGGACCTGAAACATGGTCGATTGGGGTCTATGCCTCGGAGGGAAAATTCCCGGGGATAGACTAACGACGGACCGTCCAGAGATGATTTCATTTTAGTCGCAGCTATAGTTCATGCATTGCATGAGCATCCTGGATTGTGGTCTAGAGGTGTGCACCGGGTTGTGCGTCTATAGTGCCATTGCTTTGCGTGGGCACTCTCCATCCGCGGACGAGGGTGTGCGCCGGGGACTCTGGGACGTGTCGATTATATTGTTGTGATATCCGGATATGGCCGATACCTGAGGAGACTATTCATACAACATTTGCATTGCATCATGATGGAGGGTAGAGGAAATATCCTAGATGTGGATTGAGGATGATTGTGATATATATATATATATATATATACACACCCAGACTTTGGAGACATATGTTTAGTGTGCCGTTATTTAATTAAATGTTGCTAAACCATTTCCACGGTTGATGTTATATGGTTTCTTATCCCTATCTTCTCTATATTGTATATGTTTCTTTTTGGTGATCGTGATGAGAAGATCCTACAGAGATTTCAGTCATGGAGGAACTTGATGGGACTTCGTATGAGCCTGACGTTGGAGGACGAGCAGTGGATCCTCATAGTTGAGTATAGAGTCTATGGCCAGTGCGTCTCATCTTTTTAGGATGTTGATTTTATTTTCTGTTTGATTATCAGTTTTGTACATTTTGGGATCCGACTGATGGGATTCCCTCTACTGTACTGTATCAGGATTTGAGATGTATATATTATGTATGTATGTTATGTTTTAAATTTTTCCGCTGTTTTAATATATTCGCTTAAACGATAATAACGAAATTAGGTTTTAATATTTTGGGTTTTCTTTAATGGGACGTCGGGGTGTCTCACCTCTGTTAACAAACATGGGGAAAAATCACAAATAAAGATATACCTAACTAAAACACATAATCCAAAGCACCAGGCAGTAAGCATACTCAACTTACAACAATAAAAGACACACATGGTTAACTGATCCTCCTACCTAAGTCTCTAACCAAAGAGACAAGGAAGAGCACGTTGAAAATAATAATAGCAATAATATATATAAAAACACAATCTGTGCACCAAAAAGTTGAATTACTACTGACCTTTAACATCAGTTCATGAAGTTTGAAGAAGCTGAAGCTACTCAAAATATATAAATCTATCTATATTTTTGGCGTATTCTTAGCTTCTCATCTCAGTACTCAGTAAAATGGATTGCACCAAATTTCCGGACAAAGTAAGTTGTTGTAAACATCAATGTACTGATGAACTTTGTTTATATGTTCAAACATGACTGCAAACCCATTTTGAGTCCTAAACTCACTTATGGATAGAAGCAAAAAAATTGTTATTTATGTGTTTTGCCAAAAATTGGTTTGAGTTTTTCAACTCCTTTACTCTTACCACAGTAGCCTTAAAAATTAATCCCTTCTCATATTCGCTTAAATCAATACGAATGACACAATCAAAATCACATTAACTTTTTTGAACACTGTTTTAACATTAAAATATTTAAAAACATAAATCAATTACTACAGTCTCATTTCTAATTAAATCCTCAAGTATAAAACTCAATTTTTCAAATGTGCAAACAGCCCAAATTCACATTGAGACTGACTTATGTTTATATACATTACGCCTAACTGATAAATACTGACACAACATATAAACAAGTTGTTGCAAGCATGAATGTACTGATCAAAATCCACACAACAACAATTGAGTAATTTGACATAACAGAATATGATAGCAGGGCAGTGGAAGCAATAGAGAATTTAGGGTTTAGGGTTTAGCAAATAAAGAGAAATGGAAGCTTACGCTTTGAAGAGAAATGAAGCCACTATCAGTCACCAATGCAAAGAGTAGGGGAGAGCTGAAAACACAAACCAGAGAAGTCAGAGAAGAGGAGAAAAACAGGGAGATGGGGAGGGGGTTGTGCACAATGGGGAGAGAGAGGGAGAGGGGGAGAGGAAGAAGGGGGGTTTAACTTACCTTGGTGGTGGCGTTGCGGTGGTGGCTTTGCCGACGCAAACAGTGGCCAGAGGAGGGAGGAAGGGTGGTGGCGGATATGGGGCAAAGGGAAAGAGGGAGGCCAAATGGGGAGAGGCGAATGGAAAGGGAGGAGGTGTAGAGTGGTGGTGGTTGCGTTGCGGTGGTGGCGACGACGGTCAGACTGCGACAGAGAGAGGTAGGCATGGAGGGGTTGAGGGAATAGAGGCTTGAGGGAACAAAGAAGAAAAATGCAAAAATAAGGAAGGAAAGGGGGCTCTACAGGATTTAGGGATTTCTTCTTTAGCGACCGATATTTTCGGTCGCCAATCCGTCGCAAAAATTTAAATGTTAAATTCGGTCTCAACTTTGGTCGCTAAATGGGTTAATTTGAAATTTGAATTCATAAATTTAGCGACCGCTTTAAAATTCGGTCGCTAACACGCTCTATTTTAATTTTTTATGCTCCATTTAGCGACCGATTTAATATCGGTCGCAACGATAAATAAATTTAACCGATGCATTTAACTCGGTCGCCATTTCGGTCGCTAAAAAGTCATAATTTTTTTACTTTTATTTTCCTTTATTTTGCGACCAAAATAGAGACCGATAACTCTCCTACGCTCTATTTCGGTCGCTGTTTCGGTCGCAATATCAACTCTAATTAGTGTTTGATTTAGATCCTACAATCGGTCGCCATTTCGGTCGCAAACAGCAACCAACAAATTCGGTCACTATTTTCGGTCGCTAAATAACCTTTTTTTGTAGTGTTTGAGTTCAGTAAGTCAACCCTGCTTTCTCCCATGTTTAACTTCCCTGCACCCAAACTATCCATTAGAAGTACACATATATAAGTTTCATTTTCTCTATAATATACTAAAGTTTCCATCAGCTTTCCTTTTCTTAACTTACAATAGTCTCTTTGCCAACAAAATTAAAGATTATAATTTTTAGAAAATAAGAAAAAAGAAAATGGGATGAAAGAAACCATATATGTAGCTATCATAGATTTGTATCCTATGGGATCAAAGAGTTGCGGGTGATTAGCCATGAATACCCTCTGCTCAACAGCAATACCTTCACCTATTCAAAAGTTGAAACGTTGTTAGATTCCACATTCATGCTACTATTGTAACACATGGTATTGTATTTTAAATCGGTTGGAAAATCAATGGAAATTAGTAGACTTGTTAGGTAAGAATCCAAAATAAAGACCGTAGTTCAGAGTGAAAATCAAATTTAGTACTGCCAATGTGATGAGGATTTTTCACTGGCATTGGGATCAAATCCACCAGCTGAGAAGAAACCTCATTTGTTGACCTTTCATCCATTATTCATGTCATAAAAAACACATGATTACAAGTGACTCAAAGGGAAATAGCCTTGTCCTATAATCTATATAGGTCATTGCCTGAACTTTGTACACTCTATTTTCCTCATTCCGCTCTAGTTTGCTATCTTCATTTATCTTGCATTAAATTCTATACTATAATATCTCATCCTTAATTTTCATCTATTCTCTGTAGTTTTCCACTCATTGTAGCTATTATTCTTTTTGTTTATTTTATCTTTGCCATTTTGACTGCACAGTACTAAAGCAAAAGTAATAATAATTGGAATAGGGCAATCAAAAGTTAAGATTCATCTTGATTCTTCACAACTTTGTTCAACAAAATCATTGATGCAAAGAAGGGGAGTTAAATGCAATCCTTTGATGGGACACCACCTAGAGTGTATATATCAAACATTTACATCACACTAAGTCAAGTTGCACACCAGGGTCAAAACCCAGTAAACAATGCAAGTAAAGCATAGCACTATAACTTACCCCCAAAGCATAATGTATTCATCTTTATCTACCCCCAAATCCTACTATAAGCAACTTCATCTATCTCCCAAAACCTACCCTATTCACTACTACAGAAAAGGGCTTCAGTAGCGCTTTTTTTTGGCCTTTAGTAGCGCTTCAAAGTGCTATCTATTCACCCGCTACTGAAGGTGAGAGAGATTCAATAGCGCTTAAAAAAGCGCTACTGAAAGTAGGAATAGGTAGCGCTTCCTTGAGAAAGCGCTGTCTAAAGTTGGTAATAAGACGATCCCACCCCTTTCCCCTCAAAGTTGGTAATAAGGCAATCTATTACATACTTTAGACAGTGCTTTCTCAAGGAAGCGCTGTCTAAAGTTTGAAATAGATAGCGCTTTCTCAAGGAAGCGCTATCTATTTTTAACTTTAAGCAACGTTTTTTCAAGAAAACGCTACCTATTCTCCCTTTTTTTTAAAATTATTTACATTATTTTTCTATATTTCTCACATGCACAAAACTAAGACATTAAACAGTTTATCCATCCCATTGCACTTAGCAAAACTCAACAAACCATAAATTTACATACAAAAGCTTAAATACAATTTTTTTTCCGATAAGCTAAAAGTATATTGATTAAAGGGTATTAAATCGATCTTAAGATATTAAATCGTTGTCTACAATTTATCGGTGACTTGAGTATAATTCATTACAAGAAAATATCAAACTAGGACACGTACAAACTAAACAGGCCTCCCAAAAAATTGAATGGAATTGAAATGGTTGATGCTAGAAGTTACTATCATTGCTTGATCGCCGAGGGCCGAGACAAAGCCTGGACCAGTAGTACTACATTTTGGACTGAAAATATTAGCCACCAAGCAAAATGCTCATGAACAAAAATCATTGATTCTTGGGATTCGATTTCTAAATAACTGGGTCACCAATAAATGAAAGAAAACAACCACCAATCTGTAAATTGCAGATGTGTTCTGCTACAAACCAAAACATGGCTGCCACGATTGAATTAATAATCTACACAATCTTCCTGGACTTGGCCATCTGTAGAAGCAGAGAAAAGCTTAGAAAATTTGAAAACAAGCACATACACATGATGAGATGCATGTAATGCAGCTGCTATCCCAAGCACGTCAAAGCTAAAGAAATAAAGATCACAGATTCTGAGAGTCTCACCAGCAAGATTGATAACCAAATTTGCTTGAGCATCAGCCTCGGAGTTGAAGTTCTTGAAAAGGGAAAAAGAAAGTTATTTTCAAAGGAAAACTTAGATAAAAGAATCAGAAATCATATTCTTGCACTGGTACAAGATCTAAATAGGATGCTTTTATGCTAACACAAAAATCTCATAGGAAAGAGGGGATTTATGACACAAACGATTTCTAAAATGGAAAACCAAAACTTTGTAATTAATTAACAAATTAAATTCAGGGCATGGTTGAGTTTAGTCAGTCTGCTTATGAAGTAGAATTAGCATCTAGGAAATAATGCCCATCAAGAAAGAGGATGTTGCCATTTATAGAATTCAATGAAATAGATCAACACCATTAAGGAGACAATATATGATCCTTCATCACATTGATTTTTTTAGTGTTAAATACTTAATAGGATGGCCCATTAGGTTGAATAAGTTCCTGCAATTCATTTGTATTTCACACAAATCCTCAAGGGAAAATTTCACCCTTGGAAGAAGGCATTACCTTTTTGCATTTTTTATCAGTTTAACTGCAAACACTGTCTCTCTCTTTTTAGATCAGCATTAACAAAATTAAGGTATCCACTAATAATTGCTATATAAACCCAAAAATACACCAACAGCTCAGTCAACTGTACCTACCCTTAGAACATGACTGATCTGGAATGACGAAAATTTATCCTTGAGTTCTTTTGCCACCCTATACAATATAGACAAGTTCTCGTTCTTGACCTTCCATGAACCATCAACCTGTTTCATGCAGTAGCATGAGAAAAATTGGAGAAACAAACTATAAATAATAGAAATGAACAAATACCTGCAAATGAAATAAGGATAACAACTAAAAAGTACATAATGAAATCAGATGCTTTTCCTATAATTGATATTTTCAAAGGTAAACTACAGTTTCCTGCCATGTGGTTTACCCAGAATTACTTAGCCCCCGTGTGGCACAAAAAATACCCCGAATTACTTTGCCCCCATGTGGCATAAGAGATTTCACTGATGTTATTACCTTGTGCTTTATTCCATATCACATCCCCTATGGTACAACCTGGAAGGGGATGTGCTCAAGGTGAACTCATGTGGCAGTGCCCATATACCACGCACATTAGGTCAGTATGCTGAAGATCCAGATTACTCCTGCCCATCCCCAACCAAATCCGTGGATTCTGGCAAAGTCCCAGTGTGCATACACAGCAATCACAGTAGCCACCTAAGTTCATCACTTGTCAGGTTAAAATCACATATATGAATTTCTTTCAAAAATGCTAAATTAAAGTTGAAGGTAGAAACTAACCAACTGTGCAGCAAGGAAAGCTGTAATTAGAAAAAATCCAGGGCGTTCAACATAAGACCAGCTCCTTGATCTGGTCACAAAAATGAGTGCTTGACTAATAATACTAACTTGAAGGTAGAGAGCTGAGTTAAGCATCTCCTCACTGTCTGCAATTGGCTTGACACGAAAAACTCTCTGAAAAGTTCCTTGTTTGAATATAAAATCTGTAAAGCATCCAACAATTGATTGGGTTCACAGCCTGCCCCATCTTTGCTTTGATAATTTTTATAGACAAATCTCTGATAAACTTTCATCTTTGTTACTTCATTTCTGTGATCTGCTACCTGATCATTCTCCACACAACTGATACTTTTACAACTACAAGATCTTCTTCTGGAACTTACCTGTAGTAAAAAAAAATTCATCAACGGTATCCACTGTAATAGGGTGAAAGAAGTGGGTGACACACCATTGTTTGCTGCATATTTCCAACTATACATAACAATTTTAAACCTTGATTCATAAACTTCCAGATTAATGATGCATGAATTATTTTTCATGAAACTAGTCACTAGATCCTCAATATAAGGCACTATGATTTAAATATAGCTTAGGGATTGTATACTTCTATTCAAACAGTTCCCTAGTAGTTCTATGCAAGATGTAGAAGTATGAGACTTTTTGTATGACCCAAGATTTGAAAGTGTTAAATAATGACTTGTAAAACTTTTCTACCCACACGGCTTGAGAAATTGGCAAGACAAAAGAAGATAGATCATGTCAAGGAAGATGCTTTCTTATGCATGCCTCAGAAAGGTAACTAACATGAAAACTTAATATATAGATTATATGATACTCTTAGACATTATGCAATTGCCTTGATAAGCAAGGGAGAGGGGGTTATGTGGAATCTTAGAAAAAATCATGCATGCCATGATTTCAGAAAGTAGAATCTTAGAAGTTAGAAGCAATTGGTCTTGTTATAATCTCAACCATAGCAACGGAAGTATTTTGTTCAGAACTTACACCAATTTGAGGGGACTTCTCATCAACTGTGCCAATCACATCTGAGCCACTTCTCAAGTTTTCATTTCCTGCATCTTGGAAAAGAATCCAGAAGTTTCAAAATTGTAGACACAGTCTCCCGACCTTCAGAAAACTAAAATTTATTTCATGTGTGTAACTACTTTAAGCAATATAACATGGCTAGTTGATAGTATATATATATATAAATAATATAAAAACAACATAATAGCAATATAATATGCATTTTTTGAATTTTTGAAACTTGAAACCTTTCTAAAGATGTGATTAAAATTCTATTGCCAAGCCTTTTTAAGAGAAAAAATTGAAGAACTATTACCAGTGGCATGTGTATTCAAATGCTTCCTACTGGAAACCAATCTTCTGTTGGAATGACCTTGACGAAAATTAAAGATTCTAAACATTGACCATGTGCAACCTGTATCGTATTTTTGGTTAACCACGGGAGGAGATCTTCTTGCCATGATGAAGAGAAAAGCTACTCAGTTTGCAGCTATTATCTGTGATCTTTAGCCAATTTTAACAACTGTGATAACCAGGTTCAAAATAGTCTGTTCAAACACAAACATAAGAGAAAAAGGTTCATCCTTGTAAACAAGAAATAATTAACTATGCAGTTATCCACACAACAATAAGAAACAGCAGAATCTAAAGTACTAATAGATAATCAGTTTCTTACCACTGAACAGAATCTAAAGGCAGTGAGATATCTGTGTTCCTATGTTGAGCAATCCTTCAACAGATCTGCAAAGAAATCACAAAGAGAGAGGGAAAATCACAAAGAAATCACAACAGATCTACAACAGAGGTTGACGAAAGGGGAGAGAGAGTGAGGAGATTAGAGACCGTTTTGTAGAATGCGAAGAAGAGGAACACGAAGTTAGGGTTCGTAATCGAACCCAGGTTGGGTTCGAAATCTGCACATACTGATTCGAAATTGGACAAATGCTGAACACAGAATGTGAGGAAATTGGAATTGGACAAATGAAGAACGCGGAGAAGAGGTGATTTAAAAGTTTGAAAGTTTAATCAAGTTTTCAACAACTGGCCACATTAAACCTTAAGCTTGTCCATTCTAAGCAGAGCTTTTGAGGGATACAAGGCTTACCTGAGGGATTTCACGAAATCGAAAGCAGAGAGTGCGGCGGCGGCGGCGGCGAGGGAAGACATACGGCGGCAAGGATTGCGTGAAGTCTTTGTTGCCATTGCTGGACGCGAACGAGGAAGACAGCCGGCGCAGTGGACACGCGGTGGTGGTAGTGCCTGCAACGACGACACAGTAGAAGCTGCAGTGGAGGGACACAGTCGTCGATGGAAGAAGAAGAAGATGCAACGAAGTTGAGGGGCCAGCAACTTCTTTTTGCGTGGGAGACCTAGCAGAGGATGGTATAAAAATTCGCGTGTGAGAGGGAACAATTTATTCTTATGGAAAGAACTAATATTTAGGTATAGGAATAGATAGCGCTTCCTTAAAAAAATGTTGTCTATTATTATATATAAGATAGCGTTTTTTCAAGCAAGCGCTATCTATTCCTATCCATCAGGAATAGATAGCGCTTCCTTAAGAAAGCGCTATCTTAGGTTGCATCAAAGATAGCGTTTTCTTAAGGAAGCGCTATTAAAGGCCTTCCGCCTCTTTTTTAATAGCGCTTCTTATTAAAACGCTATTGAAAGTGCGCTATTAAAACTCTTTTATGTAGTAGTGATTCTTCAACAAAGATAAAAAAAGAATACAAAAATGATTTGTCATCTGAAATGCAGTAGAAATAACCTATGGATAAGACGGGTAGCGTGATGTCATTGCTGATCAAAGCATAAATCTCTCCCATAGCAGTTAAGTTAACATGAATGAAAATCACAGCAAAAAAGTGTAGACCCTCAAGCACACAATTTGCAGTTAAAATTTATTGAGAAAATAGCATCGTCCCTATTAACTACAACAATATGTAAAACCTCTTGTTCCCCCTAGGTGTCTATAGAAAAATTATCTTTCTCCCTATTAGCCCATACTTTGATCCTTATTACAATGTTTGATTTTTATCATCTATCAACCATTGTTTTAAGTTTAAGGTTAGTTCTAATGACATTGGCACATTTCCATACTTATGACCTTACTATTACATTATAAAACCAATGTAACAAACAATGAAGTGACTTGGATACATGATTTCCCTTAGGTTTAGTCTCCTGGGCACCATTTACCGCATTCAAGTAAAAATATGGACTAAAATAGGAGACTTTAATTTTCTTCCTATCTATGTTCTAAGTTTGACAAATATCTCACAGGGCATTCAAGGAGAGGAACGAATCCTCTATGAAGCAGAAAATGCAGCTGTCCAAATTCTACATTGGATGTTTATATGGGTTGTCAATCGCTCATTCACTTGCCTAGAAGCTAATGCAACATAGTTTATACCCTCAGACCACATTTCCAGCCATTGAGCAGCAACCACATGATCCACATCTCAACAATGCATGGAGCATAATTGATGTGATCATATATTCCTTTTCACATAGTTGTACAACAACATTGATTGAGTACCTAGCTATATCTCTGAGTACTATAGTAACTTTAATGCAATCGTTGTTCACGTAATAAGAAGGCTTTGATTTATGGCCATGCTCCTTTTCAAACGGTTTATATGATCACTAAATAAAGTTTCACGATAATGGAAATATGCATTCTTGCTGCGCCAACTCCTTTGGTTTTTTACATCCATTAAATCAAATTTTTATTATGCAGAATTTCAATGTGCCAAAATTATAATCTTCAAATAATTGCACAATTTTCTCTTTGGCAAGCAGAAGTTTTTTTTTGCCAATACTCAAGTGTGGAATAACCTATGCCCTCATATTTTTCTTATATTTCTATCGAAAGCATACACTTTATACTATCATAAAAGAGTTGGTAAAAACCCTTTATCAAACTCTATTATCTACCATGTCAAACTGTTATTTCTATTAGATATCATTGATAGAACTAATATCAAGGATATTATATTAGATATCATAGCCGGGGCACTTGACACAACTGCTACTACGACTGAGTGGGCTATGTCAGAACTCTTGAGGCATCCAAGGGTGATGAAGAGACTTCAAGATGAGCTAGAACATGTAGTGGGGTTGAATAGAGAGGTGGAGGAGTCTGACTTAGATAAGTTGCCTTACCTGAACATGGTAGTGAAAGAAACCATAAGATTATATCCGGTTGGACCATTGCTAATACCCCGCGAGTCCCTAGAAGATGTTACTATTGATGGTTATTACATTAAGAAAAAATCACAAATCATAATAAATGCTTAGGCAATAGGGAGAGATCCTAAAGTTTGGTCAAATAATGCTGACATTTTCCATCCAGAGCGATTTGAAGATAGCAATAGACATCCTGGGAAAGGACTTTCGACTTATACCATTTGGTTCAGGTCGTAGAGGGTGTCCTGGAATTCAATTGGGACTAACTACTATTAAGATTGTTCTAGCTCAATTAGTGCATTGCTTCAATTGGGACCTTCCATTGGATATTTCTCCCGACGATTTAGACATGACTGAGAAGTTTGGTCTCTCAATACCAAGAAGTCAGCACTTGCTAGTTAGGCCAACTTATCGCCTACTCGGTAAAGCTTAATATTACATGTTTCAAAATAATAATCCAAGTGGGAAATACTTTTGCGACTTCTTTTTATCGCAGTCTTTTAATATGGATTGACGGTGCAGGGCACATGGAGTTTCTTTGTAGCAATTTGAATATTTGTTTTTATTTGTAAGTCATGGACTCATGGTAATGATTTCAGTATGTTATTGATATTTGGGGATTTTAATGTGTGCCATCCGCTTCTATTGTATTTAAAATTTTGTATTTTATTTTCTTTTGACAAATCTCTTTGGTTCACTTCTTCCTAATACATTTTAAGTAAACTTGCTTTCAATGAGAGCTTCAAAATACAATATCCAAACATAATAAGTATGATTTGGTTTCATTTTCCGAGTGTTGTCGGTGGCTTCTCTCTATTAAATAAATGAACTACATATTTTCTTTCTTACTCTTTTACTGATGTCTTGCTGATTTGCCTTGTAACACCCTTGTTTTTACATCTAGGATTAACTATTTTATTTGGATGTTTATGTTTTTTTTAAGTTATGTGGTTTAGTCTGAGTAATTAAATTACTCCCTTCAAATTATTTTATTGGGTGCGTTAGCACTGACTTAGTTCAGTGAATGCACGCTTACTAGACAATGATTATGTTATTGTCACTATTATACCGATACAGAAAAATATTTTAAATAATATGATTAAGAGAAAAACATTTTCATATTCTTATCCTATTTAATTTTAGAGTTAAGAATATTTTGGTTTGGTAATTTTCGGAGATTAAATTTTGGACTGAGTATTTTCTTAGTTGATCAGATCAATTATTAATCTTTACTCTAACTTGAATTTCGAAAACATATTTTTATCAACCTTTATTTTTAGAATCCAAAAAGTAAAAACATGTTTATTTTAGGCCTAATATTTATCACTCATTTGGTACCTATCACTAAATAATTAGCTTAAAAGCTAAGCTTCCTCACTTTTCTCTCTCTTTCTCGACGTGCTCTCTCTGTTTCTCTTCTCTTTCTCTATTTCTTTCTCTTTTCTTCCTTCTTTCTTTCTTCCTTCTCTCTTCTTCTTCTTCCTCCTCTCTCCATCTTTCTTCTCCTCTCCGCAGCCAGCCACCGCAGGAGCGCCGACCAGCCGCTCCTTGCCGTCGTGGTGCGGGTCGCCTTGAGCATGGTGCCGCCATCCTTCAGCCGCGACCCAGCCCATCCCGAGCACGCGTCCCGGTCGTTCTCCACCATTCGACGCCGCGAGCTCCGCCTACACCTGGTCACCGGTCGTCGTCCGGCCACGCTGGGAGGAAGAGACGAACACATGACCTTCAGATCGCCACTGCAAGAGCTAGTCCGTTTTGGGTCATGCTTGGTCGTTGACGCCGCCACGAAACAGAGCTCCGCCGCACCGGACCACCTTCAGCCACCATGTCCTCTCTTCTTCACCTTGGGTAAGAGTTTTACCTCTAACCTCTTCTCTTTTGTAAATCCCCAAATTGATTTTGAAACCCTAACCCTAACCCTTTGATTTCAGATTTTAAATTTTAAATTTAAGGTTGTTTTATGAGATTGGGACTGTGAATTTGTGTTTCCCTAAACCAATTTCATTATTCTGAGTTTTCCCTAAATTTTAATAAGGAGCCCTAAAACCCCAATTTTATTTTATTTTATTTGAATTTGGGTATGTTTTTGTGAAATTAATTATGATTTAGTGTAATTAGGACTCTTAATGGATGATTTCCAAAGTTCTTTTTCAAGATCTTTTAATCAAAACAAAGTTTTCTAAAAGGGTATTAGGAAGCGTGAGCTTCAAACATGATTTTCTTTAAAAATAACCTTGTTTGGTAATTAGATTAAGTGTTTAGATAAAGTTAGAATGTGTGTTTGGTCATGTGTAATTGATTTCTTGATTTTTGGTTGTTGCGCGTTGTTGGATTCCCTCTCTGAGACGTTTGACACGGCTATGCTTGCTTGATGGAGTAGATAGTTATACTCTTGGAGCTAACGTGAGCATTAAGACGAGGATCCATTACTTGTCTTCAAAGGTAAGGGGAGTTTTGCCTAGGGATATTCAATAACTGTATGCGTGTGTGTAAGTGTTTAATTGGATATTTACCTGTTGATTGAGCCTACTTGATTATCTAATGTACTTGAACTGTTGTGCTATTATCTGATGTTGAACTGTACTTGTTTCTAAATGATATAATGCATATATGTGATGAACTGCTTTCAACTGTGATATTAGCATTGCACTGATGATATATATACTGCTGTTGATTGAAAGTTTGCATAAGCCAGACGTGCGTCTGTGCTCAACCGTTATAAGGATTAAAAACCTTAATAATCTTTGAAGATGAAGGGATTGGTGTTATTTTCCAAAAGCTCTTTAAACTTAAAGTACTTGTTTTAAATGCTAAAATGATTTTGGAGTACTATTGTTATACAAAAGAAAAATCCTTTTCGAACTATGTGTCTTCAAGTGAAAACTTTCAAGAATACTTGGCAATATCCTATTGGGGAAAATATTTCAAAGATAAAAGAATTTCAAAGATGCTTTATAAAAGATTTTCAAGGAAAAGGTTTTTCCTAAATATTTTAGAAACTTTCCGATGACCTGGATAGGTTATCGAGGATTCGGTTTTGAATTTGTTTTTCACTGAACGAAAAATAAGTACTTAAGAAAGAGAATCTAGTACGCGAGACGTCGCCTCTAGTATTCAGTGATGTGCACATGATCTTGAATCGGTGTGAATTTGGGACTACGAGTCCTGGCTATGATATTATGGACTTAGGTCCTAATCACGTTGTGTTGGACTGTGTCTTCTGACCGCGTGTGATGATTATGATTAAAGGTGAAGGTTGTTTTCTACGACCACAACCCTTGACTGTGGCCACGGTCTTGGGCATTGTGATTGAGCATTCGAACTATGAGTCCTATGCTTCTGAGTTTTCAATGCGATGGGGAAATGATGATTTAAGTCGTTAGCCTTGAGCAAATGACAAAGTGAAAATGATGAACACAAAGAAATCCTTTTAAATAAAATATTTTCTCATGTGCATTTCCCCAAGCAGACGTGCTATTGATGATTATAACAGATACAAGGTGGTATCTGGGGAGTCTGTCCATGTAAACCGAGTGAAGAGGCACATGTGACGTTGCCCGTCCTGAGACCTTAATGCATGAGGGTAAGGGGGTAACTGCCCGATGGGCTAGAGCTTGACCAACTCTAATTCTTCTTCAGTGAAAAACGGTGTTGATATCTCATGAGATTAAGTTAGAGCCTGATATTGAAGTGCCATGCATATTTTTGAAAGATTGACTGTGCGGGTTTGATGCCCTTGATATAACACTATTTTGTTGTGTATATGCATGATTTGACTGCTTATATGATTATGTGATGTATGTATCATGTATATGGTTGTTGTGGGATATATCTTATGATGGTATCTCACCCTTACAAACATATCAGGTTTCTTCTGGTTTGCTATTGTACCCTGGGTATTTTAGTACAGATGTGCAGAGGAGTCTTCCTAAGTCACTCAGAGACTTAGATCTAGTTTCTTGACGAAGTATTTGGTTGTGGAACGATCACGTGAGTTCTTCTCAGGAAATACTTTTAGAATGACCAGCTTAGGGTTTTGAGATTTAGATTATTTTGATAAGTATGTATGAGTATGGCTCAGAGAGCCTTTATTTCAAAATGGAATGTTATGGCTCTGAGAGCATATCTTTTAAATGAAAATTTAAGCTGTTTTCTTTGGTCTTGTAAAGCTTATGGTTATAGCTATTATTTTTATATATTGCTGTCTGATTGGATTTGGTGTAACTGAAATTCTGAAGTGAAAATGTAATTATTTTAGCAGGTGTTCTTTTACCTGGGATGTCTGAATTACAGAGGAGACTCTGTCGAAATTTTTGTAAAATACTAGCTTTTATTCAAGTATATTCTTTAAATTAAATAGGCTTGCCATACTGTGATAGTAAGACCGTGTGCCAATCAAGGCTTAGGAGTCGTGACAAAATTTTTATACCCAATTTTAGACACTTATATACTTATATAAATTATTTTCCGAAAGCACCAGCAAATTATCTTTTAATTTAAATTCCGCATGTGTTACTTAAGTAATGCCCTCAAGGGGGGGCGTTACAAGGTGGTATCAGAGCTGGTCGAGTCTTTCGGGATCTTTGGGGAATAGGTCTGTTAAATTTTGTTGTGTGATCTCTGGTTGGCTCTAGTTTGAGTTGTTTCTTGTTGAAGCAATGTGTGTTGACACACAAGTATATGTTTCTTGATGGTTTTCCAAGGGCTTTATGTCCTGGGAGACCTTAGATCTTGAATGTTACTTGGGTTCGAATATGACATTCGATTATCCTTGCGAATCGTGTCTGACATTCGAAACAAGGTGCTTGTGTAAAGGGTTTTTCCGGGAGTGTTCCCTGGAAATATTCTAGGTTTATGGTTAGCAAAGGACATTGATTTTTGATTGATTTAGTTTCTGGATTCGGTCAGATCTCTGTCGCTTTGTGTAGGATGTTGCCTACGAAGTTAAAACGAGTTAGATGACTCATTCAACTGAAAGATCGGTGGTCTGAACTGTTTGTTAGACCGAGTGTTTTCCTTGTGAAGCACCAATGTTGTGTGAAGGCTCGTGTCACCGTCTGGATTCCTGACAACTAAGTAAAGGACGAATTATGAACAAGTATTTTCTGACTTTAATTTGAAATCTGTCAGGACTCCTGAATTAGTTATGCTAATTCATTAATTTCCAGTTATACATTTCTTTGTTGTGAGAAGTTGTACTCACACTTCTAAATGACCCTCGATGTATTAGACATTTGAGTGAATTGGTTTAAAGGAATCGATTGGTCTGGATACTTTCACACTTTGTTGAGAGAAGTGGTTATGACTATTTCTTGAGTTATAACCCAGATAATTTTGTGATAGCAGAAGTTTCTTGGTGAAACTTAGTTTCGTCACTTCTATTTTTGATAGAGGTGAAAGTCATCATTTTGTAAATCCTTTGTATTAAGAATAAGAATTAATCCTCTTTGGATTAGAAGTTATTCACCCTTTGATTCCTTAAATCCGCTGGAAGATTCTTGTGGAAGAATGAACTTTATTAGATTCATGTTTGTAAATGTGTATTGATCATGCATTTTTACACCCACGAACCTGATGGAATGATCTTTTTCCATATTGGATGTTCCTGTGTCCTTCTATTAATGAAATTCTTCTATGCTTATGTGAAAGTGAAATCAAGAAAAATTTCCTTTTCTTGAGAAATTCTTTTATGATCACTAAGGTCATGTCTTTTTGTCGTTCGAAAGTGCTTGTTGTCATTGATCATCTTAATTCTACGTACTTTCCAAATGTTGTCGATGTGTGACCTATCTCATCAGTCATGACTCATGAGTTGGATATCTCCGCATCAAGATGTACAATTAAAACCTTCATTGTTAAGATGCTGACATTCCTTCAATTCTTGTTATGAGTTTGCTGAAGACTTACGCGAGTTTTGTTTGAATTCAAGTGATCGTTGATCGACTGGTGAAGTCTACACCCTTCTTACGAGTTAAGATCCACTATGCAGTGTTAGTGAACCGAATAATGTATCATAGGATTGTTTATACTTCATGGAGTATCTTCAAGTGTTGTTTCAGATGAAAAACGGAAGTTTATCAACGTGTGTCGGTTAAGTTTACTTTAAGTGCTGAGGACTAAGTTGAGGCTAAGTCCAACTGATCGTCCTCAGTGGGATGGATGAGTAATGAGATTACCTATCCTTAGCAGGTTAGCTGGGAGATAGTGGGGTACCTAAATTTTTGTCATCTCTATGGTAGGACGAACCAGTGTTGATAGGAGTTTCGTTAGTGTATAGATGTGAATGGAACTATGAGGACCCTTAAGTTCAACGTCATTGAGTGAGACGATTACGATGGATTTTATCATGATCGAGGCAGATATATCATTAAAGGAATTTAGAGTAGTGATCAATGTTTATGGTTAATGTTGACTTAGTGAGTCCGAGGATTAACGGAAAAATATATGGTAGTTTTCCTTAAGCTGAACGGACGTAGTAAAGAGGAGTTCTTGAGTGAAACTAAGTTGTTAGAGAAGTTTAAAAATTATGATTTCGGATAATTCAAACTGAAGTGATTCCCTTTGGTTGTAGTTGCATGGAGAAATGTAATCGTATTCTTTAAGATTGAAATGAATGACCATGATATGATTTGGAGTGGTGGAATATATTTAAAGAAAACTAAGACTATAATTGTGTACTTTGAGTTGAAAGTTGATATATGTGATAGAGTTAAGGTTGAACTTGATGTTCGTTGTGAGGATAAGGTGTTGAAGAAGTTTTGCTAGTAGACAAATTTTGAGGCAAGAAGTGATTAAGTTTTGATTGTGTCTTTCGAGTGTGATAAGCTATGATGAAATGTTTATAATCTTTGAAGTCTTATTTTGGTAAAAATGTGGTTGATGATCCATAGTGGAAACTAGATATTTTAAATCCAAGATTGCCATTAGGGAGTGTCCACCTGGATTTCTTGGCTTTGTTTTAGTGCAACTCCTAGGGGTTATGGCCTTAGAGAAACTCTGTTTTATAATCCCTTTTCTCGGCTGCAAATAAATAAGATAAGGGTATACACGATACAAGCATTTCCTTGCATAAGTGATGGAGCCCTGCCTTTAGATGAAGGAATTGTTAGGAGTTGTGTATTTTCTTTGGGCAATAGGGTAGATGCATGGGAAATTTCTTAAACCAGGGATACTAACGGGGCTTGAGAACTAAATCGAAAATGAGAGTCAAATGAAGGATATGAAATCGACGTAGGCAAAAGATCCGAGAGGAATTAAGAAGAGAACGGACTATGTTGGATGTGGTAAGATTCAATTTTGATAAGATTGAATTTCTTAGGTTCTTGGAGCAAAGGTTATCATGTGCAACTCAGGAATGTTACGACGTTTTGATTGAAGATTTGAAAGTGTGAATTTGATATGACTAGAAGAGTAGATTAAGCCCAAATGGACTAAGATTATGATTGCATCTCTTGAGTAGAAGGTTAATTGATGTTATGTAAAGTTAGTGTTGGTTTCGACGTTATCTATGAAAGTTAGATATTGGAGAAAGTTTTTCCTAATGGATTTGTATTGAGAAAGTTAAATGAAGAGATTAAGCGTTGATTTTGTTCTTTGAAGTGTAATAGACTAAGATGAAATATCAAAGGTAGTGGAGGGAATGTGGTAGTGAAAAGTCTCGAGGATAAATAAAATAGCATAAGAATTGATCTTGTTATAGTGTTATAGATGAAAGGAATGAAGCAATGAGAATACAAAGCAAGATTTTAGAGTTAAGGTATGATTACAACATCCTGTTTAGTTTTGAGCTACGAAATTTCGAGGACGAAATTTTTTTAATAGGGGTAGTAATGTAACACCCTAGTTTTTACATCTAGGATTAAATATTTTATTTGGATGTTTATGTTTTTTTTTAAGTTATGTGGTTTAGTCTGAGTAATTAAATTACTCCCTTCAAATTATTTTATTGGGTGCGTTAGCACTGACTTAGTTCAGTGAATGCACGCTTACTAAACAATGATTATGTTATTGTCACTATTATACCGGTACAGAAAATATTTTAAATAATATGATTAAGAGAAAAGCATTTTCATATTCTTATCCTATTTAATTTTAGAGTTAAGAATATTTTGGTTTGGTAATTTTCGGAGATTAAATTTTGGACTGAGTATTTTCTTAGTTGATCAGTTCAATTATTAATCTTTACTCTAACTTGAATTTCGAAAACATATTTTTATCAACCTTTATTTTTAGAATCCAAAAAGTAAAAACATGTTTATTGTAGGCCTAATATTTATCACTCATTTGGTACCTATCACTAAATAATTAGCTTAAAAGCTAAGCTTCCTCACTTTTCTCTCTCTTTCTCGACGTGCTCTCTCTGTTTCTCTTCTTTTTCTCTATTTCTTTCTCTTTTCTTCCTTCTTTCTTTCTTCCTTCTTTCTTTCTTCCTTCTCTCTTCTTCTTCTTCCTCCTCTTTCCATCTTTCTTCTCCTCTCCGCAGCCAGCCACCGCAGGAGCGCCGACCAGCCGCTCCTTGCCGTCGTGGTGCGCGTCGCCTTGAGCGTGGTGCCGCCATCCTTCAGCCACGACCCAGCCCGTCCCGAGCACGCGTCCCGATCGTTCTCCACCATTCGACGCCGCGAGCTCCGCCTACACCTGGTCACCGGTCGTCGTCCGGCCACGCTGGGAGGAAGAGACGAACACATGACCTTCAGATCGCCACTGCAAGAGCTAGTCCGTTTTGGGTCATGCTTGGTCGTTGACGCCGCCACGAAACAGAGCTCCGCCGCACCGGACCACCTTCAGCCACCATGTCCTCTCTTCTTCACCTTGGGTAAGAGTTTTACCTCTAACCTCTTCTCTTTTGTAAATCCCCAAATTGATTTTGAAACCCTAACCCTAACCCTTTGATTTCAGATTTTAAATTTTAAATTTAAGGTTGTTTTATGAGATTGGGACTGTGAATTTGTGTTTCCCTAAACCAATTTCATTATTCTGAGTTTTCCCTAAATTTTAATAAGGAGCCCTAAAACCCCAATTTTATTTTATTTTATTTGAATTTGGGTATGTTTTTGTGAAATTAATTATGATTTAGTGTAATTAGGACTCTTAATGGATGATTTCCAAAGTTCTTTTTCAAGATCTTTTAATCAAAACAAAGTTTTCTAAAAGGGTATTAGGAAGCGTGAGCTTCAAACATGATTTTCTTTAAAAATAACCTTGTTTGGTAATTAGATTAAGTGTTTAGATAAAGTTAGAATGTGTGTTTGGTCATGTGTAATTGATTTCTTGATTTTTGGTTGTTGCGCGTTGTTGGATTCCCTCTCTGAGACGTTTGACACGGCTATGCTTGCTTGATGGAGTAGATAGTTATACTCTTGGAGCTAACGTGAGCATTAAGACGAGGATCCATTACTTGTCTTCAAAGGTAAGGGGAGTTTTGCCTAGGGATGTTCAATAACTGTATGCGTGTGTGTAAGTGTTTAATTGGATATTTACCTGTTGATTGAGTCTACTTGATTATCTAATGTACTTGAACTGTTGTGCTATTATCTGATGTTGAACTGTACTTGTTTCTAAATGATATAATGCATATATGTGATGAATCGCTTTCAATCGTGATATTAGCATTGCGATCGATGATATATATCTTTGTTGATTGAAAGTTTGCATAAGCCAGACGTGCGTCTGTGCTCAACCGTTATAAGGATTAAAAACCTTAATAAGCTTTGAAGATGAAGGGATTGGTGTTCTTTTCCAAAAGCTCTTTAAACTTAAAGTACTTGTTTTAAATGCTAAAATGATTTTGGAGTACTATTGTTATACAAAAGAAAAATCCTTTTCGAACTATGTGTCTTCAAGTGAAAACTTTCAAGAATACTTGGCAACATCCTATTGGGGAAAATATTTCAAAGATAAAAGAATTTCAAAGATGCTTTATAAAAGATTTTCAAGGAAAAGGTTTTTCCTAAATATTTTAGAAACTTTCCGATGACCTGGATAGGTTATCGAGGATTCGGTTTTGAATTTGTTTTTCACTGAACGAAAAATAAGTACTTAAGAAAGAGAATCTAGTACGCGAGACGTCGCCTCTAGTATTCAGTGATGTGCACGTGATCTTGAATCAGTGTGAATTCGGGACTACGAGTCCTGGCTATGATATTATGGACTTAGGTCCCAATCACGTTGTGTTGGACTGTGTCTTCTGACCGCGTGTGATGATTATGATTAAAGGTGAAGGTTGTTTTCTACGACCACAACCCTTGACTGTGGCCACGGTCTTGGGCATTGTGATTGAGCATTCGGACTATGAGTCCTATGCTTCGAGTTTTCAATGCGATGGGGAAATGATGATTTAAGTCGTTAGCCTTGAGCAATGATACAGTGAAAATGATGAACACAAAGAAATCCTTTTAAATAAAATATTTTCTCATGTGCATTTCCCCAAGCAGACGTGCTATTGATGATTATAACAGATACAAGGTGGTATCTGGGGAGTCTGTCCATGTAAACCGAGTGAAGAGGCACATGTGACGTTGCCCGTCCTAAGACCTTAATGCATGAGGGTAAGGGGGTAACTGCCCGATGGGCTAGAGCTTGACCAACTCTAATTCTTCTCCAGTGAAAAACGGTGTTGATATCTCATGAGATTAAGTTAGAGCCTGATATTGAAGTGCCATGCATATTTTCGAAAGATTGACTGTGCGGGTTTGATGCCCTTGATATAACACTATTTTGTTGTGTATATGCATGATTTGACTGCTTATATGATTATGTGATGTATGTATCATGTATATGGTTGTTGTGGGATATATCTTATGATGGTATCTCACCCTTACAAACATATCAGGTTTCTTCTGGTTTGCTATTGTACCCTGGGTATTTTAGTACAGATGTGCAGAGGAGTCTTCCTAAGTCACTCAGAGACTTAGATCTAGTTGCTTGACGAAGTATTTGGTTGTGGAACGATCACGTGAGTTCTTCTCAGGAAATACTTTTAGAATGACCAGCTTAGGGTTTTGAGATTTAGATTATTTTGATAAGTATGTATGAGTATGGCTCAGAGAGCCTTTATTTCAAAATGGAATGTTATGGCTCTGAGAGCATATCTTTTAAATGAAAATTTAAGCTGTTTTCTTTGGTCTTGTAAAGCTTATGGTTATAACTATTATTTTTATATATTGCTGTCTGATTGGATTTGGTGTAACTGAAATTCTGAAGTGAAAATGTAATTATTTTAGCAGGTGTTCTTTTACCTGGGATGTCCGAATTACAGAGGAGACTCTGTCGAAATTTTCGTAAAATACTAGCTTTTATTCAAGTATATTCTTTAAATTAAATAGGCTTGCCATACTGTGATAGTAAGACTGTGTGCCAATCAAGGCTTAGGAGTCGTGACAATTTTTATACCCAATTTCAGACACTTATATACTTATATAAATTATTTTCCGAAAGCACCAGCAAAATATCTTTTAATTTAAATTCCGCATGTGTTACTTAAGTAATGCCCTCAAGGGGGGGCGTTACATGCCTCCTTTCATTGCTGGTCGTGGTCTTTTTGGTGGTCTATTACTGATTTACCTTAAACTTAATTCTAAACAAATCAATTTTACAAAATCAATTTCATTCAAAATCACTTTTATCAAACGTTTATCCAAACACACATTTAATGGATGTATCTTTTTGGTTAGACTTGATGCTCAATTTGACAATTGGCTAGCCACATCGTCTTCTGAGTTTCAACTGCTATGTCTTCTTTCTTTAGACCTTTTATTTTATTTTGCAATGGTTTTTTTTAATAATTTTATTCAAAATGGTTTACTTAACTGTGAATCATTAGCTATAAATAAGTTGTTTAATGCCAGACCAAATTACTACAAATAATAACGAAAGATACACATGACTAAGAGCACCCACAATGGAAGAACACAAATGTGGTTCTTATCTATCATATGGTGGGCCCAAAGATGCCACTTGAGATATAAGAACCCAACTTCCTTTGCACTCTAATGGAAGAACCCATCACTACAAGAAATGTGAATTTTAGTGATGACAAAAATCGTCATTAAAAACTTTAAAAATTGTCACTATGACCATTTTGTGACGATATTTTAATTCGTCACTTGTCGTCACTATAACTCAAGTCACTATTTAATTAGTGACGTTTTTGAATTGTCACTAAAAATAGACATTTATTATGACGAAAAAAAATGCCACTAGTATTTATAAATAACAATGACAAACATGAACACAAATATATATCACAATTGTGATGATTCATCGTCACTATTAAAATTTATAGTCACCAATAAATTGCCATTATTTTAACACAATTTGCTCTTAGTGATTACTAATATTTATCACTAAAAATATTAGAAATTGTGACCATTGCCTAGTTGTCACTAAAACATATTACTATTTTGTTTTGCATAAAAAACAGATTACTATTCATGACATGGATTGCCGTCACTTTAAATTATTATAATAATACTTTTTTATAGACAAAATGAATATTCCTAAAATGAGTACTAGTGGTACTCAAACCCAAGTACAAAGGACGAAATCAAATACATAGATACATTCATACAAATTAACCACAACAAGTCGTGTTACTACTAAAAAAGATAAGTGACTAAAAAGTCTTCTCCAATGTTAAATGTTTGCAGAAAATTCTGCATTACAGCAAAAGAAACCCAACTTGCAACTTGAAAAACTAGCAACACCAATATACATTACTCCCATGCTCCAAACACTTGTTAAACTATGCGAGCCAGGTAAAGTAACCATCCCCTAACTTCAACCAGAAAAACATCTAACAATAGCAAGAAGTATCCCATTTGTTTCATCATTGCTGGCACAACTCTTGTCCACCAAAGCCTTCACACACCTATAGCAAGTAAATCCCAACAAAATTGCAAATTCAAAATACATTTAATCAACTCAATATAAGACTATGAACATTTTAAAATTCTTAAATTAAAATGAACCATGCCTAAGTACCAAACTAAATATCTGAAATGATGGTAAAGAAATATATCCTCATGGATTTTGATCCTGCAATCAAACAAAAGGAATAAAACAATCAATGCTAATAAAATTAAAGTAATTAGTAACTTTTGATGTTAAGAAATGTAACATAGCAATAACAAACATAATAGCATATTAAGAAGAAGAAGAAAAAACAAATAATAAAGAAGCTTACATTGTCACTAGGAGCATTTGATGTGCTAGAATGACCATTGAATGATAATCTCCCAAAAAAGGCAGTCATTTGACGTTTCATCTCGTTCAAGTTCTTGTTTCATTTTTTCTTGTTGAGTTTCAAAAGCTACACCTTGAGCATCAATCATTACGTCTTGGCAATGCAATTGTTCTTGAAGTTGGATGTTAGCCTCTTCTTGTTTCTTTGTAATCTCGGTTAACTTTTATACTTCTAATTCTAATTCACTTGCTCGCCTTTGTGCAGTCTCAACTTGAGTTTGAATAAGTTGCTTCTCTGTGAACATTTTGGTTACTACTGCGGTACCTACACCCAATGAGTGATTTGGCTTCCATCCCAATACAAGTGCAAAGTGCTCAACCAATGGTATCGGTGCCTTTGAAATTTCTTCTTGATATTGCTCGCCTACATTTTTTAGGTCATTCTACAAGAATAAAAATTGAAAATATAGTTTTCATTATGACAAAAGTATGTTACATACTACTTACACATAAAAAAAATTATAAGCAAACAAGTTATATTACTATATGTCCCTAAGTAAGTCACTGCCCATCAACCCTTTCAAAAACCATCACACCCACAAATAAGTAATTTGTATAATTCAGCCCCCAAAAAACTAATCTATAAGCAATCCATATGCATCATAAACAGTAAAGACGAAAACCCTTTCTAAGTATCTCTTTACAGTCAATCAATAAAACATATACTAACTAAGACACAAAAAATGTCCCTGGGCAGTAGCAATATTCTATGACACAACCCAAGCATATCAATACTAGCCTATAAAAGTGATGGAAAACACTATTTGAATCCTAGAATAAACAAGGCAAAAATCAATGACTGACTTAATAAGTTAAACAGTTCTTTGACATTATAAGTGATCACAAAATACACCCAATAGGCTCACACACCAGGTACTCCAATTTTAGTTGCATACCAGGATCAACATTAATTTTTAACCAGATCTAAGATAGGTATGAGTAAGGGATACTTTTTTTTTTTGAATTATCTAACCCAAAAGAATATCCATACAATTAATGAATTTAAATCTGATACTTGACTACATATCATAATTGGGTCTCCATTTGGAACACACCAAGTTCCATTAGCTCTCACACGTGTAGCTTTCCACACTTTCACAGCATCAGGCCATTCATCAGATTTTGGATCTTCTTTCTATTAAACATAAATAAAAGCATACCAAGACAAATTAAATAATAGACATTTACTTATGAAGGAATATCATATGTCTAGGAAGGTAATTATCTAACCAAATCAACAAGCAAGAGTTTGCATGTAATATCATACACTAGGAAGGTAATTATCTAATTAAATTATAAAATATAAAATCTTAATATTTTATTGGACACACAATAAGAGCACTTAACAAAAAAAAAATAGTCAAGAAATCAGAGAAGTCGAGAAATATATATAGATAAAAAGCATAAAATAAAATATGGTTACCATGTAAAATGCCGTTTGAACAACTGATTTTGTGCCAGTAATAGATTTAATTTCTTGCTTACTCCTGTTGGCTTTATTTTTTGCGCTCTTTTCCTGCATAAAAATAATAAATCTTTCATCTTTTAAGTATAAAACTACTTTTTTTGGGGGATCAATATTTAAGTTCGTGATATTAAAGTAATTTTACCTGGAACTTGTAATTGCTTCATTTATTACTGACCAACCAATCCCAATCTTCTGGAGATATATCATTTGGCCTACCTTTCTTCTGAACATATGCTTTACGCAAATTGTGGTGTCTGTTCTTGTATTGAGATTGCACTTGCTTCATTGCATGTTCTTTGACCTCCTCGGGCAAACATAACTTATCCTGTGATCTTATAAATTTATAAGAGTGACTAAATGTATTACAAATATAAATTAATTGAGCATTAAAACTAAAATAATTATACTAGCCTTCATATGTTATCACATTCCATCTATATCATATGTAGATATCTTTTTCCAACTATTAACTTGTAGAGGTGCTCGCTGGCGAATACAAACAGTTGCTTCGGACTTGAAAAGTTTTGCACTTTAAAATATGGTGGAGGAAACTGGATGTCAAGAGTTTTTCCCTTGGCGACCCTCTTTGACTTTATCCGTTGAAGTTGTGCATTAATTGTATGTCCACGACCCTTCTTGAGGACATGCTCACCTAAAAAAAGAGAAATAAAACATTAGTAATTTTAACAATAATCTTTTGAATTTTTTTCAAGAAGATTATCTCCAAACCACCTACATTAGCTTCAACATGGCTCATATCTGAAGCATTAGTTTCATCCGGGGGTTGAGAATCATTCGGTTTTTTTCCATCAACATCAGGTGGAGGTTGATCATTGGAGACCCTTTTCGAATTCGGTCTTACTGCCTTCACCATCTAACAATTACAAAATTAATCAAAGATAAAATATATGTTAAGGATTAAATCAGTGTAAAAAGTGCTACACAAATGAGAAGAGAAATATCATGTATAGGGAAAGCAGCAATTTCTATGACAGTTTTGACAAAGTTCTACCTCTCTGAAAATCAAGAGTATATCATTTGAAACATATAAAATATTCAACTCGAAATACCAAGGATTGATGAATCAAATAAATTAAAAAGAGAATCTGTCATTGAACTGACATCTGGATTTTGTTGGAGCTTTTAGGATAGTTTTGACAAAAATCTATATCTCTAAAACCAAAAAGGGAAAAGGCCAAGCGTGTAATCCTTGAGAACTAAATGACCGATCCCACAATGCCTAAGCCTGCAGCATAAACCATTGCCTATACAAACTCCCTGAACCAACATATTAGAAGTGGCGCAGGGCAAAACCAGCAGCAGCTAAAAAATACAAAGCTGCATGACCATAAAGATACTCCAAAACAACCCAGACAACATGAGGTAAATAAATAACCCCAAACAGAAAACAGCGTCAAGTAATAAAAAATACACTCCAATGGACAAATACACCACTCTGAGAACACCACCAATCCTATTGTTGATGCATTTAACCAACTGATCTGGCCAATTAATCAAAACATTGAATCCTTATAAAATCAACTTTTTTATAGGCAAAAATGTATTGATTATGGGTAAAGGGTGCCCAAACCCATATACAAGGTAACAGAAACAAATATGCTGGATAAGAGAAATGAATTTTATCAACCAAAAGTAAACATGTCGCATTACCAAAAGCACCATAAATAACAGAAAACGGAAACAACTTCAGTATATGCACACCATAGGAATCAGCAGAAGCACGCCTGAAGGTCCATAAATAGCTATAAACTGAAACTGCTTCAGTATATGCACGCCAAAAAATCAGAAAATATGGTTGATGATAAAAACAGCAAAAACCAGAACCGCAGCAGGGAAAGGAAACAGGAGCCTAAATCTATAAGGCAGCTCCAACTAGAGAGTAAGAAGACACAAAAAGAGAGAAAATCCTCACCAAAACCACTCAGGGAAACACACAGAAAACAGTCAGAATAAAGTCCCTCCCCTGACAGAAACCTCACCTCTATATACACCTACCTCATTTTCACACCGCTAGCTCCCCACCCTAGTTGTCTCTCAATTTTGACACCCAAGCTCACACCACCACTCACCTCACCAATATTTGTCTTTGTCAATCAAAGAAATGAACTACATATTTTCTTTCTTACTCTTTTACTAATGTCTTGCTGATTTGCCTCCTTTCATTGCTGGTCGTGGTTTTTTTGTTGGTCTATTGCTGATTTACCTTAAACTTTATTCTAAATAAATCAATTTTAAAAATTCAATTTTACATCAAAATTATCTTTATCATACGTTTATCCAACACATTTAATGGATGGTTCTATTTGCTTATCCAAATTTGTCCTTCCTCTTTATATCACTCTCACACGAAGCCTCTGCCACCATCAGAAAACACAAAACCCCTTATCTCCCTCACTCTCTACACAGAAGAAGACAACCGCGAGCCACCACCATTCTCGCCGGAAAACTGTCACCACCATCGTTCTCACACACCAGGGTTTTAAATTGCGGTTGCGGTCATGATTTGCGATCATCATGCGGTTTGCGGTCATTCGCGTGCATTGCGATGAATGAATCGTGCATTGCGGCGTTGAAAATTTCACAAATTGAAAATAAATCTTTTTTTTTGTAATTCTTTATATATCTTTTATTAATGATGTTGCACAAATTTCTATTCATTTTTAATACATTGTATTATGTTTATGAATAATTTAAACTTAATTTAGTGAAAATAAATTATAAATAAAACTTTTAAGCATATATAAGTACAAAATTACAAAGAAGTAAGAAGGTCAGAAACTTAATAGTGCATAAATATATATGAATCACAAATAAAAATATATTAGTGTCACATATAGGAATACATACACCCAAATTTGCAATTGTGATTCTAAAATAACGTCACATTGTCACCACTTTTAGAGATACGTCTTCACTACAAAAAAAAGATAAAAAGTACATAAATTAATAAATTTAAAATAATAATAATAATAATTAACAAATATATGAATCAAAGATAATAAAAATTGAACTTACTTGATAATTGCTACCACATGGTGGAATGACGTGGTGGTTCATAACCTCTATTCTCACTTTGACTATCATCTTCTGTAGCTCCTTGTCCAAAGACATAATCAAAAAATCCACCACTTGATTGTCGATGATAAGGATCTTGATAATTCATTGATGGTTGGTAGTATGAGGGAGCTTGATCACTTGCGTATGTGTTATATGTGTTGAAATAAGGATATTGATAATAAGGTGGATGAGGTTGTTGACTACTCTGAGAAGAATCATCAATACCAAAGTCACTAAAACTTTGTGCAATACTAGAAGAGGAAGAATCTTCAAGTGGAAAATTTTGTTTTCTTTTTCCTCTCCTCGAATGTGACCCACCTCTCTTTGCTCTCGGGTAATGAACTACCGGAAGGAGCCATATCGATCAAGCTCCTATAACGCCTATTATATGGTGAATCTTGAGATGGATCATTTTGAAATTGCCCATCATCATCACCATCACCATCATCATCACCGCCACCTTCTTGACTTCTACATCACCACCCCCATCACCACTATTATTACTTGGTGGACTTAAACCACCACCATCTTCATTAGAATCATCATTATCATCAACAACTTCCCCATCTTCATCATCTCAGTATCCACTAGAGGCAACCATTCTCGCATTTTGTACTCCATCTAATAGTGGATCTTCTCTCTCTTCAATCCATGGAGATAATGCATCTTCTTGAAATATATAATCAAGATTGATAGGATTAAAACTTGCTTCAATTTCATCTTGACTTTTTCTCATTTGATGCCTCATTTTCAATTTCATATTGTAGTGCGTGAAGACAAGCTTTTGCAGTTTTTTATACTTCAATCTATTCCTTGTCTTTGTGTGGATATAACTAAATGTGCTCCAATTTCTCTCACAATTTGTGGCTGAAGTTGTTTGGCTAAGAACTTTTATAGCCACACGTTTAAGCTCAGGAGCACATACACCAAAAAAGGACCACCATTCAGCTTTTTAAAGGAGCAACAAAAGGTAAACAAATTATTAGTTATTATATTAAAAAATAAAGTTAAAATTCATTGATTTATAAAAAAATATTATTTTACCTGGATTCATCTTAGACCAACCTGCTTGAGCTTGAGGAGTACCAAATGTTTCAACCTTATCTCTAAAAAGTACTAACTGTGAAATATAACATAATATATCAATATGTAAATATCTTCATTTGATAAATAATGAATTATAAGTTTAAAAATTTAAATATTCATTACTAACCTGGTTCAGAGCTTTAATCTGATCATCAATGTTTCTTTCTATTCTGAAGATAACTCTATTTGTTCCTTCAAACGTTTCTTTATAGACATCATCCCCATGTTCAACTCCGTATTGAAATTGCGGATTAAGAAAATAACCTAAAAAAGGATAACATATTATTATGGATGAAAGAATAAGTATAAAATTACATGATAAAAATAAATTTATAAATTATATCAACATACCGGCATAATGAAGATCGGAATGCATGTAACTCCATCGCTTGTCTATTAAATCATTATATCTGGAATGATAACGAGAATTTTGTCTAATTGCTTGTTTAGCTCTATCAACGGCTTCATATATGAAACCCATGGTTGGTTTCTCGTCACCATCAACAAGTCTCAAAACTTTTACTAAAGGCTCAAACACCTTCAATATGTCTTGGGACTTACTCCAGAATTCACTGTCATTAACAATTGTTCTTGCTTCATATGACGGTCCATTTCTCGCTTTACCAAATTTAGATCGCCTAAACTCTTCGGAGTTGAACATGTTTCTCAGACCTTGCTTTTGCTGTACAATTGCTTGAAGTTGTAGGAACTGCGTTGCAAATCGGGTAACACCAGGACGGACAATTTCTCTACCTCCAAGATATATTTTTTCATGAGATCGATTGTCCATATATGGTTATAGAGAAAATTTGTCACGATCTTTGCATCGATTAATAACTTCTGTAAATTTTTCTTTTTTCCTATATCGTCCAAGCAAAGATCTAAACAATGAGCCGCACAAGGCAGACCAATACAAATGAGGCCGCTTCTCCATCGGTTTCGACCATTGCTTTCAGTCTTGCTTCATTATCTATAACAACTTGAACAACAAACTCTTCCCCCACTTCTTCAACAACTTTATCTAATAACTGAAAGTAGTATTCTCGTGTTTCTACTAATAACATCGAAGCATCAATAGATTTCAAGAAAATTGTCCCCTTACTACTATACACCAAAAAATTCATAATATGAGTATGGTTGATACCGTCTCATCCAACCATCACACATTATTGTCACCCCTTTTTCTTTCCATGTACCTCTCAATACGTTCAACCACTTCTTCATTTCCCTGTATTCATTCTCTAAATATACATCTCGAGATTTCATAAGGGGTTGGACATTTAACCCCTTTACCTACCTCAAGAAATTTGTAACAATCAAATTATGCAACCAAGGAGAGTTAGCTAAATTCATAGGTAAGCGTTCATAAATAAAAAAACTTGCTTACTGCCTCTCCTAGCTTCCTCCTCAATGTCTTCATGATACCCTTACCGATTTTTGGTTGCTTCATGCTTCGCTCCTCATAAGATCAATATTTGTAGATCTCAACTCTAGAGTGATATCTTGAGGCCTTTCACCCCCACCAACACTCGCATGAGAGCTTCCACCTTGTTCATATATATTTCCACGCCCTCCTGTTTGTTGTCTAAATTGTTGCCTGTCTTCCCATTCGCGATGTGATCTAAGGCTTTCTGTGTAGCAAACCTCATTCGTTCATCAATAAGGTGATCCACATCTTCACTTCATCTTCATCTTCTCCTCTCGAGCGTGCTTCAAATTCTTCTTTTCTTTTTTTGGAGTCATTTTTCTTTGCTTTTCCTTCAAGAAGAAGCTTCATCATACCTTCTCTAGCCAATTTGCTCACTCTAGCACAGCCAGACACTTGTCCTTTCATATGTGCTATATGTTGTTTCAATCTTGTAATGCCACCTCTTACTATCTTATGACAAAGTTTGCATTCGATATTGTTACGACTTCAAACTCTTGGGTTTCCAAAATGCCATCCAATGTCATCACTCGGAGCACCATCTAATCTCTGTGTAGGAAATTCTTCTCTTTGAGGCATTGTGTAAATTTTATACAACTTGTTCAATATTTATAAATAAACATCAATCAATAATTTAACCAAACTTACAACTTTAATCTAAACTAGCCTTCAAAAAGAAAACTTTTATATAAACTAGTAATTAGCAAAACACAGATAAAATAATAAATAATTACAGTAAATTATTTAATACAACAAATCATTTATTAGCATATAATTTGAACAATAAATACTAGCTAAACATATACTAAATCAGTAATTACATTAATATATCAATATATATTTTATTTCTCTCTCAAATTTTTCCTATATTATTCACAAATCTTAATTAATTTCCCACCTAAAATTTTTAATTAAAAAATAATTCCCTCCCAAAAAATTCCCCCACCCAATTCACCCAACCCACACACACGGCACACACAGTGGATAAGATTGGTTCTGGATTCTTCTTATCCTCTCTCTGACTCTCGTTTCTTCCCTCACGCTTCCTCAATCCTCACCATTTCTTCCTCCCCATCATTTCTTCGGTCTTCCCTCGTCCGGCTGTCCTCACGGCCTCACCTCACGCCTCACGGTCCTCAGTTCCTCACCGTTTCTTCCCCTGTCCCTCACCTCACGCCTCACGAAGTCACGGTCCTCACCATTTCTTCCCCTGTCCCCCTTCGGTCTTCCTCGGTTCCTCCCCTGTCCCTCTGACTCTCTGAGTCTCTGATGACCCTCTCTCGAGTCTCGTCCCTCACGGTCTCGGCTCGTCTCTCGGACTCTCACTCACTCTCACGAGTCACGAGTCTCTCACGTCTCACCTCTTCTTCTTCCCCCCTCTGTTTCTTTTTTTTTCTTCTTTTTCGCAACCCTAGCTGCATGGATCGCAACCCTCCTCTGTTTCTCGTCCCTCACCACGGTGGCACGGCACTCACCAGACCCCACTCACCACTCACCCCTCGTCGGTTACCCTCCCTCCTCCTCCGTCACTCGTCCGGCGTCGCGGCTACCCACCGGCCAAAACCCAGATCGCGGCCCCCCTCGGCCCCTCCCCCTCTCTCAGGCTCGGCCTCCCTCTCTCTCTCGGTCTCGAGCTCCGCCTCACGACCCACGGTTTCGGTCCTCCACGTCACGGCACTCCTCAGTCACGGACTCACGGTCACGGTCGCAAGTACTCACCGACTCACCCACTGAACCCCACACCCGGAGGACGTCGGCAGAGCAAAGGAGGAAATGAAGATCTTACCCGAGCGAGATGAGCAGATGCGAGAACCACCGGAGGAGTGTGAGGCGAGGAATGATCGAAGAGGTTATACTATACGAGTGAAGTGAAGCAGATGAAAGAATGAGACAGAGTCCGAGTGAAGAAGTGAAGTGAACTTAGCGAAGCATAAAGCAAAAGGAGATAAAGGCAAAAGGTTAGGAGAATATAATCGAACAAATAGATTTTGAATTGATTTTGTCGATTCATTCCGAGAATTTGATTCCATTGAAACTGTTTTGGCCTTTTTCGTTTTGGCTCTTTGCTTTTGGCTCGCTCTGTTTGCTTTTGCTCGCTTTTTCTCTTGGCTCTGTCTGCTTTTGGAACCCCGTTGCGGCTGATGCGGCCGTTGCGGCCGTTACGCCGTTACGTTGCGGCCGTAACGGGTGATTTGGATTCCCACCGCAATATTGCGGCCGCATTAGCGGTTGCGGACCGCATTTTGAAACCCTGTCACACACCCACTCCCTGTAAGCTTTCTCTGAAATTGTCCATTCTTCTTCACTTTTCTCTCCCTCCCCCTCACCTTTCAACCTCGTATTTCTGACACATAACCACTCCCTTGTGTTTGTTTCTATATTTAAATCTTTTGCGTCCCTGCGTGATATTATGGTTTTTCTATTATATAAACCACTCAATTTATGGCTAAATATTGACTTGTATTGCTATTATGATTTGCCCGAAATTCATATATTTTAGTATATGAATGAAAATATAAAGCTTAACAAGTTTATATATTGTTTTTAAATCAGTATATATTCTTAATTCCTGTTAAATTTTTTTATTTATTTATTTAAATTCCCGTTCACTTCAGTATATGAACAAGTACAGATATAAAACAAACGTGATCACAAGTTAGAGTTGTAATCAATGATACTTTAATTTTGCATCCAATTTTGGATTCACACCTATGACATGATCGATATTTTACTTTTTTGGGTTAAAAATATATAACATGGAATTCTTATCAAGAAATTTTCACTTTAGAACTTCAATGTTTCAGCTTACAACATTTGGGTTGTGTAGGCAGTACCCATGTACATCTCCGTATTGGGACAACCAATGATGAAGGGTCATGTTATAAAAAATAAAAAAAAAGTACGAAGAATTTTTTTTTATCAATGAAGTCCAACACAGTTCGTACATAATTAGATTTTCTGAACATGATGTCTGAGGTTAGATTACTCTTGTATGTAAGCAAAATATTTTGTTGGAAGAGCCAAAATTCATCTTGATGATCTCTACATCTCGAAAGGAATTACTTTTCAATTTTCGACTAACGCTACCTTATTTTATATTTATATATATATATATATATATATATATATAATATATGTTTTTATACTAATATTAACTGATATTTTAATATTTATTTTTATATTTTTAATAATTAATAGAGAAATAACGATAATATTGATTTCTCAAAATATCGTTACGTGTTAGTGCAAAACTTATAGCAAGTAAACTCAATTTTTTTCCCTAGAAGAGTTGTTATTTTTGTTATTATTTTAATGTTTTAATTTTTTTATGATGGCCCCTTTTATCATTGGTTGAGTTAAAAAATGATGTGTTGGATATGTATATGCCGGAGTGTTTCCCATGATATATATTAACCACATGATAATTTTAATTCAAATTTTCAAGTCCAGATCCAGCCTTTTTCTTATGGAATACATAATCAATCTTTTTTTCGAAAACTGCACAAAAGATCTTTGGAACCAGTTGGATCACGTCAAGAGTCTCATCCTAATATTAACGTGAACCGCAAAGAAAATTGCAGTGAAGATTTGATATAAGAAGGAAGGTAAAACAAAAAATAGCAAATATATACGAGAAGATATAATAGTAAATTACATTTTTTTTCCTTCTCTTTAATCAAACCAAACAAGGAATAATTATACTTACCATTCTTTCTCCACATTTGAACTAGACATAGTGTTAAAATGAATTTTAATATTGGAAGTGTAAGCACTTGGTAACAAAAGATAACATTAGTGGTATTATCGAGAGAAAACATTAGTTTTTTTTTAGGCAAAAAGATAACATTAGTTGAGGACTAATTAAAGGTAAATGCCCATTGGTATTTTAATAATATTGATTAAGGAATTGGATTAAAAAATTATAATTGGAAGTGATGTATTTAATATATTGAATATTGAATTTTTTAAAATTGTACTTTGCCATAAAAAAAATTATCCTTTAATTTCTTAATGAATACCCTAAAGCAAGACCCTTTGATTAAATTCACTATGCGTGAGTCTTAAAAACTTAACAAGATAATTAGGTCAGCAATTGAGCTACTTTAACACTATGTTTGGTATTATGAAAAAGAAAAGAAAGAAAGAAAGAGGGAAGAGAGAGAAGAAAAATGACACTTTCACTAAAATAAAATTATCTATAAAGTTAACAAATATGAATATTCACCATTAATTCAATAACTAGGTAGAAATATCAATGCACTAAATATACTAAGGATAGAAACAACTTTAATTACTCACTTTAATGATAATTTTAGTTTAAAAGAGAAAAGTGTCAGCACGGTCACTTTAATAGCTACTCACAATATATTTATTTTTGGCTTAATTGTAGTTTCGGTCTCCCTACTATTGGTCATGTGTGATTTTGGTCCCTAAAATTTTTTTCGTGCACATTTGGTCCCCCTATTTTTTCAATATTGCAAATTTGGTCCTTCCGTCAATGTTTGTCAATTTTTCAATGATCAACATAGAGGAACTACTCCTGTATGCACACAAAATCACTACTCTAAGTGCATAAAACCTCTTTTTGAGCTTTTGTGGTAAAGGATCATATGGTAGAACAAAAAAAAGTCCCGAAAAGGAGGGACAAAACCAATAAATAGCATAGAGAAACCACTGAATCATGTTGAATCATACACGTGGAGGAGGGAGAACCTTAACTAAAGGTTGTGTGTGCCTAGAGGAGTGGTTCCTTTATGTTGATCATTGAAAAAATTGGCAGACATTTGACAGAGGAATCAGATTTGCAACATTGACAAAACAGGAGGACCAAATGTGCATGAAAAAAACTTTAGGGACCAAAATCGCACATGACCAATAATAGGGGGACCAAAACTGTAATTAAGCCTATATTTTTATGAGAAACAGTTCAAAACAACTTCAGATTTTATCATATTAATGATGTTTTATATTCTTATATTTTTTGTTTTCAAAAGCTGAACAATCACATAGACAATCCTTAAAAATAATTATTTTTTCATAAATAAATATTTTTTTTGCACAAAATAAAATCTATAACAAACGAGTTCTTAATAACTCCAACCCTTATTAATAATTTTATAATCATTAATTTCTCTTGAATTATGTTGCAGGAAATTGAGCCCATACCAAAGCCATAGTTAATCATAAATACCCAAAACCATCAGCTAGCTCTATATTCTATCATCCATACAATAAAATATGTTACCCCAAACATTAGCTATCCCTTCACTACTCCTTGTGATATTCATATTCAGTCTATCGGTTGTTGTATTGTACCCAAAAAATGGTGGGAAACAACCACCAGGTCCCAAGGCCTTGCCAATTATTGGTAACATCCACATGTTAGGGACACTGCCACACCGCACCCTTCAATCCCTTGCTACAAAATATGGACCCATAATGTCCTTGAAGTTAGGACATATCCCAACCATAGTGGTTTCCTCACCAGAAACTGCTAAGCTATTCCTTAAGACCCATGATACTGTTTTTGCCAGCAGGCCTTAGCTTCAAGCACTAGACACTCTTTCTTATGGCAGCAAGGGCTTAGTGTTCTCTTCGTATGGTGCCTATTGGCGTAACGTGAGGAAATTGGCTACCTTACAACTTCTGAGTGCATCAAAAGTTGAGATGTTTGCTCCATTGAGGAGGGATGAGTTGGGACTATTGGTGAAGTCACTAGAGAAAGCAGCAACATCTCGTGAGGTTGTGGATCTCAGCGAATTGGTTGGGGAGCTTATTGAGAATGTCACGTATAAAATGGTACTAGGACGCAGTAAGGACGATAGATCCAACTTGAAGGGCCTTATTCATGAGATTATGAACTTGGTCGGAGCTTTCAATCTTGCAGATTATGTGCCTTGGCTTGCCGTGTTTGATCTTCAGGTATGAAATTTATCTATCTATTTTGCATTTGATTTTGGAGAAAGTGTTTCATACTGTCCTACAGCGTGTGTTGACATCTTATCTAATGAGTTTGATATTTTACATAAGTTTTAATTCATAAAATATATAATGTGAAAAACAATGATAATGGAAGCCAGAAAAAGACTCGCCCTTTATCGGGATTAGAAGTTAGTTGATGGTCATGTAATCACTTAAAAAAATCACATGATTTTATTTTTTAATCTTGATTATTCTTATGTGATCCAAACGTTCATATTTACTTCTATCTTCTCTCATAATAACACAATCCTCTCATTTGATACCCTAATAAAGAGTTACACTACGTGCTGATTCTATTTTTAGGGATGAGACTTGTCTTTTTCTTCACTTCATTAATATTTAACTATACTACTTATCATGAAATAATAAAATATCACCGTGCCACCACAGGGATTAGCACGATGATTAAATAAAGCAAGTAAGGCATATGACCTAGTGTTGGAGCGGATAATCAAAGACCACGAGCAATCTTCTAATCATGACCAGAAAGGCCCGCATAAGAAGCACTTTGTGGACATATTGGTATCACTTATGCACCAACCCATGAATCCTCAGGATGAAAACACACATGTCATTGATAGAACTAATATCAAGGCTATTATACTAGATATCATAGCCGGGGCACTTGACACATCTGCTACTACGATTGAGTGGGCTATGTCAGAACTCTTGAGGCATCCAAGGGTGATGAAGAGACTTCAAGATGAGCTAGAACATGTAGTGGGCTTGAATAGAGAAGTGGAGGAGTCTGACTTAGAAAAGTTGCCTTATGTGAACATGGTAGTGAAAGAAACCTTAAGATTATATCCGGTTGGACCATTGCTAATACCCCGCGAGTCCCTAGAAGATGTTACTATTGATGGTTATTATATTAAGAAAAGATCACGAATCATAATAAATGCATGGGCAATAGGGAGAGATCCTAAAGTTTGGTCAGATAATGCTGGCATTTTCTATCCAGAGAGATTTGAAGATGATAATATAGACCTACGGGGACAGGACTTTCGGCTTATACCATTTGGTTTAGGTCGTAGAGGATGTCCTGGAATTCAATTGGGTCTAACTACTGTTAAGATTGTTCTAGCTCAATTAATGAATTGCTTCAATTGGGACCTTCCATTGGATATTTCTCCAGAGGATTTAGACATGACTGAGAAGTTTGGTCTCTCAATACCAAGAAGTCGGCACTTGCTAGCTAGGCCAACTTATCGCCTACTTGGTAAAGCTTAATATTACAGGTTTCATAATCCAAGTGGGAAATATTTTTGCGAGTTCTTTTTATTGCAGCCTTTTATTATGGATTGAAGATGCAGGGAACATAGAATTTCTTTGTGGCAATTTGATTATTTGTTTTTAGTTGTAAGTCATGATAATGACAATACGTTATTGATAATTGGGGCTTTTAATGTGTGCCATCTGTTTCTATTGTATTTTAAATTTATGTTTTATTTTCTTTTCACAACCCTCTTTGGTTCACTAAATACATTTTAAGTAAACTTGCTTTCAATGAGAGCTCCAAAATACAATATCCAAGCATAATAGGGATAATTTGTGATGAAATCTGCTATCCCTGTTTGCTTCCCTGAAAATGTGACCACGCATCTCAAAATTGAACATGGATTGAATATTGATGATTGTTGTTGTCAAAGATTTGTTATCTCGGCTCAGTGTAATTGAACGTGTTGTCTCCTCCCCTTCTCCATTCCTACTGCCTCTACTTATAGTAGGCTTCATATTTACCTTTGATAACTGGGTCTCTTCACTCTCGGATAGTCGTTGCCGCCTTGATAATGATAGTCGGATGGAGGGTATTAATACTTGCCGTTATCTTTCATTCATGAGTTGGCCGTTCAGCCGTTATATGTTTCGCCCTCTGCATCTCCGATTTCTCCATGTGATTTATCTAACTCTTGGGCCTCTAGCTAGTCAAGAGCTCAGTCTCGAATGCCAAGTCTTTTACTTCTCGGCCCAAATCTCTATTGGATCCGTGTTGTTAATGAAGTCGGCCCCAAGTATACAAGTCGGTCCCGAGTATATAACTCGGACTCCCATAACATAAGTCCCCCAAGCCTCAAGTCGTAAGCGACGAAGGGGCTTATATGTTATGCTAAAGTCTAATTTTTGCTAAGAGTTTACACTCACGGTATTGGGCTCAAATAAGCGTACACCTAATAATTATATTCTTGGAAATTCAAGCCCATAATTATCTTTTTGGGTCCCATTTATCTTAAGCCTTTTGTCTGTTACGGTAGCCAAGCGTCCGCTTTTATGAGTTGGCCATTTGCCTATTGAGATATTATTACTCGGCCGACGGACGTTAAAGTCTCTTAAGTACGTCTGTTACGTTTTCTACAAGTCGGTCTGAGCATTCTGGAGGTTGGGCCCAAGTTCATTTTTCTACAAGTCGGTCAGAACATTCCAGAGGTTGGGCCCAAGTTGATACAAGTTGGTCAGAACATTTCACAGGTTGGGTCCGAGTTCATGCTCGGCCCAACCATACCATAATAATATCTATTCGTGGTCCGACCTATAAGAGCAAGGTTGGGACCGAGTTAATACCCGGCCCATGCCGTAAGTTCTTGCTAACATCTGGTTGATCAAATTATGACCGATACAAAGTAGATAAGTATTTCTATGTATGAACTCTAAGGGTAATTTGTGGACATAACCTGACAGAATGTAACATTCTGCTCCTACATATCCCCAATGGGAATCAAGGCTAACGTAGTTCTAAGTTGAGGGAGTGATGATAGTAAGAAGTTGGCCTCAAATATGAAGTCTTCTTATCCCTTAGCATAAGCCTCCAACAGAGACCTTCCATAAGGATAAAATCGGCCCAAACACATAAACTCGACCACACAAGGTTTGCCCCGAGTTAATACATGACCCAACTGTAACATAGATCCAGTCGAGAATCGACGAAGTGGCTTAAAATCTCTCTCGTATGATGTATTTGACAATAAGTTAGGTCCGAATTGATACACGGCCCAAACCAGAACATAGTTCCTCAGTCGACTTTATCAAAGTTTTTCTTCGAATGATATATGTTAGGTTGCCTTAAATACTCGATATCTAATCAGCAACGAACATCACGTTCTAAACAGATTATGATCGTTATTGGCCGAGACATAAACTATTCTTTTACACTGTCGAGACATAAGTCGGGCATCAAAGTGTTGAAATAGGTTTTGTTTTGTGGTGCAGAAACATAGGTTGGGTCCATGTTGTCGAGATATAAGTCGAACTCTACAATGTTGAAATATAGGTCGAGCTTTAAGGTGCCCAAACATAGGTCGGATTTTATTGTGCCGAAACATAGGTTGAACTTTATGATTATGAAACATAGGTCGGACTTTAAATTGCCGAAACATAGGTTGAACTTTATGATACCGAAACATAGGTCGGATTTTACAATGCCGAATCATAGGTCGAACTTTATGGAGCCGAAACATAGGTCAGACTTTATAATGCCGAATCATAGGTCGGGCTTAAGAATGCCGAAACATAGGTCGGGCTTAAGAATGCCGAGACATAGGTCGGGTTTAATGGTGCCGAAACATAAGTTGGACTTTACAATGCCGAAACACAGGTCAACTTAATGGTGCCGAGATAAAGATCGACTTAATGTCCTTGTTGACCTCTAAATTAATAAATTCTTTTTCAGCAAGGTATGAATACTTGTATAACCGAATAATTGATAAGTAGTTAGTGTCATTTAAAGGATATTGGAGAATAATGATAATAGCATTAAGAGTAATAATATGAATAAAAAAGATATGAACGATTATACTACTATCTCGGTTTAGTGTGTCTAGTAATTAGGTATTCCTCATTTTTCAAACCTCTCGGTCCCTACTTATACTAGGCTTCGTGTTAATTGCCATAGTTAGACCTCTTTATTCTCGGATAATTGTCGTCGCCCTAGTAATAATAGTCGGCTGGTTGACATTGATGCCTATAATCATCAACATTTATAAGTTAACCATTTCTAACTCCAACTCTTTGCTCTCTAATATGATGTCACGTACACGTCGCACTCACTCAACCTTCAACCATTACAATCAAATAATTACAAATCAAGAAATTAAAAACATCCAAAACCCTTCTACATGGTCACAGCTTCAAGGGGGTTTTTGTGACTAAAAATTCCTAATCATGATTAAGTCATGGATTAATGATCCTTAATTAACCAAGATCATGGATTAGTGGCTAAACAACTAAATTTTAAACTCAAAACTTCCTAACTCTCATATACCTAGATTCTGTCTTGACATGTTCATGGGGCTAGGATTTTTGGTTTGATTAATCAACTTGGATTCATTAAACATTCATACTAAATAGGATGATTACCAAGGTCATTGATGAAAACCTTGAACAAAACTCATCAAATCTCACCCACTTAGGGTTTAGCCATCATAGAGATATAGAGTAAGAATTTTCATTTTAATAAACTAACATGGATTAGAGTATGTAGACATACATGTCACATGAAATACATGATCATACATGACAACACACGAACAAAACTCCTACCAAACTCATCCTCCTAGGTTCGGCTATAGCTAGTTAATTAGGAAGGAAATTTTTGATTGCAACATGCTCTTGGATTTAAATAGTATACATGATATCAAGAACATAGGAATTGGTTTCAACATCATAGGATTTTTCTATGATTAGTTATGAATTTACAAAGTTAAGAACACAAAGATGAACATGATCAAGAAAGCTTCAAGACAAGAAATGATTTGAACAAACAATACTTAGAAGGTTGTGAGGATGAATAATCACCTATTGGAAATGAAATTTGATCAAGAAATCTTCAACCTCCTTCACAAACTTGGCTTCTTTGTGTGAGAGAAAACAAGAGAAATGGAGAACTTTGGAGAAGATGAGAGAAAGTGATAGTAAGATCAAGAAAGCTATGGAAGGATCTAGTGGCATCATGAATTTATGAGCAAGCCATGCAAGCATGGGCCTTGTGCCACTTTTGGGCCAAGAAAAGGCCAAGTCCAAATTAATTTTGCAACATGAAATTAACTTAAGACATAAACCATTACAAAGGAAACTTGGGTAATTAAAATGGCATCATGAAAATTAATTCTTGGTCGTGAATTTGGGATCTAAGGCCGCAGTCCTTAATGGGTTTGGATGACAAGAATTTGGCTCATTTCATTTAGTGTATCATGAAAAATAGTTTAGGGACCAAAATGTAATTACTAGAAAGTTTAGGGGTCAAAATGCAATTACCCAAAATTGCTAGCCTAACTTTATGTCATATTAAACCTCTCTCATGGATGACTTAGTCCTAAGAGAATATAGGGTTTATTCCCTTATCGAGTCCCAAATCTCCCGTAATCAGCTCCGTCGTTCACCCGATTGAGTATAACGTCCATAAAACGTATATTATTTCATTTTTTTATGAAATAATTCTAAAAATTCACAATCTTAGGAATTAAAAATAAAAATCTTAAGTTTTTTGTTCACGAATTAAAATTAGGTCTTTTGAGCAGTATAATTATACTGTCAATGGAATTCGCGGACCGGGTTTCACCTGACTTTCCAACCTAAATTTTAATCGTAGCTTTTATCTTCAATGTGTTTGATAAAATGTCTGAGTCAATGTTGCTAGATAACAGTGTTTAATAAAATAAGAAGTAACTATTAATATTATTATGATGGGAAGTGGAAACAGAACATATCATATGTCTAAATGAACAACATTATCGAATAATCTATACAAAGCAGGTAATATTACGAATGAAACTTCACTTGATAAATAATAAATTAAACAAACGGAATGCAAAAGAAAAACATTTCAACTAAACATCATGGATTCTAATCCTTCAAATATATGATAGTTCTTTCAATGATAGTTAAATATAATGGCTTTTAATGTCTATCATGTATATTACATCTTACTTATGTAAATAAGCAATGACAAACATATATTATTATTAAGCTTACTTCCTTTTAACACTTCTTTTTTTGGTTTCATGTTTTCATATTCAGGGGCAAGATGGTTGCACAGAGATATGTTGTTGATTTGAATAAGCTCCTTGTTTTCCAGGTAAAGGCACAATGCCTCAAGGTCTTGCAATTTGTTTCAAGCATGTTCAACATGCCTTGTCTTACAATATATTTTTCATTTCAGTTTACACTTTGTTTGACTAAATTTATATGTTAATTAATTTTATATCTAATCATAACCCTTCAAACTATTATTCCTAGATCACATTAGAATATTCCCTATATAAGAATGCTATCAACGTATCTTTGATGTTTTTACAGGTTGGGCATCTTGGAGAAGCCTCATTTTTATGAAAGGCATATCTTGGAGGTATATATAATTGGTAAATTAATCAAAATCAATTTCAAGCTATAGTTTCTCCAAGCTGTGTTCTTGACTTGTTATTACCTGGAATAGTTCTCTAGGATAATAGTTAAAGCATTTTACCACACTATATTGGCTATACCGGTATCTATATTCTACCACATTATACTATATAAAGCAATTTCATATCTTTATTACCTCTTTTCCAATGGTTTTCAAATAGTATAATTTATTATAAGAGGTTCCATGAATTTATGTTGGTTTTTGCTTTTTTGTCTGTGTCCAGTTCTGGAACTTAGTGAAGCTTATGTTAATTTTTAGTTCACTATATCTAGATATCAATTGGAAAAGAGAAAGTATTAGAGTTTAGTACAATCTTCTAGAACAACATGATTCAATGTTTTCCCCTTAAGCTTATATTTTAAGTGTGAAATGTGTTTAAATTAATTTGTAAGACTATCTTTTGGTATGTGCTGAAATCTTTGTCTGTTATTGCCGACAATAGTTTTTTTTGAAGGGATTACGAAAGGAAACCCATTTAGAAATGTAAACATTAAGGGTGTGGTTATGGTGTACCATCCACATTTTATACCATCCACTATATCATTCATGTGATAAATTTTGGGCCAATCAAATTATCATATAGGTTGATCAAAATTTCAAACTTTCTAGTTGTATTATACTGTAGTTAAACTATATGAATACAGTATATTGTAGTATAATATATGTACTCTTTGTATTGGCAAATTTAACACATATTAAAATAATATTTTTTATTAAAAAAATGATTATATTACAAAATATTATTGACAACGAACATTATTTTAATTCATATTAAAATATTATTTTGTAATATAATCAGTTTTTTTAATCAAAAAACATTATTTTAATATGGGTTAAATTTATGAATACAAAAAGTACATATATTGTACTATAATATATTATATTCATATAGTTTGACTACAGTATATTATAACTAGAAAGTTTGAAATTTTGATCAAACTCATGTGACAATTTGATTGGTCCAAAATTTACCACATATGAGTGGTGTAGTGGGTGATACAAAATGTAAGTGGTGTATCGTAATGCAACAACCCAAACATTAATGCTATAGCAGAAACGATAACTGCTTGTAATCTCCGTCTCAATAATAAAAATATTTGGACACATAAATTAGACATATAAAGTTTATGAGTATTTTGAAAATGGTGAAATATATGATGAGAGAAAAAAACAATAAATAAATATAAAAAAATACTTTTATACAATATTAGATATCTTTTTTATATCCAAATATCATTACTCTATCTTAATAAAATTTGGAGGGAAGGTACGGGGAAAAATATCAAAATATCTAATATCTATCTTCCTAATTAATTTGTCTGCGAAGGAAAATGAATGTGTTGTCAGTGTCTCCACATGGTATTTTTTTCTTTAATTCCAAATTTGTCCTGTTCTTCCTATTTAGTGTCATTCTCACACGAAAGTCTCTCTGCCACCAACAAAAACACAAAACCCAATTATCTCCGTTTCCAGAGACCACACAGCCACACTCTCCGCACAGACGACAACCGCGAGCCACCACCATCGTTCTCTCACAACAACCACTCCCTGTAAGCTTTCTCTTCGTCTGCTTTTTTTGGAAAAAAAATTGTCCATTTTTCTTTTTCATTTTTTCTCCCCGTCCCCCTCACCTATCAACCTCGTTCTGACACACAACCACTCCCTTGTGTTTGTTTGTGTATTGCAATCTTTTGCCCCCCTGCTAGATATTATGGTTTCTATTATATAAATCACTCAATTTCTGGCTAAATATTGACTTGCATTGCTATTATGATTTGGCCGAAATTCATATATTTTAGTTTTATGAATGAAAATATGTATGAAGCTTCACAAGTTTATTATTTTTAAATCAGTATATATGCTTAATTGAGTTAATTCCCGTTTACTTTAGAATAATGAACATGCATGTCCAGATATAAAACAAACGTGGTCAATGTAAGAAATTTTATGCATTTATCTATTATGTATAAGATGAACTATCAATATAAATAATTTTTATACTAACATCCAATAATATTAATAAATCAATATTATTTTTACTTCTCTCTTTTAATTATTGAACTAAAAACACAGATATCAAAATATTAGTGAGTATCGATGTAAAACTTTTTTTTTCCTGATAATACATACTATTTTAATCTATTATTTATTAATATTTTGACATTTATTTTTTATTTTAATAATTAAATGAGAAAACAACAATCATACTAATTTATTTGAAACAACACTAAATGTTATATAATAATTAAATAGCGACTCATAATATATATTTATGAGAAACTATTCAAAATAACTTCAGATTTTATTAGATTCTAATTTTTTTCAAAAATGAAACAAACAAAGGTGACTTTTACCAAAAACAAATCCTTAAAAGAGATTATTTTCAAAAATAACTAATTTTTTCACAAAATAAAATCTTTAACAAATAGTTCTTAATAGTTCTGACCCTTATTAATCATTTTATAATCAATAATTTCTCTTGAATTTTGTTCCAGGAAATTGAGTCCATACCAAGGCCATAGTTAACTACAAATACCCAAACTCACCTCAACATTCTATCATCCATACAAAAAAATATGTTACCCCAAACATTAGCTATCCCTTCAGTATTCCTTGTGATATTCATAATCATTCTATCAGCTGTTGTGTTGTACTTGTACCCAAAAAATGGTGGTGGGAAACGACCACCAGGTCCCAAGGCCTTGCCAATTATTGGTAACCTCCACATGTTAGGGACACTCCCACACCGCACCCTTCAATCCCTTGCTACAAAATATGGACCTATAATGCTCTTGAAGCTAGGACAGGTCCCAACCATAGTAGTTTCCTCCCCAGAAATTGCTGAGCTATTCCTTAAGACCCATGATACTGTTTTTGCCAGCAGGCCTCAACTTCAAGTGTCAGACATTATTTCTTATGGCAGCAAGGGCTTAGCATTCTCTAAGTATGGTGCCTACTGGCGCAACGTGAGGAAATTGGCTACCTTACAACTTCTGAGTGCATCAAAAGTTGAGATGTTTGCTCCATTGAGGAGGGATGAGTTGGGACTATTGGTGAAGTCACTAGAGAAAGCAGCAACATCTCGTGAGGTTGTGGATCTCAGCGAATTGGTTGGGGAGCTTATTGAGAATGTCACGTATAAAATGGTACTAGGACGCAGCATTAAGGACGATAGATCCAACTTAAAGGGCCTTATTCATGAGGTTCTAAACTTGGTTGGAGCTTTCAATCTTGCAGATTATGTGCCTTGGCTTGCCGCGTTTGATCTTCAGGTATGAAATTTATCTACATATTGTAATCCCTTGGCATCTCTGAAGCCTTATATTCATACAACACAGATATGGATCATTTCCATTTGGGTTCATCTTTTAGTCTCTCTTCAGCCAAATGTCAGTTATTAGATTAATCTAACAGCTGACATGATAGGTATCCTAGCCATTAGATTAAGCCAACGACTAAACGTTTAGCTGAAGAAAGAATTGTATAAAGAGAATCCATTTTGTATAGAGATATGGATCCTCTCCATCTAATTTCTCTTCATCCAAAATCATAGACCTGTATTATGCATCCAAGAGTCACATGTTATTTTGACTTTGAACATAAAATGGTTAAAAAACATGAATTGTGACTCACGGAGGCATAATATAGGGTCGTGGCTGTTAATGAAGAGAAATTAGATGAAGAGAATCAATTTTCCTTTTTCTTCACTTCATTCATATTGAACTATGCTACTTATCATGAAATATTGAAATATTATTTATGTTATTGAACCATCGCCGCATCAGGGATTAGCACGACGTTCAAATAAAGCAAGCAAGGCATTTGACCTAGTGTTGGAGAAGATAATCAAAGACCACAAGCAACCTTCTAATAATGAACAGAAAGGCCCGCACAAGAAGGACTTTGTGGACATATTGCTATCACTAATGCACCAACCCATGGATCCTCAGGATGAACACACACATGTCATTGATAGAACTAATATCAAGGCTATTATATTAGATATCATAGCCGGGGCACTTGACACATCTGCTACTACGATTGAGTGGGCTATGTCAGAACTCTTGAGGCATCCAAGGGTGATGAAGAGACTTCAAGATGAGCTAGAACATGTAGTGGGGTTGAATAGAGAGGTGGAGGAGTCTGACTTAGATAAGTTGCCTTACCTGAACATGGTAGTGAAAGAAACCTTAAGATTATATCCGGTTGGACCATTGCTAATACCCCGTGAGTCCCTAGAAGATGTTACTATTGATGGTTATTACATTAAGAAAAAATCACGAATCATAATAAATGCATGGGCAATAGGGAGGGATCCTAAAGTTTGGTCAAATAATGCTGACATTTTCTATCCAGAGAGATTTGAAGATATTAATATAGACATCCGGGGAAAGGACTTTCGACTTATACCATTTGGTTCAGGTCGTAGAGGGTGTCCTGGAATTCAATTGGGTCTAACTACTGTTAAGATTGTTCTAGCTCAATTAGTGCATTGCTTCAATTGGAACCTGCCATTAGATATTTCTGCTGATGATTTAGACATGACTGAGAAATTTGGTCTCACAATACCAAGACGTCAGCACTTGCTAGCATGGCCAACTTACCGCCTACTTGGTAAAGCTTAATATCACAGGTTTCAAAACTATAATCCGAGTGGGAAATATTTTTGTGAGTTCTTTTTATTGCAGCCTTTTAATATGGATTGTCGATGGGTCGCATAAAGTTTCTTCGTAGCAATTCGGGCCACACTTGAAGGAAAATAAATGATGAATTTGATTTTTTATTTATAAGTCATGGCAATGATTTCAATATTTTATTGATATCTAGGGCTTTTTTTTTTTAAAAAAAAGTGCGGTATATGATATTCTTCTATGTATTTTTTTTTCTTTTTCAAATCTTTTGTTACTGGTTGAGTCCAAAAATGTTATGTTTGATATGTACATGTCAGAGTGTTGCTCCGATATCATTAACCATGTGTTGAATTTAATTTAAAATTCCAAGTCCGGATCCAACCCTTTCCTTAAAGAATATATAATTAATCTTCTTGTTCGAAAACTACAAAATGGATATAGAGAATTTCATCCTGATATTAATGTGAACCACGGAGAAAACTTCAGCGAAGATTTGACATATGAAGGAAGGTAAGTAAAAATAGCAGATATATGTGAGAAGATATAATAATATATTTAAGAATAAAAGGTTGTCTTCTCATTTGAACCAAACATTAATTTTCTTAGGCAAGCATTATGTGTGTGAGGCCTGTGAAGGCCCACCAACACATTAGCGGTTGTCGGTCCTGTCCCGTCCGGGCGTCATGAAAAGAAGGTAAAAACAGAGGAGTCGTCACTAATATTTTATTTGGGGAAATAATGGAAAAACCATTTATTTTAAGAAAATTGGTCTTTTTAAAAAAGAGAGATTTGAGTTCGGGAGTCGGTTACGAGTAGGGAAGGTGTTAGCACCCTACATCGGCCGTTTAAAAACGGTACCTCAAGTTAATTGTGTAAAATAAATTTAATAACCTTTGAAAATCTTTATTTTAGCCCCACTTTTTAAACTAAATAAAAAAAGATATACACCACAAAAGAGAAAAATAAATTTTGGCTTGAAAGAATGATTGATTCCGCTCCTATGTATTCTCGGGTTCGATGAGAAACTCAAAGTCACATAGTTCTTAAAAAGCTTTGATTGGTTGATTTTTATTTCTGAAAAAATGATTGGATTTAGAAAATGATTTTGAAAACGAATTTTATTTCAAAACAAATTCACTTTTACACAAGGTCCAAGATAGCAACGCTATACGATAAACCCTTACAATTCATACAACACTTAGGATGAATATTCATACATCAATGTCGTAGATGTTGTGTGAATTAAAAAAAAATTATACATCAACATCGTAGCTAGATTGTTGTGCGAACTCAAAAGAGATTTTTTTATTTAAAGATTTTTAGGAGATTTTTTACTTACAAGATTTTTAGGAGATGCATGAAAAAGATGAATGAAATCTTTTTATTTAAAGATTTTTTTGCAAGTTACTCATAGAGCCACTTATTTTAGACTTTTGACCGAGTATCCCACGGATAAAACTGTGAGACTAACCCTTATGTCGGGTGGTGGTTAGGTAAAGCTCTCCCTAAAGTGACGATTCCAGAATTTGAACCATTGACATTACAGGTTTAGTTCGCCTAAGACGCGGTTCACTTTCACTTCGACCAATTACTTTTGGGTCATATAGCCAAATATAAATCTAACCTGGTATATTCTGAACCATTAAAAAAAACAAGGAAGAGGCACATTTCATATCTTAAAAAAACGGATGGAGATCACCTGTCTCAAAATGGTGTCTCATTCCTTGTCTCGTCCACTTAGATTGTGCCAATTGTAAAATTAATTACATTATTTGTTATAAGTGTATCTTTTTTAAATGACATGATACAATCTAAGTGGATGGGACGGGAAATGAAACATCATTTTGGGACAGGTGATCTCCATCCTAAAAAACATATTTGTTGTTCAATTCTATGCTATGGGAATGAATATTGAATGAATATTTAAAAAACATCATTTTCGTTGAATTGAGAAATTTTCATCAAATTTTAAATCATACTGGCTTTCACAATAAAAGTATTGATGAGTGTGATTTCACCTCATATTTATTCTTAATTTTGCATGCATTTTCATGGTAGATTAGACATTTTTGTTTAGTAATTTGTTAGTTTTTTCTTTTAGAATGGATAAGACGGTGTTGTGGTTTTGTGAAGGAATTAATTATCAAAATGCTCAAGTCAAGTTATTTTAGATTTTGCATGAAGATAGAGCTTAAAAGGAGTGAAAACTATGCAGGGTTGATGCTGTCACAGCCTAGGCATGAAAGACTTCATGGCCGTGATAGCGCAAAATTGAAGAAAAAGAAGAATCCAACACTCAAGCTATCACGGCCTGGGGGTGATGGTCGTCATGGTCAGGATCACGGCCAGGCCATGAAATCCGTCATGGTCATGACAGGAAAGAATGATGAGAGATTGAAAAGTCAGAAGCTGTCACGGCCTGGGGGTGATGGTGATCACGGTCGTGACACGACAAAATCCGAATTTTGTTATCTTTTCTAATCTGATTTGTAATGGCCTTTGATACTTTCTTAACCTAACCTTTAAATAAGTTGTTTAGGCTCGAAAATAGGGATTTTTGATAGTTATTTGGGAGGCATTGGCTTTAGGATCAAGATTTCTCTTCTTCCCCAAATTATTCTCCTCTTATCTCTTGGATTTTGATGTTTCTTTTGTTCAAGATTGCTATTACCACGGTAATGCTTGAGTAGTTCTTCTATTTCTAGGAATTGGGGCTATTCCCAAGACTTGTTTCATGTTATGAATTGGTAAATTCCCTTTACTAATTTTCATATGCTTTTGATTTAATTTCTATTGCATGGATTACTTGTGAATTTGGTGACCACTTCTTTACATGTCACATATACTCTAGGGATGAACTGAGAAGTGAACTTAGGTATTGGATCTATAGGGATTGAACTTGGGACTTAAATCACGAGAGTTAGAAGCGGTCCTTCGAGTGTTCATTGAATTGTCATAATTCTTAATGGGTCTAATTTAAACACGATTACCACGAGAGTGGGAATCGGTTTAGTTTGGCACGATTTTTGTATCTCGAGAGGGAACATTAACTATTTTTGGATAAATTCACTTTCAAAGTATTTCGATAAATTAATACAAGGAAAGTCAATTTAATGACATGAACGGTCTTGTTGGTAACCTAATTCCTGGAAATTCCTCTTTAGTTTGAAACACCCCAATTTTGATTTCTCTTCTAATTTTATTCTTGATTTTGTTTAATTGCTACTTTAAATTTGATTTGTTACTTGGTTTCAATTTCAAAAATAAAATCTTTTCTTGTTTAGTTTAATTTATTTAATAATTAATTGGTGTTCATAATCACGGTCCCTGTGGATTCGATTTTTTATTACTTGACGTTGAAACCATACACTTGCGGATTTACACTAACAAGTATTTGGACATAAATAACATCAGCTGAAACACAACTATAACCAAATAAACTTTACAAAATTAATTTCATTCAAAATCACCTTTTGAAACACTGACCTAAATACACGCTCAGATATTTAAAATTAAAATTGAACTTTTTACCTTTTGTTATTCAACCTTACACTCTTACTAGAAATAAGAGTTATTACTATCCTTTTAGCTTAATCATTGTTCTTGTTTTGATCAATTTTGGAAAAGAACTTCAAGTTTTGTTTGATTGAGTAAATATCTGTGTTAATCTGATTACTTGGGAAAAAGCTGTAAATTCTGATATGTTATTACTGAAGGTTTGGTTTAGTTTTGAGCAGGTTTTAAAGGTGTAATTGCTGAAGGAATTGCTCTGGGATGTTTTGGAATGATGCAGCTTCTGGGGAGCAAGTCACTACACGATAAAATCATTTCCAGCTCAGCTATTGCCCACTAGAAGACAAAATTCCTGCTGCACTGTGCAAAAAGGAAGAGAGAGAATGCAATGCAGCAGTTGTGCGTACTTGGAAAATGGGCCAAGGAATATTTTAGTATTTGAATTTTGTAAAAGCCCAAAAAAGTGAGACATGAGAGAGTGTAACCCTATTTTGGGAGCTAGTACAAATAGTGAGTGTGACCTTGCTTTTAGGGTCAGCTTTGTACTATGCATAGCAGTCGTCGGCTTCCACCCTTGTCCTCTCTGTAATTAATTTACGTTTATGCTTAGCATTTTCCTTTATTATGTTGTGTGTTGTCATTAAGCTCATTATGAGCTAAACTCTCTTAGCTAGGATTCTATGAATTTGTAATTAACGCTGATGGGTATTCAATGGAAATGATGTTATTCATTTTCTTCTTCTCTGCTTAAATGTTTATTTTATTCTGGACTGATCAACTAAGCTGAGATACTAGCTAATTAAGTTCGGAAAAACTAAATTAGTGAATTTGATTAGAAGATAAAGATAGAACAATTAATTGGAAAATTATTTGAGTTGAATGAGCCAGAAATGGCCTTCACGTCTTTAAGTAGCTGGACGTGCTTATCTTACAGTAAGATTACAAAGGATTAGATTCCTAGTTGTTTCCATTTCTGTTTTCAACCCTCATTATTGCTCTTATTACTTTCGTGCACTTACAATTTCTGCATGAGACTTAAATATTCCCCTTACTTTACATGCTTAAAATCACTCTTTATTCTATTAAGTTAAGTAGAAAAGGTTAAAACAAGAATTTATATTCAAATCCTTAAAATCCTCGTGGGAACGATCTTTACTCACTCTTTATTACTTGTTTGACTGTGTACACTTGCACACCTTTTTACGGCCAACAAGTTTTTGGCGTCATTGCCGGGGATTGACAATGGTGTTTAATATTTAAATTCTTTTGTTAACTTTGTTTATTTAGTTAGTACTGAAAACTGTGTGCACTTTGCTTAGCAACAGGTTTACATCTGCATGCGTGGCAAGAGTACACCCGAGTTTCAAATAGACTTGGAGATAGAGAAAACAACAAAGATGCTAAGGAAGAGAACTAAAGAGCAAAGGGCTAGAGATCAACACTCGGACTTAGGCTTCATGGCTCACATTCTGGGAAATGAGGATGAAGATCAGCCTGGTATGATTGAAATGACAAATGGTAGGGATTGTGAGACCAGAAATAACTACCAGCAGTTTGAGTTCCAACCAATGATGTTTCAAATGCTTCAAACTGTTGGGCAGTTCAGTGGTGCCCCTACTGAAGATCCACACTTACATCTGAGGCAATTTCTAGAAGTGGCAAGCAATTTCAAGATTCCTGGAGTAAGTTTTCAGGTTAAGGCTCTTCCCTTATTCTTTGAGGGACAGAGTCAAGACTTGGTTGAAATCCTTGGAATCTAATTCCATTACTTCATGGAATGGCCTAGCCGAAAAGTTCTTGACTAAGTACTTTCCTCCTACTAAAAATGCAATAATGAGGAGCGATATAACTTCATTAAGGTAAAATGATGATGAGTCATTGTATGACTCGTGGGAGAGGTTCAAGGAGCTTTTGAGAAGATGTCCTCATCATAGCATCCCTGTATGTATTCAAATGGAGACCTTTTACAACGGAGTGCAGCCTCCTTCAAGATTGATGTTGGATGCTTCATCTGGAGGTACATTCTTGACAAAATCATACAATGAAGCTTATGCATTGATTGAAAGCATAGCTGCCAACAGCTATCAATGACCAACTGTGAGGGCCAACTCTGCTAAAACCCCTACTGGAGTGCTTGAGGTGAAGGAAGCAATTTCCCTATCTGTTCAGCTTGCCTCCATCACTAATATGTTGAAAAATCTGACTGCTATTAATTCAAGTAAGGAACCTGCTATGGCTGAACCTGTGGTGGCTCAAGTGAGTTCCACATCCTGTGTTTTCTGTGGAGGGGAGCATCTATTTGAAGAGTGTACCAACAACCCATTATCAGTGAATTATGTGGGAAATAGAGGGAATAATGCATATTCCAACACTTACAATACTGGTTGGAAGCAACACCCAAATTTCAACTATGAAAATTACAACAACACATTGAATTCCTCAGCTGGGAATGCCCCACAACAATACCAATATCAGGGACAGAACAGCCAGCAGCAGCAGAATCAAGCCCATGCAAAAGAATCATATCTGGAAGCTTTGCTGAAAGCTTTCTTGGCTGAAACTAAAGCTCAAATCCAGAACCAAGGAGCTGCTGTAAGAAACTCGGAGAATCGAGTAGGTCAGTTGGCCACTGCATTAACTAACAGACCTGCTGGTACCTTACCTGCTTCCACAGAGTCTCCTTCCTCCTCAAATGATAAAGGCAAGGAGCAGGTAAAAGCTATATGTTAAGTCTCTAAAATATCTGATGTGCATTTCCCCAAGTTTTGATGAGAACTAAACATTGGCTAATGATTTAATTAACCTTCATGTTGGTTGCTAACCTGCCTATCTAGTGTGCAGATTAAAACAGTAAGAATCATCTATTTGCTCATATAAGTGACTGTCTGTCTGGATAAGTGATAGTCAACCTGTCTGCTAACTAGGATTATTGACTTCTTTCAAGATGCATCTTCAAACTGTCTCTCCACGAGTTCCTAAACTCGTCTGAGGTTACTCGTTGAAGAACTAAGGAACTAACAAGCTTTTGTGAGCTGTCCCATCAGAAAGAGACTCGAAGCCTTCTCTCCTACTTAGTCTCACGCTTATCAAGAAAAGTCAGAAGTTACTTTCTCAAGCAACCTCGGATATCAGAACCAAAGACTGGTTAAAGAAAGCTTCCAACATGCTTCATTCCCCAGTACCTCTGGTCCTTACATGAAAAGGGAATTGTACTCAGCAAAGTATAAAAAGCTCTCTGCACAACTCTGATATGGTTGTTTCACGATGCATAAAGCCATGATCCTTCAAGTCAGAGTACAACCAACGTTCCTATTGCATTAATGGCTGCCCGGAACAACTCTATTGCATTTAATGAAGTTCTGCTTGAAGCCAACATTTAAGGGAATGTCTCTAATGGATCTTAAATGCTTGAAGACTATAAACACATAAGTCATTAAAGATGAAGATATAGAGAATACATATAGCATTAAAGAGCCATTACTCTGCGCATTAATATCTTCATCCTTTCATTATGTATTCTTCAATCATTTGAAGTTATTACACAGACTTTCCTAAGCTTTACATTTAAACCACTGAGTATTAGTGAAAGATCTGTCTGTCTGAAGTTGTATTTATTACAAACCAAAATTCTCAAACAAATCTGAGTGAGCCTGAAGAGGCTAGGTGTGCAAAGAATACTTGTCTTGGAGCCTAAAGAGGCTAGGTGTGTAAAGAATACTTGTAGTCTGTAACCTGATCAGTTATAATGGATAAAACTTGGTGCTGCCAAGGACTGGACGTAGCTCTTTGCTTTGAAGAGTGAACCGGGATAAATAACCGTGTCAATCTCTCTTTCCTTATAAACTCTTTAGTTGCTTTAGTTTTCTTATCCGTTTATCAAGTGGTGTGTTTGCCTAAGTCCTGTTAAAATTTCATCAGACAGGTCACCTTTCTATCCTGTATCTTTCCACTCGTCTGAACCAAGCTTCTGTATACGAAAAGTTTTCAACTTGGTTTAAATTCTGATAAACACAATTCAACCCCCCTTCTCGTGTTTATAGTTGTCTATTTCAGTTGGTAGCCTCTGGATTGAGCATCTAACAGTGCGAGGTAAAAGGTACTGAAGAATAGACATGACTGCTGGAGCTAGTTCAAGTGGAAGTCACCAGACTGAAGGAGCTTCCCTAACCAGACCTCCTTACTTCAATGGAGAAAACTACAAATATTGGAGAGATAGATTTCAATGGTTCATTCTATCTATAAATTCTGATATTTGGGATGTCATTACAGATGGTCCATTCATTCCCAAGAATGATGATGACACTGACAAGCCAAAAGCTAAGTGGACTACTGCAGAAAAGACAAAATGGGAGCTGAACCACAAAGATAGATATAACATCATTTATGCTCTCAGTCCTGAGGAGTTTGAGAAGGTATGTGCTTGTGACTCAGTCAAAGAAATATGGGACACTTTAGCTGTCACACATGAAGGAACAGCCAAAGTCAAAGAGTCAAAGATTGCCATACTTGTCAGAAAGTATGAACTGTTTGTCATGAAGGAAGGAGAATCTGTTGCTCAAATGATAGGAAGATTTCCAACTATAGTCAACAGTTTAAAATCTCTTGGCAAAGTCTACACCAGTGGAGACCTTTGGTCACTACTATCTCTCAAGCCAAGGATCTCGCTACCTTGACTATCGATGAACTTCTTGGAACACTCACTGTTCATGAGCAAGAACTTGGAGACGATGTTGCACCAAAGAAGGGAAAGCCAATTGCTCTAAAGGCTGATCAAAAATCAGCAAAAGATTCCAAGGCTCTGAAGGCAGACGAGTCATCAAATGATGCTGACCTGTCTGAACCTGAGGATTCTGAAAGTGATGAAGAATTGTCTCTCATGACCAGGAAGATAAAGCTTTTCCTACAAAAAAAGAAGTTCAAGAGGGATAAGCCATTACGAAGGTTCAACAAGGACAAGAACTTCAAAGAATCCACTCCAACAGACAAAAGTCCAATTATCTGCTATGAGTGCAAGAAGCCTGGTTACATCAAGGATGAATGTCCTCAACTCAAGAAGGCCCATTTTAAGAAATTCTTCAAGAAGAAGAAGAAAGTAATGATGGCTACTTGGGAGGATCTGGAGTCAACATCTTCTGATGAAGAAACAGAGGAAGAAGCCAATCTCTGTTTGATGGCCAACACTGACTCGGACTCAGACGATGAGTTACATCCTGACTATGAGGAATTACTTGATGCCTATAAGGAGTTGCTGGAGGAATCCAACTGCTTATTGTTGATGATTTCGGCAAGTATACCAAGTCGTACAAGTAGTAAAGAGGTAAGAGGGATATCATTCCCACGAGGACTGCGACAAGTACTAGCACATAACAAATCAACTACTATCAAAGCGGATATTTGGAAGGAAGGGAGCTCAATATTAATACCAAGCCCAACAAGAGTCAAAATTTAAAATAAACAAATGAAAAGGAACAAGTTCTTTTTGGATTTTTATCAAACACTTGGAATGCCAAAAGGGGATTTTTCAAATATGACGAAAGCTGTTGGGATTAAACTTCACTAAACCTTTGCCTCATGCAATACTAAGACCACCAATCCAATTTATGCTTCAAATATTAAAATCAACCCACAAGATTACTCAAGTCCTAATTCCTTAGATGACAAGAGCCTAAATCCCCTAATTAGACCCTAATCCCTTAGGTGGCTTAATTAATGAATTTGCATTAAGATTAGGGATTACACGATTACTAATAAACCAAAACCCATTCCTAGATGCAAGGTTTACTAGGTGATTAATTTAAGATCAAGAAATGATAAGAACTTCCCAAATGCAAATCAAATCTTAGAACAATTTATGGATGATCAAACCACAAAAAGCATTAAGCATAGGAATCAAACACTAATAAAGAAGCATAAACATAGATTAATAACTCAAAGCAAATACATGAGATTCGGTTTAGCTACATCTAATCCCAACAAAAAGGGAATTTAGCTACTCATAGTCATAGAGAAAGCCAAAATCAAAGCAATAGAAGCAAAGGAAAGAAGAAACTCCATGGAAGCTTTCCACAGCAGTCACAGCAGCCCCTGGTTCAGAGAAAACGTCCATTTTAGGGTAAAAATCGCAGATCTCCTATATTCTCCCTCTTCGGTTTTACTAAAAGAGGAATTTATAGTCCATGCTGTCATCAGGATTTTTGGCTGAGCGCCCCACTTTCTTGGCTCAGCGCAGCTCTCACTTAAGTTGATTCACGGATACGCCTTGGCTCAGCGCACAGAATAAATTGGCTGAGCCTAGATAATCCTGATATGTCTTGCTCTCTGGCACATCTTGGTTGAGCGAAATATTTGCTTGGCTGAGCGCATAACCTCCAGAATGCAAAACAATTTCAGCCTTAGTTGCGCCCAGTCAAGGAAAACTTTGGCTTCGCCAAATTGCATCTAGACCCAATCTCTATCCTTTTTGTCATGCCTTCCTCTTGCTACCTAAAACACACAAAATAGGTAATAAAAATCACTATATTAACCAAACAAACTAAAACAACAATTAATCCTAAGGACTCTATAGAAACACACTAAAATATGGCAAAACCAACTCTTTAAACATTAAAGGAGTTTTAAAATCAATCAAATTAACATCTCAAAAGCATGTACATTTGCAACTTATCAACTCCCCCAAACTTAAGACTTTGGTTGCCCCAAGCAAAAGTAGAGGACCAAGAAAAGCCCAACACAACAACATGACTCAACCATGATTGAACAAGAATCAAAATAGCTCAAATGATGCTCACAATCGACCACAACAAAGTAATGCACACCCCACAATGAACTAGATCCTCAAATAGAAGTATCAACTTGAAGCAAGTCTACACCCAAAAATGTTCAAAATAACAGAACATAACAATGATGCATAAGTTTTTTCAACTTGAAAAATTAAAGAACACGGCTAATTCAATTAAGGAAGAACCATTGGACACCCAACTTCTCACAGGAAGTGTAAAGTCACTCAATCACTCAAATTTATGTGGGTAAGTGTATCACTCAAACTCACACATCAAAATCATGCAACTTCAAGTTTGATTTTCATCTCAATCATTCATCCACAATTCACAACATGCATAAATCAAAGGGACTTTATTTAGGATGTAATGTGGCCAAGGTAAATGGGAAGGATAAGAACGGATAAACAAGCTAGCACCAAAGGGAATAGGAGAGCAAAAATTATGTTCAGAGAGACATGCATTTATGCAACCTTTTTCCACTTCTTTCTTTTTGACTTCCTTTTCCTTTCACCCTTTTTTTTTAACTCTTTTCATATTGATTCACCACTTTCTTCTTCCTTGATATTTTTTTTGTTTGTTTGTTTTCATTTTTCAAATTTATTTTGGAATAATATTTTTTTTTCTATAACAACTCTTTACTTTCACTAACATAAATTCCGAAGATAGATTCCCCCAAACTTATATCAAACTCACTCACAAGAATGCAATGCTCTCCTATCCACTAAGGTTTAGGTAGAAACATTGTTTTTCGGGTTAAGGCTTCATGGGTGAGAAAAAAATATTTATATTTTAAGCTCAAAGGGTTAAGCAAAGGGGAAAAATATAAGGTTGTCTATTTGGCCAAAGTGGCTATGTAAAATGAATTGCCCTAATCATATTTATGACATACATGCAAACCATGAATTTCAAACAAGAATCAAGCAAACTCAAGAGCATGAATTTCAATGGTGACACTCAAGAAAGAATTTAACAGTTGAAGGCCCAAATGAGTCACAAGGGTAAAGTTAAGAAATTCAATTAGTTCTCACTAAAATTTCATTGCCATGGACTTTAATCAACAAGGTTCAAAATAACGCATCAAAATTATGAAACCTACTTAAGAACAAATTAAAGATGGAAAACTAATCACAAATATGCCTACTTCACATTAAAGGAAAGCATCCATAGGGGTGCACAAAACAATGACCAGTCAAGAGTGGGAGTCATCCAAACATTTGAAATTTGTTCAACCAAAGGTATTCAAACACACACAAACTTAAAAACATTGAAAACACAAGATGACACACTAAAACAGTCTAACAACCTAAAAGAACACACATAGTCAAAACAGCAATTAAAAGCCTCAAAAAGGCTCAAAAAGTTTCAGCAAAGGCTCAATCTCCATGATAATCATTATCATCTGCAGCGACAGGTTGCTCCTCTCTCCCCCCATCAACATTATCCTGCTCCCCAGGATGCTCCCTCCAATCCACAAAGGACTCAACCTTATCAGCCGAGGGAAAACAAATAGGGCCACTAAGACCTGGAGGAAGATGAGCTGCTATCTCTCTAAGCATAGTCATGATAATCAGATTGGAGCGATGGTTTGCCGCAGTTTGATGAGCTAAGATCCTGAGATCGCTTCTCATGCTAGTCACCGCTGTCTCCAAGGAAGCAAGCCGCTGTTTTGCGGTATGAGGATCGGCAATAGGGCCAGAAATAGTTGGCCGGTCTACCGACGGGTCTGATGCAGCTGCTGAACAATTTTTTCTAATGTAGGCTGCAGTTATAGGAAGCCGCAGAACAACCTGTGCACCACCCTTCACATCAACTCCATACCCACGACATAACTCTGTGATTAGAAATGGATGGCCAAGTTGCCCATGCTTACTCTCAGAATTGGCTGTTGCTTGAATCTCTATAGAAATTATGCGCCCCACATCCATACTCAACTTGTCCATGATGGCATATAACATGATTGCCCTCTTGATTAGAATATCAGAAGTGTGTGAGCAGGGCGATAAGTTGGAATGGATAAAAGATGCCCAAACCTTTGCTAATGGAAGCAAATCAGCCCGTTGTATCTTTTGACGCTTCCCGGTCCTACTCAAGATCCAGCGTGCTCCTGGCCTACAAATAGTGGTGAGGACCTTCTCATAATCACATCACATTTTAGAAAGATGAACATAACCACAAGCATTCTGACTGTCACTAGGAGTCCCTAGCAATTGGTTAATGGTAGCAGAATCAAAATACACCTTCTCGCCTCGTACAAAACTAACATACTTGTCATCCTCTCCCTCAGTGGTCAGGGCATTGGCATAAAACTCTTTGACAATTTCTTGGTTAACTCTTGTAGGGTAGGTGGCAAAAGTGACCCATTGCCGTCTCCTAAGTTCAGCTTGAAAAGCAGCACATTCCCCATCATCCAACTCAACTCTTAGCTTAGTGATAATGTTCCGCTTCTCAATCAACTCATGATGCTCTTTATGCTTTGCGGAGCGAAACTTCTTTGCATTAAAAGGAGAAGGACTGGAGGAACCTTCAGTTGCTGATTTTTTCTTTTTAGGGCTTGATGAGCCTTCAGCTACACACTTTCTCTTTTTAGAGTTAACAGGACTTGCTTTTTGGGGAGCCATTGCTGAAAAATAGAGAAGCATCCAACAAGCAGATTATTTATCATTAAAACAGAAACACAACTCAAAAGAAAAGAGAAGGAGCACAGAGAAGACATAATAGGACAGCAATGCACGACAAGAAGCATCAGTTAACAAAAGAATCTCAGTTACCAACTACCCACATTGTGTAATTGATTCATAAATTAAATCCCATTTTACAAAGCATGAAAAAGTCTAACTCAATTCATGTGACATGATCTAGTTAATCAAAATGGAACTGGCCGTTGCAATGATTCACACCATAAAAGGACAACACAGTCTCATTTAGAAAACCTGAACAATCAACAATTAAAGGGTATGTAGTCACAAAATGAACATGGTGGGAAAGATTAATCACTGAGCAACATATCATGCATTAACATGAGCAGGTAACAACATTAGTGTGAAATAAACACATGAATGCTCAGTTAACACAATATTAAATCTCTCACCTCACATCTCAGTCCCAAGAATGTACAAGTTGACTCAAAACTTCAACAGCGCAATTAGACCCAAAGCCCCAATTTGAAAATCAATTCTCTTAAACAATCACACTTAACCACAACACATGATAACAGATTAAAATATAAGCTCAAATTCACACTAACATTAACATTCCCAAATTCAGAAATCACTCCCAACAAACATAATCTTCCAAAATTCACAAAGAAAATTCTAAACCCCAATCAGCTATACACAACAGTTCAAAAGGGAGAAAATGAAAAGTTCTTTTCAAAATTCCAAAACCCCCAAAATTCCACCACGCCCTACTTTCTTATAACAAGCCAGTAACCCACATTACATTCTATAAATTGCCCAGGCAGCAAACCAAAAAGGGAAACAGAGTAGTTTACCCAAGCAAAAATCATGTAACCACACAAATAACATGAATCATCGTAACAAAGCCAAAGATAACTGCAGCGGTGAATTTCATACCATGAGATAACTCCATAACCCTGTTACAGACCAAGACATGACAGATTCCTAACTTTAACACAATCCAAGGGGCTAAAAATTCGAATTCATCAAAATACCCACCAAAATGAAGAACAAAACACTGAAAGGGACTTACTTGAGTTAACGCAAAAGAAGATGAGTGGAGATGTGTGTGCACAATGGTGAGTGAGGAGTGAAGAGCTTGCGGTGACAAAAAAAATGAACCTGGGCAGTGAGGGAAGAGAGGAGCAAGCTGTGTCCAGGTGCGGGAACTTGCTTGGGCAGTGACGTTGGGGACGAAGACGGAAAGGAGATGAGATGGAGAAGAGAGGATGGGTTACGGTGGAGGAGAAGAGATGAGATGGAGAAGTGAGGATGGGTTACGGTGGAGGAGAAGAGAGGATGGGTTACGGTAGAGGAGAAGAGATGGGTTGAGGAGAAAAGGGGACCTAGACATATATTTCAAGAAATATATCTTTTTTTTGTAATAAAACTTGGCTAAGCCAAAAGTCTCATGCGCTTAGCCTATTTCAGACAGTAAGCACCCTGGTCTGTAAATTGGCATGGCTCAGCCTAAATAAATATTGGCTCAGCGCACATCTTCCAGAAAGGAGCCCAATTGTTACACTTCATGCGCTAAGCCAAGATAAAAAAATGGCAAAGCCAAAATGACACGAAATTGTCCCAGTGGAAAAGTGGCTTAGCGAAAATTAAACTGCGCTCGACCAAAGTACTCCTGGAGCTCCAGTAATATTTTTCATCATTTTGGCTCAGCCCAAAGGAATCTGAGCTTAGCCAAAAATCTGACTTCTCTCAAAACTTTACAGATCTTAATAACAGGGCACATTTCTATCAAGCCACTCACATTAACAATGAATCACATCACTTTAAAAGCCAGAGAGATCACATCATGGAGATATTCGTTACATCTATCATGGCAATTCAACACTCAATGATATCAAATTAATCATGCCACACCAAATCAAGAGCAAATCACAGACTAAACAAAAACAAAAAATTAAAGAAGTAAAGGATAGAAATCCTGGGTTGCCTCCCAGTAAGCGCTTCTTTAACGTCACTAGCTTGACGGGCCGGTGATCTCAAGGATAACGAATCGCACAGCTGTGATCAATCTCTCGATGTCACCACCCAAGTAGGCCTTGAGCCTTTGGCCATTGACTTTGAAGGTCCTTATTGAAGTAGGATCCTCCACTTCTATAGCTCCATGAGATGAGACTTCTTTGACAATGAACGGTCCCGACCACTTAGACTTCAACTTGCCCGGAAACAATCTCGGCCGGGAATTGAATAATAAAACTTGTTGTCCCGGCTGAAATGTTTTCATCACGATCTTCTTGTCATGATAAGTCTTGACTCGCTGCTTGTAAATAACTGTATTCTCATATGCATTAAGGCGCATCTCCTCTAATTCATGCAGCTGATGGACTCTTTTCTCACCCGCCAAAGTGGCATCAAAATTCAAGAACTTCAATGCCCAAAAGGCTCGATGCTCCAACTCTACGGGTAGATGACATGTCTTCCCATAGACCATCTGAAACAGAGATAACCCCAAAGAAGTTTTTAATGCATTCCGGTAAGCCCACAAGGCATCGTCAAGCTTCTTTGCCCAATCTTTTCTTGAAGTGGCCACAGTTTTTTCCAGAATTCGCTTAATCTCCCGGTTAGAGACCTCCGCTTGCCCATTTGTTTGCGGATGATATGGAGATGCCACCTTATGCCTCACATCATACTTGGTCAACACATTTTTCAGTTGTGAGTTGCAGAAGTGAGATCCCCCATTACTTATAAGGACCCTTGGGACACCGAACCGGGCAAAAATGTTCTTTTTGATGAACTTAATCACTGTTTGCGCATCATTCTTCGGTGTTGCAACAGCCTCCACCCATTTAGAAACATAGTCCACCGCCACCAAGATATATTGATTGGAGAATGAAGGTGGAAGTGGACCCATAAAATCTATGCCCCAACAATCAAATACTTCAACCTCCAATATGTTTTGAAGTGGCATCTCATCCCTTTTATATATGTTCCCGGTCCTTTGGCACTTGTCACAACTCTTCACATGATTGTATGAGTCCTTGAAGATTGAGGGCCAAAAGAGCCCAGATTGGAGGACCTTTGCAGCTGTCCTCTCCCCATCGTAATGTCCACCATATGGAGAGTTATGGCAATGCCACAAAATGCTCTTCGCTTCCTCTTGACTAACACACCTCCTCCATAAGCCATCCGGTCCAACCTTGAACAAAAATGGGTCATCCCACATGAAATGGTTGGCATCCCGGAAGAATTTTTTCTTTTGTTGCCAAGTGAGGTGCTCTGGAACAATGTTGGCTGCCTTGAAATTTGCCATGTCGGCAAACCATAGTCTTTCATGCACTAGAAATAAAGCCTCATCCGGGAACTCATCCCGAATGTCCTTTTCTTTTGCAGTAACCTCTTCATTCACTAACCGAGATAAGTGGTCAGCCACCACATTTTCGTGCCCTTTTTGTCCTTAATGACTAAGTCAAATTCCTGCAACAATAAAATCCACCTTATGAGTCTTGGTTTTGAATCTAACTTAGTCAACAATTATTTAATTGCAGCATGATCAGTAAAAATAGTGACTTGGGACCCAATCAAGTATGGACGAAATTTTTCCAATGCAAACACTATGGCTAGCAACTCTTTTTCAGTTGTTGCATAATTTACTTGGTTCTCATTGAGAACCTTGCTAGCATAGTAAATGACATGGAAAAACTTCTCCCTTCGCTGTCCCAAAACTTCCCCAACTGCGTAGTCACTGGCATCACACATTAATTCAAATCGTGACTCCCAGTTGGGTGCAACAAGAATGGGAGCGGTGATAAACTTTTCTTTCAAAATCCGAAAAGAAGTAAGACAAGAAGTATCAAACACAAATGGTGTGTCCTTGTTCAAAAGGCTACACAACTACTTGGCTATCTTTAAGAAGTCTTTGATGAACCGCTGGTAAAAGCTTTCATGACCAAGAAAACTCCTCACACCCTTGACATTCACTGGTGGAGGTAGTTTTTCAATTACATCAATCTTGGATCTATCCACTTCGATCCCCTTAGCTGAAATCTTGTGCCCAAGCAAAATACCCTCCTGCACCATAAAATGACACTTCTCCCAATTTAAGACTAAATTGGTGTCCATGCACCTCTTTAACACAGCAGCAAGGTTAGACAAGCAATTATCATAAGAGGAACCGAAAACAGAAAAATCATCCATAAAAACTTCAATGTATTTTTCTACCAAATCAGAGAAAATGGAAAGCATGCACCTTTGAAATGTTGCAGGCGCATTACAAAGACCGAAAGGCATCTTCCGATAGGCAAAAACTCCAAAAGGACATGTGAAGGCGGTTTTCTCTTGGTCTTCCGGGTTAACCGCAATTTAGTTATAACCCGAATAACCATCCAAGAAACAATAATAAGCTTGCCCGGCCAACCTCTCCAACATTTGGTCCATGAATGGAAGTGGGAAGTGATCTTTCCTAGTAGCTTGATTTAGCTTCCGGTAATCTATACATATTCGCCAACTGGTGACTGTTCTAGTTGGGATTAACTCATTCTTCTAGTTTTTCACAACGGTCATGCCACTTTTCTTGGGAACCACTTGTACCGGACTCACCCAAGCACTATGGAAAATCGGATAGATCATTCCGGCTTCAAGGAGTTTCAGCACCTCCTTCCTTACCACTTCTTTCATTGTAGGATTGAGCCTCCTTTGCGGTTGGACCACCGGTTTAAATTCAGCCTCCATCATAATCTTATGCATACAAAATGTGGGGCTAATACCTTTCAAATCTTAGATGGACCATCCAATAGCTGTTTTATGCTCTCTAAGCACCCTTACAAGTTTCTCCTCTTCCAATTTGGATAATGCATTGCTCACTATGACAGGATTTTCATCATTATCACTAAGAAACACATATTTCAAGTGGGAAGGTAGAGGTTTAAGCTCTAACTTGAGCTTCTCTTGGACTTCATCCTTTTTGAGCTCTTCTTTCTTAGTATTGACAGCAAGTTGGTTGGGTTGAGCTTCCAAATCACACAAACACTCCTCTATTTCCTTTTTCTCTTTCTCATCAAGATTTTCAATAGAATTCATAATTACCTTCTCAAGAGTAGAGGAGTGGTGCTGATGTGCAAAGACTTCTTTAGCCACTACATCCACAATGTCCATGCGGAAACAATTCTCTTCATCACTCGGGCGATGCATAGCTTCAAATACATTGAAAATAACCTCTTCATCTTGCACTCTGAGTCGAAGTTGGCCTTTTTGTACATCTATCAAAGCACGACCAGTTGCTAGAAAAGGTCTCCCTAATATAAGTGGAACTTCTGCATCCTCCTCCATGTGTAATATCACAAAATCCACTGGGAAGATAAACTTATCTACTTTAACCAAAACATCTTCCATTATACCAAGAGGATGCTTGATTGATCTATCGGTTAGTTGCAATGCCATCCTTGTTGGTTTCACTTCACCACCTCCAAGCTTGTTCAAGATTGAAAGCGGCATCAAATTGATACTCGCCCCCAAGTCACACAAGGCCTTCCCAATAGCAACACTCCCAATTGTGCAAGGGATTGTAAAACTACCAGGATCTTTGAGCTTTGGAGGTAGCTTCCTTTGAAGTATCGCACTACATTCTTCCGTCAAGGCAACGGTCTCATCTTCTTTAAACCTCCTTTTCTTTGTAAGCAACTCCTTCATGAACTTTGCATAAGTTGGCATTTGCTCTAGTGCTTCAGCGAAGGGTATGTTTATTTGTAACCTCTTAAAGATGTCAAGAAATTTGGCAAATTGCTCTTCCTTCTCCTTCTTCTTGCTTAAGTGAGGATATGGCAATTTTACATAAGAATGGACCTCTTGAGGCTTGTCTCCATCTTTCAAAATCTGACTTTTACTCTTCCTCAAAATTGAATCTTCATCCACTAACTTTTCTCTCTTGTCTTTTTCACTCTCTTTTTCTTCTTCCTCTATTACAACCTCTTTGCTTTTTTCCTCATTTTTCGCTCTTTTTTCAGCACTCAACTCAGTTTTTTCAACAACTCTCTTATTTTTCAACAAAGGCTCACCGCTCACTTTCTCAAGACTTTTACCACTCCTCAAAACAACAGCCTTACAATGCTCTTTAGGATTAATTTGAGTATTACCTGAAAAACTGCCGCTAGATTGTTCTGCTAGGTGCTTTGCAATTTGTCCAACTTGAACCTCCAAGTTTTTAATGGAAGCATCGGTGTTTTTATGGTTTGACGTGGACATTTGCATGAATTGATTGAGGGTGTTCTCCAAGATAGAAGTCCGGTCTTGAGGCGGTTGTGTGGGAGGAGGCTTACTTGCTTGTCCGGCATCTTGTTTCCAACCAAAACTTGTTTGATTCCTCCACCCTTGGTTGTAATTGTTAGAATATTGGTTGTTACCTTGCCGCCCATAGTTCCCCATATAATTAGCTCCCTCATGGGAACTAGGTGTGGCCTCACAATTTCCATTATCATGATCTCCTCCACAAAAATCACATATCATTACCTGTTGAGGTGGCATGGTTGTGCCTTGCATGGTTTGGAGTTGTTGTGGGAGTTGAACTAGTTGCTTGGTAATGGACTCAAGTTGTTGTGACATAAGCTTATTTTAAGCCAAAAGTGAAGTTTGTGAGTCTAACTCTAACACTCCCTTTCTTGATGTGGTACCTCGGTCATGATGCATCAGATAGTCATTAGATGCCATAGCTTCTATCAAAGTCAATGCTTCCTCCGGTGTCTTTGTGTTCATGGAACCTCCAGCTGAGGCATCCAATATAAGCTTGGTTGACGGCCTCAATCCATTGCAAAATGTTTGCATTTGGACAAGATCATCAAACCCATTATTTGGACATTTTCGGAGCAAGTCTTTGAACCTTTCCCATGTGTCATGAAGAGTCTCACCCTCTTGTTGAACAAAGCTTGTGATATCACCCCGTGTCTTCACAAATCTTGAGGCGGGAAAGAACCTTGCAAGAAATTTAGCCTCTAAGTCATCCCATGTAGTGATGCTCCCCCTTGGTTGAGATTTGAGCCAAGCATTGGCTCTATCTCTTAAAGAGAAAGGAAACAACCTTAGGCGAATTGCATCATCGGTAGCACCATTTATCTTCACCGTATCACATAACTCAATGAAGTTGGAGACATGATTATTAGGGTCCTCCTTCTCCATCCTGGCAAATTGATTTTGTTGCATAATATTCAAGAGAGCCAGCTTGATCTCAAAATTGTTGGAATTCACTGGAGGCCTCACTATGCTAGTGACATGCCGATGGACATTTGTATTGGCATAATCCCCAAGTGTCCTCCATGGGACACCCTCACCATTGCCTGCCATCTTAAGTGGTTTTTGATGAACTTGTGAAGTGGAGGTCTCTTGTTCTCTCTCTTGTTGTGCTAATAACTTTCGTTGTCTTGCTTGACTCCGATTCTCCCTAGCCGTTTTCTCTATTTCAGGATCGTAGAGAAGTTGGTCAACTGGGATTGTACCTCGCATGCACAAGAGTCTAGAGACCAAGACTGTTAGCACTAAATGATAGCAAAGAGAAACAGATAATAAAACAAAAAATAAAATCGTGCTTAAATTAGTAATAGAAATGGGTATGCTAATATTGAAACACAATTCCCCGGCAACGGCGCCAAAAACTTGTTGACGATTTCGGCAAGTATACCAAGTCGTACAAGTAGTAAAGAGGTAAGAGGGATATCGTTCCCACGAGGACTGCGACAAGTACTAGCACATAACAAATCAACTACTATCTAAGCGGATATTTGGAAGGAAGGGAGCTCAATATTAATGCCAAGCCCAACAAGAGTCAAAATTTAAAATAAACAAATGAAAAGGAACAAGTTCTTTTTGGATTTCTATCAAATACTTGGAATGCAAAAAGGGGATTTTTCAAATATGATGAAAGATTTTGGGATTAAACTTCACTAAACCTTTGCCTCATGCAATACTATGACCACCAATCCAATTTATGCTTCAAATATTAAAATCAACCCACAAGATTACTCAAGTCCTAATTCCTTAGATGATAAGAGCCTAAATCCCCTAATTAGACCATAATCCCTTAGGTGACTTAATTAATGAATTTGCATTAATATTAGGGATTACACGATTACTAATAAACCAAAATCCATTCCTAGATGCAAGGTTTACTAGGTGATTAATTTCAGATCAAGAAATGATAAGAACTTCCCAATTGCAAATCAAATCTTAGAACAATTTATGGATGATCAAACCACAAAAAGCATTAATCATAGGAATCAAACACTAATAAAGAAGCATAAACATAGATTAATAAATCAAAGCAAATACATGAGATTCAGTTTAGCTACATCTAATCCCAACAAAAAGGGAATTTAGCTACTCATAGTCATAGAGAAAGCCAAAATCAAAGCAATATAAGCAAAGGAAAGAAGAAACTCCATGGAAGCTTTCCACAGCAGTCACAGCAGCCCCTGGTTCAGAGAAAACGTCCCTTTTAGGGTAAAAACCGCAGATCTCCTATATTCTCCCTCTTGGGTTTTACTAAAAAAGGAATTTATAGTCAATGCTGTCATCAGGATTTTTGGCTGAGCGCCCCACTTTCTTGGCTCAGCGCAGCTCTCACTTAAGTTGATTCACGGATACGCCTTGGCTCAGCGCACAGAATAAATTGGCTGAGCCTAGATAATCCTGATATGTCTTGCTCTCTGGCACATCTTGGCTGAGCGAAATATTTGCTTGGCTGAGCGCATAACCTCCAGAATGCACAACATTTTTAGCCTTTGTTGCGCCCAGCCAAGGAAAACTTTGGCTTCGCCAAATTGCATCTGGACCCAATCTCTATCCTTTTTGTCATGCCTTCCTCTTGCTACCTAAAACACACAAAATAGATAATAAAAATCACTATATTAACCAAACAAAATAAAACAACAATTAATCCTAAGGACTCTATAGAAACACACTAAAATATGGCAAAAACAACTCTTTAAACATTAAAGGAGTTTTAAAATCAATCAAATTAACATCTCAAAAGCATGTACATTTTCAACTTATCACTTATCTAAGGCCTTCAAATCCCTCAAGAGAGAGTATGTAAAGGTCACCAGTGAGCATAAATAGAAATCTCAAGAGTGTGAGAAGCTGGCTAAAGAGAACAGTGAGCTGAAGACTGAAAAGTCTAATGAAGCTAAGATCTCAAGTGAAACATCACCTTCTGAAGAAGTTGAAAAACTTCAACAGAAAGTGGAAGAGCTCACTTCTGATCTTGTCAAATTTGTTAATGGTAGAGATAATTTGACTAAGCTATTTGGCTGTCAGAGGCACTCTCTTAACAAAAAAGGTATTGGATATGTCCATCAGACACATCATAAAGTATCAACTAAAGCTTCTACAGTATCTGTTAAGTCAACTGTAACTAAATCTACACCTGTCTGTAACTTCTGTGGAAAAACTAGACATGTTATGTCTAAGTGGATACATAATAAGAGAAGGAAGTCTTCAAAGACTCCTAGAACTAATAGAAAAGGACCCAGAAAAATATGGGTACCTAAAAATCAAATAATTTTTGTTGCAGATGTCCTCAACAGAATAAAGATAACACCACTGCTGGTATCTGGACAGTGATTGCTCGGGTCATATGACAGGAGAAAGGTCTATGTTCCTAGACCTCTAACTTAAGAAAGGAGGACACGTTGCCTTCGGAGGGAATCAGAAAGGGAAAGTTATAGGAATTGGTACTATTGGTGGTAAACCCCCTCTTCCCTCTATATCTAATATTCTTATGGTTAAAGGATTAAGACACAATTTTATTAACATAAGTCAATTATGTGATAGTGGTTTTGATGTTTCCTTTACCAAGGATGTATGCATAGTTAAAGACTGTTGTGGCAAAACCCTCTTTTCAGCTAAAAGGCAAAAAAAATCTTTACAAGATTGAACTGTCTGATCTCTCAGATCAAAGTGTAACCTGTCTGATGTCTAAAGACGATGAGATATGGTTATGGCATAAGAAACTAGGACATGCTAGTATGAAACTTATTTCTGAATTAAAAATGAATAATCTTGTGAGATGATTGCCTGATATTAGTTTTAAGAAAGATGTCTTGTGTGATGCATGTCAGAGAGGTAAACAGATAAAATCAAGTTTCAAATCTAAACATCAAGTATCAACCTCTCGACCTCTTCATTTGTTACACATGGATCTGTTTGGACCGGTTAGTATTGCCAGCCTGGCTGGAAGAAAATATGGATTTGTCATAGTTGATGACTATTCTAGATACATATAGGTACTCTTATTAACCCACAAGGATGAGTCTTTTAAGTCTTTCTCAGTATTCTGCAAAAGAGTACAAAATGAGCAGGGTTTCTGTATTTCTACCTTTAGAAGTGATCATGGGGGAGAATTTGAAAATGAGCAGTTTAGACAGTTCTGTGAGGAGAATGGAATCTCTCACAATTTCTCTGCACCTAGAACTCCACAGTAAAATGGAGTGGTTGAGAGAAAGAACCGATCTCTGCAAGAGATGTCTAGATCTATGCTCAATGAAAATAATCTCTCTAAGTACTTCTGAGCAGAAGCTGTAAACACTGCTTGTTATGTACAAAACAGAATACTTATTAGGCCATTTCTAAAGAAGACTCCTTATGAATTGTGGAAAAGAAAAAGTCCCAACATATCTTATTTTCATGCTTTTGGATGTGAATTTTTTATTCTAAATACCAGAGATAATCTTGGAAAATTTGATTCTAAGGTAGATAAAGGTATTATCGTAGGATATTCTGAAATGTCTAAGGCTTTTAGAGTTTACAATTCAAGAACTTGTATTATTGAAGAATATGTTCATGTTAAATTCAATGATGAATTAAAGACTGATAAAGAACTATCAGATCTAGAAATGATCTTGCAGGTCTTGATATAAATAAGCCAGAAAGTCAACAACCCAATCTAACCAAAACAGAACCTGTGCTTGAGGATGTTAGACAAGTCAGCAGACGAGTCAACAGACGAGTCAGCAGATAAGTCAAGATCTTTATGTTGATCTCAAAAGGGATTGGAAGTTCAACACTCATCATCCTAAGGATCTTATTATTGGAAATCCTTCTGAAGGAGTAAGAACCAGATCCACACTAAGAGAATCAAGCAATGTGGCCTTTATATCAGAATTGGAGCCAAAACACATTGAAGAAGCTCTTGAGGATGAAAGCTGGATCTTGCTATGCAAGAAGAACTTAACCAGTTCACCAGAAATGATGTCTGACTCTTGTCTCTAAGCCTAAAAACAAATCTGTTATTGGAACAAGATGGGTCTTCAGAAACAAATTGGATGAAGATGTAAAGTTGTTAGAAATAAGGCAAGGTTAGTAGCTCAAGGCTATAACCAACAAGAAGGTATTGATTATACTGAAACCTTTGCACCTGTAGCTAGAATAGAAGCCATAAGCATCTTAATGTCATATGTTGCACAACACCAAATCACCCTGTTTGAAATGGATGTAAAAAGTACTTTTCTAAATGGTATAATTGAAGAAGAAGTGTATGTTAAACAACCCCCTGGTTTTGAGGATACTGATAAACCAGATCACGTCTTTAAACTTAATAAGGTGTTATATGGTTTGAAACAAGCACCTAGAGCATGGTATGATAGACTTAGTTCTTTTCTCATGCATAATGGTTTTACTATAGGACAAGTAGACACTACTCTGTTCAAGAAATTCTCTAACGAGAACTTTATTATAGTTCAAATATATGTCGATGATATCATTTTTGGAGTAACTAATGAAAAGCTGTGTAAGGAATTTTCAAATCTAATGCAAGCTGAATTTGAGATGAGCATGATGGGAGAATTGAAGTTCTTCCTTGGATTACAAATCAAGCAGACAAGTGATAGAATTTACATCCATCAACTAAAGTATACTAAGGAGATACTCAAGAAATACAAAATGGAAAATGCAAAGCTCATGAAAACCCCTATGAAACCTAATGCAAAACTAAGCAAAGATGATGAAGGTAAAAAGGTAGACCAAACTGTCTACAGAGGTATGATTGACTCCCAACTGTACTTAACTTCAAGCATACCTGATATTCAATTTAGTGTCTATATGTGTGCTCCAATCTGATCCTAGAGAATCTCACCTTAAGGCTGTTAAAAGAATATTTAGATATTTTCTTGGAACTACTAATCTTGGTTTGCTGTATTTAAGATCAAAAGAATACAGATTAGTGGGATATTGTGATGCTGATTTTGCTGGAGACAGAATAGAAAGAAAAAACACTAGCGGAGGATGTCATTTCATTGGAGCAAGCTTAGTCTCATGGTCAAGCAAGAGGCAGACCACTATTGCCCCCTGCTTCATGCACCGGCGAATACATCTCTGCTGCTAGCTGCTGCTCTCAACTCTTATGGGTAAAACATCAACTTGAGGATTACTCTATTTATGAGCATAACATATCTGTATGGTGTGATAACTCCAGTGCTATATGCTTAACTAAAATCTAATTCAGAATTCTAAGGCTAAGCATATTGAAATCAAACATCATTTTATTTGGGATTATGTTTAGAAAGGCATCTTTGATATTAAGTTTGTTAAACCTGAAAATCAATGGGCTAATATTTTCACTAAACCCTTAGCAGAAGAAAGGTTTTTATTTATTAGAGATAATGTAAACATGCATTGCATTGTTGAATGACATGTCCGAATGTTAACCTATCTATGCTTACCTGTCTGACTCTGCTGAGTCACTATGCTAGAACTCAACAGTTTTATTGAAATGGTTATTAATTATTTGATGTCATTCCTTTATCTGAAGCTAATCATGTGCACGGTAGTTTATATATCTCGAAACCATGTTTTCATTATGTCTTAAGTGGGCGCTGCGGTTCCCCATACAAATCGTGCCATTTTGAATTAAAAATGTCATTTTTCTCTCTTCTACCTTTATGACTATAAAAGACAATAGATCAGAAAGTTGAACCTTTACGTTTTCAAAATTCCAAAATCTCTTTGTTTTTTCGTCTCTGAAACCCGCTTCTCTCTCAAAACCCTGGAACCGTTTTCTCTAAAAAAGGCATCATCCAAGCGTCTCTCTGCAAAAGAAATTGCTGAGAAATACAATCTCAAAGTTACTGATATCAAGAAGATCATTTCGGGAAAGACTGTTGATCTTCAACAAATGAAGAAGCTAGGTATAGATGTCACTTAAGAGTTGGAGTATTCCAAATGGACTCTTTTCTTCGACATCAAGGAGCTTGTTCACCCTAAGCTCGTTCAAACATTCTGGAGAAATGTTGTGGTTGTCACCAACAGGCTCAACGGAACCAAGAGCTTTAAGACTGAAATTGGGGATAGAACCCTTCTCTTCCCCATTAGCTCTCTGGAGCTTGTCACAAAATGTCCGAGAATCGGAGCTGGCTTCACACCCAACTGGGAAGATGAAGTGGGAGTTGACAATGTCAACATTGCCATCTTTGGTGTTCCCAAAATTGTGAACCCTAAGCCTGTCAACAAGGTGGTCAAGTGCAGACTCCTGCACAAATTGCTGTTGGAGTGCGTGATGCCAAGGAAAGGCTCACGAGATAGTGTGACCAAGATGGACAGATTTGCTCTGTACCACTTGATCCTCAAAATGACATCAACGACCTTATCTTCATGTACCTTGAGACTCTGATCAAGAGAACCAACATGCAGACCTATCCTTATGGGATGTTGCTGACAAGGGTCTTCAGGAACAAGTTGTTTGTTCCTAGTCATGTTCACTTTGTGGACATGTCACTGCCCATAGGCAAGAAGATACTGTCTATGATGGACATCAAGGGAATCCTTCTTGTTGATGAGGAGGCAGATGATAAGAAGAAGCAGAAGCAGAAGAAGCCTACTATTGAGCAGAAGGAGGAAGAACCAATGGTTTCCACTGATGAGTCAGAAGTCCCCATTTTTGAGGGACTGTTCAAATCGTCTGGAAAGGTGGCCAGACAAGACCAAATTCCAGATCTGCAACCTTCAGTGTCTGAAAATTCTGCTGAGACAGTTGAACCCTTGAGGTTCAAGCTGAAAAGACCCCTTCCCAAGAGGAAGACTAGTGAAGCTGAGGAATTAATGGATGTTCCTGCTCATCCCAGCAAGAAAAGGAAGTTGGTGAAGACCTTTGCCAAGGTCAGACAAGTTGAGTCTGAGCCTAGCAAAGAGGAAGCATCTGCTAAGGGGGAATAGACAGAGCAAGTCCTAGAAGAACCAAAAAAGACTTTCATTTTGGGGATTATTCCCAAAAGGAGAAGATCTGGTTACCCAGTACCTGCCAAGACCGAAGTACCTGCAGAAGCTAACACTTCAGAAGACCTGTCAGGAGGAGCTCATACAGTTGTACTCGAGGATGACCAAGTGTCTCGTTCTCACAAGAAGTTGAAGATATCTGAAGAGCAGACATCTCCTTCATTCCCTTCCCCTTTTCATCAAGGTATCATCACCCCATATGTCTCTTTTCCATCTGCCCTTTTTGTTCAACCTCTCTCTGTTGCATCTCCTCTTCGTTCACCTGTCCACTCCTTTCAAACTCAAAAATCTTCTTTCACTGTTGTAACTGATGAATGTTAGTACATAGTTGTTCACAGGGACTTTGCTCCCAAAGAACAAACTGGCATATCATTGAGACTCTTTGTGTCTGATCTGCAATCTCTTTTGCTTGCTAGTATCTCCCATGTATCTGCCATCCCTTCTCCTCCACCTCATATTTTAACCCCTGTAGAGAACTTTTCTTCTACCCACCTATTGTTGTCTTCATTAGAACATTAGCTGGAACTCACTATCCTGCTTCTGTTGTAATGCTACCTCGTAGGTCTAGGTATTTATTTATGTTAATTACTGGATCAAATTCTTTCTTTTGTCATATTGAATCCTTATTACCTATCCCTCCATCTGTATCAGCCAAACACCTCTTCCCCCACCTATCCAAATAATCATCACCAGACTGTCTCTGTCCGAGAGACTTTCATGTGTGTTTCCTTCACCGGATACTGACTCTGACTTTGTCAGAATCAGTCTTATTTTCAAATTCGTCTTTCTTCCTTTCTATGCCCTTCAAACTCTCAATGAACTTTTCTTCCCTTCCATCACCTCTCCCCTATCCCTACCTAAGGCACCCCAAGTTTTAGCCTTACCTTGTCACTCTTCTGTGTCTGTCTCTTCCTCAAGCCTGTCTACAGAAGCCTCCACTTCTCAGGCAGTGGCCTTACAAGACTTTCATCTGCTTCAAGGGCAAGTAGAAGACTTAAGAAGACAGCTAGATGAAGAAAGGCGAGCTAGGCTGCTCCTAGAGCAAAGGATTGCTACCTTATATTTGTTACTTAGTCAATCTAGGTAATTTTGTTTCTCTGTTGTAAACTTCCCTATACTTATCAAAGCTCATGATGATTAAAATATATTTCTTCCTTACTTTCCTTATTTATTTACTTTTTTTTATTATGGTTACTCCTTTTTGCTGTTGACAAAAGGGGGAGAATGAATATGATATGTTCTTAATAAGAAAATAATATATGAACATGATATGATCAAAGTATGTTATGATAGTTGCTATGATTGCTATGATAAATCGCAAGTAAGATTGCTCTGATAATTTCAAAGTAAAACAAGTCAAATATATGTGTGACTAAGTTAACTAGAACATATGATCAAGCCCGTCTGATTAAGAAAATTTCAACCTGTCTGATATATGCTACTTTCATTTGTTGATATTTTGAGGTTCATTAAATCATCTCAATGTTTGTCATCATAAAAAATGAGGAGATTGTTAAGTCTCTAAAATGTCTGATGTGTATTTCCCTAAGTTTTAATGAGAACTAAACATTGGTTAATGATTTAATTCACCTTCATATTGGTTGCTACCTTGTCTATCTGGTATGCAGATTAAAACAGTAAGAATCATCTATTTGCTCATATAAGTGACTACATGTCTGGATAAGCGAAAGTCAACCTGTCTGCTGACTAGGATCATTGACTTCTTTCAAGATGCGTCTTCAACCTATCTGTCCACGAGTTCCTACACTCGTTTGAGGTTACTCGATGAAGAACCAAGGACCTAACAAGCTTTTGTGAGCTGTCCCATCAGAAAGAGACTCGAAGCCTTCTCTCCTATTTAGTCTCACGCTTATCAAGAAAAGTCAGAAGTTACTCTCTCAAGCAACCTCGGATATCAGAACCAAAGACCAGTTAAAGAATGCTTCCAACATGCTTTATTCCCTAGTACCTCTGGTCCGTACACGATAAGGGAATTGTACTCAGCAAAGTACAAAAAGCTCTCTGCACAACTCTGATATGGCTGTTTCACGATGCATAAAGCCATGATCCTTCAAGTTAGAGTACAACCAACGTTCATATTGCATTAATGGCTGCCCAGAACGACTCTATTGCATTTAACAAAGTTCAGCTTGAAGCCAACATCTGAGGGAATGTCTCTAACAGATCTTAAATGCTTGAAGACTATAAATATAGAAGTCATTGACTATGAAGATATAGAGAATACATATAGCATTAAAGAGTCATTACTCTGCGCATTAATATCTTCATCCTTTCATTCTATATTCTTTAATCATTTGAAGTTATTACACAGACTTTGCTAAGCTTTACATTTAAACCACTCTCCGAGTGTTAGTGAAAGATCTGTCTGTCTGAAGTTGTATTTATTACAAACCAAATTTCTCAAACAAATCTGAGTGAGCCTAAAGAGGCTAGGTGTGTAAAGAATACTTGTCTTGGAGCCTGAAGAGGCTAGGTGTGCAAAGAATACTTGTAGTCTGTAACCTGATCAATTATAGTGGATAAAACTTGGTGCTACCAAGGACTGGATGTAGCTCTTTGCTTTGGAGAGCGAATCAGGATAAATAACTGTGGCAATCTCTATTTCCTTATAAACTCTTTAGTTGCTTTAGTTTTCTTATCCGTTTATCAAGTGGTGTGTTTGCCTAAGTCCTGTTAAAATTTCATCAGACAGGTTACCTGTCTGTCCTGTATTTTTCCACTCGTCTGAATCAAGCTTCTGTATGCGAAAAGTTTCAACTTTGTTTAAATTTTGATAAACACAATTCAACCCCCCTTCTCATGTTTAGAGTTGTCTATTTCATTATATACTTAAGAAGTGGTAAAGAGCTACAGGATGCTGTAGCACTTAAGCAGCAGGGAACAAAGACAAATGAACCGGCTGAAACAGAGAAGTCTAAGCATGACTCGGTCCCAATGCCTGAAGATACAGTGCAAGTCATTCCTAAGTGGACTGAGCCTAAGCGGATTCCAGAGAGGCCTCCTCCTCCATTTCCACAAAGGTTGAAGAAAGTAGCTCACGAGAAACAGTTTAACAAATTTCTGGAAATTTTGAAGCAGCTGCACATCAACATACCTCTTGTTGAAGCTCTGCAGTAAATGCCTAACTACACCAAATTCATGAAGGACATTCTTACCAAGAGGAAGAGATTGGGAGAATTCGAGACAGTGGCAATGACAAAGGAGTGCAGCCAGCTGTTGCAGAACAAGGTCCCTCAGAAAATGGAAGATGCAGGTAGTTTTACAATCCCTTGTTCTATAGGGAATACTTATTGTGGAAAAGCTCTGTGTGATCTTGGAGCTAGCATTAATTTAATGCTTATGTCCATTTTCAAGCAACTGAGAATTGGTGAAGCAAGGCCCATAACTGTGACTTTACAGCTTGCTGATAGGACCATTGCTTACCCAGAAGGAAAGATTGAAGATGTCTTAATCAGGGTGGACAGGTTTATGTTTCCAGTGGACTTTATTATCCTTGACTTTGAGGCTGGTAAGGAAGTTCCAATTATCCTTGGAAGACCCTTTCTGGCAACTGGAAGAACATTGATAGATGTGCAGAAAAGAGAGCTTACTATGAGAGTAAATGACCAACAAGTTACTTTCAATGTCTTTAATGCATTGCAATATCCTGATGAAGAGATGAAAAGTTGTTCTGTTATTACTAATATTGAATCTCTGGTGCAAGAACAATTGCTAGCATTAGAACAAGACTTAAAGCACGAGTTTGAACTGAATGATGAAACTGATTCCCGAATTGAAGAGCTGAAGATGCTAGTTGAAGAGAAGTTGGCACAAAGATCTTGGATCAGAAAATATGAACCTCTGGAATTAACTGCAGACATGTTGAAGGAGAATATTCCCTCTATTGAAAGACCTCCCACCCTTGAATTAAAATAACTACCCTCTCATCTGAAATATGCCTATCTTGAAGAAAAGGAAACTCTTCCAATCATCATTTCTTCCTTCCTGGATGCTGAGCAAGAATGTAGTCTTATCTCAGTTTTGAAGAGGCACAAGAAGGCTATTGAATGGCAAATGACGGACATTAGAGGAATCAGTCCTAGCCTTTGTATGCACAGAATTCTGTTAGAGGAAGATGCCAAGAAAAGTATTGAAGGCCAGAGAAGATTGAACCCGATTATGAAAGAAGTGGTGAAGAAGAAGATCATTAAATGGCTTGATGCAGGAATCATCTACCCCATTTCAGATAGTGTGTGGGTAAGTCTTGTGCAGTGTGTTCCAAAGAAAGGAGGAGTCACTGTGGTGAAAAATGAGAAGAATGAGCTGATTCCTACAAGAACAGTCACAGGTTGGAGGATATGTATGGACTACAGAAAACTGAACAAGGCCACAAGGAAGGATCATTTTCCATTACCATTCATTGATCAGATGCTTGATAGGTAGTCTGGGAGAGACTTTTACTGCTTCCTAGATGGCTATTCAGGCTACAACCAGATAGCAATGGCACCAGAAGATCAGCAGAAGACCACCTTTACTTGTCCATATGGTACATTTACTTTTAGAAGAATGCCTTTTGGGCTCTGTAATTCTCCAGCAACTTTTCAAAGGTTCATGATGGCCATCTTTTCTGATTTTATTGAGAAGACTATAGAAATTTTCATGGATGATTTATCAGTTTTTTGAGATTCATTCATGGGATGCTTGGACAATTTAGAGCAGGTGCTGGACAAATGTGAAGAAACCAATTTAGTTATGAATTGGGAGGAGTGTCATTTCATGGTCAAAAAAGGCATTGTGCTTGGCCACAAAGTGTCAAAGAAAGTCTTAAAGGTGGACAAAGCTAAGATTGAGGTGATTGAAAAACTTCCCCCACCCAATTCTGTCAAGGGCATCAGAAGTTTTCTAGGACATGCTGGGTTTTATAGGAGATTCATCAAAGATTTCTCTAGAATATCCAAGCCACTGTGCAAACTGCTGGAGCATGATAGTGCATTTGACTTCACAGAAGAGTGCTTATCAGCTTTTGAAACTTTGAAGAAGGCTTTGATCACTGCCCTTGTAATAGTAGCACTAGATTGGGAGAAGCCATTTGAATTGATGTGTGATGCAAGTGATTTTGCAGTGGGGGCTGTGCTAGGTCAAAGGCATAACAAGATCTTTCACACTATCTATTATGCTAGCAAGTCTCTCATTGATGCTAAGAACTGGAAGAAGTTTGTTGCTCACCCGAGAGACCCCATCATCCCCTTCGTTAGTGAATTCTATACAAACCTCACTTCACCTGAGCAAAAATATGTGATGGCAAGGGGTTGCAAGGTATCTTTCTCTGCTCCTACACTGAACAGAAGGTGGGGGTTAAAAGATGTACAAAATGAATATAAGGAGTTGAAGGGTGCTGAAGAAACTTGTTGAATGACATGATGAGGGAAGTCATGGTGGAAGGGGCAGACTGGATTCAAAAGGAGGACAAATGGAAAATAGCTAGGTCTGATCTTACCCCATTGGCTAAGGTTTGGTACCATATCATCCGAACCAAAATTCTTCCCACTGCACATTTGGAAACTGTGGACAAGGAGATGCTAGTCCTCCTATATTGCATTCTGAAGGGGAAGAAGGCAGATATGGGCCAGTTGATTGAGAAAGAGATCATTTCATGTGCATTCAAGCCCAATGGTCTGCTATTTTTCTCCTCCCTAATCACAAGCCTGTGTTTGAAATGTGGAGTGAAGGTCATGCCTGAAGATGAAATCAGGGACAACATGGGGGCCATAGATTGGCTAGCTATCAACGCTTTAGGACCTCGGTGTCAAAAGTACAAGGTTCTGTTCCTCCATCTGGGCAGCAAGATCACCCAGATGATGTGAACTCAAAAGTGGACCTATGCTGTTAAATGCTACAGTATAGTTTGAAACAGCAACAGCTTTTCTGGGAGTTCTCCAAAGAGCAGCAACTATGGGTATAAATAATCCTTAGAGTCAATAAGCTGAGTAAAGGCAACTCTCCTCCCAGCCCGTGAAGCACTTGTTTGAGCCTTTGAAATACCAAGCTTCTTAACCTAAGAAACAAGATGCTCCTGCAAACCCCAATGTGCCAGACCCTGTACCAACAACACAACCAGAACCTGTTCTTGAAAATCCTCCTGCACCAGAACAAGACCATGAAATTCCTCCTGTTAACCCCACTGCTAGTGAGCATTCAGTGATCAACAATGAAGTTAGTTCTGAATAGGATCCCCCAGCACCTCCAAGAGATTCCACTCCAGCTCTAGCTCCAGAATACAACCCTGCAGCAAAGACAAAGGCAATAAGAAAGTGGCTGAAACTGAGCCTGAAGGCCCTCCTCCACCCAACAAAGGCATAATCAAGCACACAGCTCCCCCTAGGCCAAGAAAACAAAGGCAGAGTTGAGGCTGAAAAATATTATGACTCTAGTGAAGAATCGGAGGATGGCATACCTCTGAGTCAAAAATTTGCAAAAAGGGCAAAAGCTAAGGCAAAGACTGGTGGAGGAGTGACTGAAGATGCTGAAAAAGAGCCTAGTGTTGAGGTGGTGATCATAAACGGAAATCTAGCAACCAGCAGGCCCACCATGAAGTAGCTAGCCAGAGGAGGAAGCAGCAGGAGCAGTGTAAGATTAGCTCAACCTTGAGCAGAAGTTCCACCCAAGGTGCTGCAGCATCAGATGACCATGACCCTTTTTTTTAAATCTCTCTTTAGTTTAATGCTTTAGTTTTTGTTTGTTAGAAGTAGTTGTTTGTTTGTTTTTGTAGTTAAGTTGAAATGTGTCTGCCCCCACTTTTTCAATAGGAATTGCGATTAATGGAAAGTAGGGGCCTTTTTGAAAGAAAATGTTTTAATGAATGAATGGAGTTTGCTATCCATGTGCATATATCTGATGAAGACAAGTTGTTTTTTGTGTGCCTTAATGCATGTAAAATACATTAATACCCTGAATTAATCCTTTCTCACCACAAAATCCCTAACTTAAAATGAACTTAAAGGAAGGACTTCATTCCTATTCACTAATCAATTGAGGAATTAGGTTGCACAGACCCTTGTCCAAGGAAGAGAGGGTTTTGGTCTGCATTAGATTTCAACCTAAGTTTGGGGCTGTGTGAGGTTAACTGTGATGTTGTATCACTCTATAGCACCAATTCTATGAGCTTTTGGGCTTCAACATATTTTGTTCATCATGCATTCCATTCATGTGTTTTCTCTGCAGACCTTGACTTATTGCTGCGATCGACTACATATTTCACTGTTGCACACAAAATGGCTTGAGGCACTTTTCTTGTTTTAACTACTAAGACTTAAAAGGCCAGCCCTAAAGTATTATCCTGGGTAAACCCCTTTGAGCCTGAGACCTTTTTCTTGGTGCTAAACCACATGAGAAGCTCATTCCCCTGAAAAACAATATACTACCCTGTTAGGTGGAGTTTGAGACCGTTTCAAAAGGTCATCTGATTATAGGTCCTGACCGCAATGGTTGAGGACATCCATCAATATAAGTTTGGGGTGGTGGGGTTGGGGGGCTATGCAATAAAAAGGGAGGAAAGAACAAATCATCAAAGGAACAATTTGAAAATTGAGAAACTGCAGAATATGTTGTACTAAAGCTGCTGCCTTTCCTCCTCCCAAGTAATCTATGTTATTCATTTAAAAAAAAAAACAGAATTAAAAGCAATAAAGTTCCCCCCTGTCAGTAGAAATATGTGCAGGAATACAGAAATGTCTAAGTTTGGGGGTGGGTGATTTTGACAAGAGATCTTGAACTCCACCTAAGTTAGCTATTTCCCAAAAATTCCACACTTGAACTTTAGCCTCATTACAACCCATTAAAGTCCTATTGTTGTGTGCAGTTTGTGTTTGTGCTTTTGATTGTTAGAAATTTGTCAAGCCTATGATAGAGTTGCATATGAATGAAGATTGAGTGAAACACCAACACATAACATAAAGTAGAGTGAATTGAGTGATATGACAAATCCAATAATGTGTTAAGCCCCTGTTCTTAGGAAGATAATCTGGTGAGTCTTCACCCTTGCATCCAAAGGATATTTGGAAAATGCACCTAAGACTCTGTTGAGAGGTAATTTGGTTGGAGTTCCTTGTTAAAACTGAGTTGAAAGCTTAGGGAAATCACACACACACTATGGAAAGTGATTAAGAAAAGGGTATTTTGTGTTGAGCATATTCCTGAAAAATGCATCTGAGGACTGCCATGGACTTTGCTTATATTGTTCTGATTTTTTTTTTTTATAATGCTTGTTGAATGTCATTACTTGAGGACAAGCAATGGTTCAAGTTTGGGGGTGTAATAACTCTTAGAAATAAGAGTTATTACTATCTTTTTAGCTTAATCATTGATCTTGTTTTGATCAATTTTGGAAAAGAACTTCAAGTTTTGTTTGATTGAGTAAATATCTGTGTTAATCTAATTAATTGTGAAAAAGCTGTAAATTCTGATCTGTTATTGCTGAAGGTATGAGTTAGTTTTGAGCAGGTTTTAAAGGTGTAATTACTGAAGGAATTGCTCTGGGATGTTTTGGAATGATGCAGCTTCCGGGGAGCAAGTCATTACAAGATAAAATCATTTCCGGCTCAGCTATTGCCCACTAGAAGACAAAATACCCATTGTGCTGTGCAAAAAGGAAGAGAGAGAATACAATTAAGTTTGGAAAAACTGAATTAGTGGATTTGATTAGAAGATAAAGATAGAGCAATTAATTGGAAAATTAATTGTGTTGAATGAGTCAGAAATGGCCTTCACCTATTTAAGAAGCTGGACGTGCTTATCTTACAGCCGAGGGAAATTAATTTGAACTTAGGAATAAGAAGCTTTTAATGAACTCAGTTATTACTGCTGGAAAGCAAATTTTCATTTCTTGAACTAAATGCTGTAGCATCCTGAAGCATGAATTATCCTGAAGTAAGATTACAAAGGATTAGATTCCTAGTTGTTTCCATTTCTATTTTCAACTCTCATTATTGCTCTTATTACTTTCGTGCACTTACAATTTCTATATGAGACTTAAATATTCCCCTTACTTTACATGCTTAAAATCACTCTTTATTTTATTAAGATAAGTAGAAAAGGTTAAAACTAGAATTTATATTCAAATCATTTAAATTCTCGTGGGAACGATCTTTACTCACTCTTTATTACTTGTTTGATTGTGTACACTTGCACACCTTTTTACGGCCAACAGGGATATGACAAAAACCCAAAATTTTGTCCCCCGCCAAACTATGAGACAAAAAGTTGTCCCATGGACAGACTAACAAAAAAACAAAATTATCCTTACATCTCTCTCCTCTCCCTCCCTCTCTCTCTTTCTCCCCTCCCCCTCTCACCCTTCTCTCTCTCCTCGCTCTCTCTCTCCTCGCTCTCTCTCCCTCTCTCCTCTCTCCTCTCTCCTCTCTCCTCTCTATCTCTCTCTCTATACATAACTATACAAAATTATATATTGTATATTTATATATTAAATAATATATATTATAAAGGGTATTCCGGTAATTTTAATATTATTTTGTTTGTGTTGTCCATTATCCATCAAACAATGTATAAGACAAAGAGTTGTTCTGTAACTCAAGGATCTGTCATGTACTATCCTGTCTGTCATGTGTTATCCTGATACCTTTTGCAAATCAAACACATCCTTAGTATTTGTTTTTAGAAATATAGGTCATACCCCGTTCCGACAAATACGGTTTTTGGTAGGAACATTTGACGCCCACCGTGAGGTCGAGGTAAACTTTCATCGGTCGCACATTCGAATCTCGTTTTCTCACCACGAAGAAAATCAGGAAGGAATTTCTTATCTTTCTTATTATTCATTCATTGAGATAGATTGGTGTTGATTAAGGAGATTGTTGATAGATATCCTATTAGATTGTTGATCTGTTGTATATTAAATAATATAAATTCTTAAATGCAGCTAATTATGCAAACTCACATGCATATTCTTTCTGCTATTAATTAATAATGCAATTCATACATGTATATTGAATTCAGGACGTGAATTGCCACTTGAATCACTGACGCATCATCACTAAAATTGTTGTTGGCAAATATTACGTATAAGCCTATTAGATAGTTCATCTGCCATACGCCCATGCGTAGATTAATATCAATTTTTAGCCATGTAATTAATTAATAACTATGCGAAGTGACATCCAAATTCTAATTGCTATTAACTATGCAATTCATTGACTAACACTTTGCATGTTTTTCTTTATTTGATTTTTACTTCGACATAACTGGTCAAGGTTGAATTCGAACTTGCATTGAAGGGAGGACTCTTCAAAAATTAGTTGTTGATGTGTCGTACACCATTTAATATTATCCAACTGGAAGGCAAATTGGTACGCATGAGGATAAGCCCAGATTTGAGTTGGTGTCGACTCAACAGCATTAGTGAAATCCGCGTGGACGAGCATGACTGTCACATAATATCCTGGAAAAAACGAGTCCACTCGACCTAAACCGAGTTTCGAAACTCAGCCAAGACAGGTATGGGATCCAGTGTTCGAGGCTTCGAGTTGAGCATGGAATATACCTCCTGGTCACATGGCTAAAAGATAAGTATATTTCAGTTTAACACTTTTGCTTCTTAAAGGTAACAAACCATCCAGGTTGTTAGGGAAGGACCATGCTATTTTTATCAACAAAAAAATAAGAAGAAGAAAAAAAAAGTCAATTTTGCTATTATTAAATTAACCATTAGCATGTAGTAGTATGACTATTAGATTGTTGATTAACACCCAAATTCTGATTGGCATTAGCTATGTATGCAGTTCGTTAAAAAAAGAAAAAAAGAAAGAAAGAAAAGAAATCTGGAATTTGAATTTATTAAGATTTTGATTTTGTTAAGTTGCTTACCCAAGACCACTAACAACCACTTGGATAAGGGAAGTTAAGTGAATTTGTTTTATGATAAACAAATTGGATAAGTGACTTTAATTTATTTAATTCTGTTATATTTTATATTTTTCTACTTGTTCACACTTAATATTTGTAAATATATAAGATAAGATATTATCTCTATCATTATCTTTTTGTTATTGTCTCATCATATAATTTAATTTGATAATCTCTTATTAGAATTTAAATTCAAAATTCAATTTAAGTTATGTATAATGTTTGAAAATTCAATTTGAGATTATTAGCTTGACGATAATTCCTATAGTCAAGCTCCTTATGAAAAGCCGAGGTTGAGAAACACTCCCTCGTGGAGGTCAAACTTTGCTTCCTGGAGAAATTTAATTATTACCCCTTTATCTTGATGGTGACATGTTTGTTTTGGTGGGATTAAGAAACAATTTTTGTTAAATTTAATGTCTCCCATACAAATACATTTGGATTTCGTTAAAAAATATATAAAAAGTAAATAATAATGCTATAGATATTTGATCATTTGATTTAGTCATCCTTCCATTAGAAATTTGAATTCAAAAGGCTAACCATGATGATATTTATTTTTAGCTATCCGATATCTTAAATGAGGCATGTTAAATACACTTTTTAATTTGATTGATCATTTTATTCAAACTCACCTAGATGAGTTAACAAAAACAATATAATAATATCCTTTGAATATATATGCATGGCATGCAACGATTGTATCAATAAAGTCAGTCACACAGAATATATGAATATTTTCTAAAATTTTATTAAGGTTTTTTATTCAAAATTAGAATTTCAATTGTAACTTCAATTTAAATTTATGATTTTGGATTCAAATTATCTTATCTAATGGTTTCCAGAAATCATTGTATCTTATCCTATTGTGACACCCTAACTTGGATCATCACATGGTTATCCGTTTACGAAAAATAAAATCATAAATTCATTTGGTTGCTTTCGGAAAATAATGTTTTCTCAACGTTTGTCTTAAACAAAATGGGTTGATAAAATTTTTTCTTCTCAACATCGTCACAACAACGTTCACATAATCCCACTTAGATATATATATATATATATATATATATATATATATATATATATATATATATATATATATATATATATAAGTCATACAACTATACTGCCTCGTATGTTTCACACTTAAACATTTATAATGAAAAGATTATTCCCAAAACATAACTTAACGTAAACCTAAGCTGGTCAAACACTACGACAAAAAGAACCAGCACCAACATGCCCCGAACTAAACATTCTTCTTCTTGTAGACGCCATAGTCCTTAAGAGGTTCATCTGAATTCCACCACGTAGAACCCAGAAGAGAAACCACAAATAAAACATGCAAGAGTGAGAAACCGACAATTGGATCATAACGCGAGAACCATATGTACGACACAACAAAACATGTACAAACCCAGATCAGTTAATTTCTCATAATTAAATTAGCATACAGCGCAATATATCAAAGGGTCTCACACCCGAACATCGTCATTTTAAAATATGAATGCATGAACACTTCAATATTCAGGCTCTAAAATTTCGTACTTAATCTCATGAGATATCCCAACCTCGTGATGAGTTAATCAGACTCGATTGCCACACCAGGCAAAAAGGCACATAGTTAAAAGCCATCGCACACTGTCCAACACCGTGGCATAGTGATAACATCGTGAATGGGGTCTCACTGTCCTCCCGGCACAATGAAGAACATCGTAGCATGATCTACCTGACACCGCAAGGTAATCACTCATAGAACCATGGCACGTTCGCCAAATGCATGCAAGAAAACACTTTATTCTCGACACTTTTCTTTGTGTTATATCTTTTTGTCAAAGCTCTCAAAAGCTTTCGACCAAACATAATTTCAAACATCTTTAAAACTTTCGTTAAAACACAGGACCTCAAAGTCCGAGTGCTCAATCACGAAACCATAGACTGATGCATCAGGCTTAGATTCAGGGTAATAGAAAACATCTCAAAATGTTTTAACTTCTTTAAGTATTTAACCAGTCTACAACACAACGACCCTTAATACCCCGACGTCTCGGTTATTAAGTTCAAACCTCTTTAAAACAGTTTCAACTTAAAACTTGATTTCGGAAAATTTGTTAAGCGGGAAGATTTCTGTCATAAAACACCGGTTACCAAAAAACATCATTTTCAGAAAAGAGGGTCACAGAGATTTGAAGTTCATAAAAAATACACGTTGCCGTTTCTAAAATACTTGCCGTCGTCGGTTTTCCAAATTGTCGTCGTTAAGTCATTTTAAAGTATTTCAGGATAAAACTTAGCTTTTTCCGCTTAAATTTTTTTCTAAAATCACAGTTAAGTTAATTTCACAGATTAACTTCACAAAATAACTTTTTATAATATTGTGGAATATCTTATGTAAAAATTAACAGTAGTAAAATATTTTCACGGTGACCCCCTCTCTGTGACACATAGTTCACTTTTTCAAATATAAATCATTAAAATAATAATATTTCTCAAATACTTGTTATTTTTCCAAATAATGTTTTCCATAAACATTATATTCCAACATTTCCCATAAAACATTGAATATAATTTTATGCAGTTTATTAAAGTTTTTACCGATTAATCGGTTGTGCATCGACCTTGTCACAAAGCTTCACAAACAACATCCAACATCATCATGGAACTATATTACCAGGACAATTCATACATCATAGCAATATAATATATATATCTGTGAATAATTAAATAAATTAAAAGCAGATAAAATAACCGAAACACAAATAAACAGCTAGAAACACATAGCCAAATAAAATAAACCAGAAACACCTCAACCACATAAACAAATGTATACAGACCAAAAACATGGACATATGGCCATCCGAATAATCCGTCAGGTAACCCCTCTTACCTCTCGAAGATTCACAGTAAGTTGAATTTAATTCGTCGGAAGCTGGAAACTCACGTACACCGCTTTATACTTAACCTTCAACAATCACTACAAAAAAACTGTCAATTTGCGGCGGTTTTAAACTCAATTTGTGGCGGTTTTTGACCTCCGCAAAATAATTTACGGCATTTTTGGAAACCGCCGCAGTTACGTTCGCCACAAGCAATTTGCGGCGGTTTATGAAAACCTCTGGTATCTTTCTTATATTGTGGCGGTTATATTGCGGAGGTTTTCAACCTCCACTAGTAGACAATCACATAAATAATCAATCACAAAACATCAAATTCCTCCTATGTTGGTCACGGCCTCATAGTGTTTAAGGACTAAACAAACTCCAAATTTGTTTAAGTCATGGATTAATGATTCTAATATACTTAAGGAAATGGATTAAGGCTAAACAACAAAGTTAAGAATCAAAACCATCATAACCCTCTCAATGGTAGATTCGGCCAAGACATGAAATTATGGTTAGGAATCTTAGTTTGACATAAGAACCTAGATTCATCACTAATACATGTTCAATAGATGATTAACATGCTCACTTCCATGACAAGAAGTCAAATTTCTATACCCATTTTTTGTATGATTCGGCCTAGGCTAGAAATAGGGGAAGGAAAATTTTGTTTGCAACAATATCTTAGACCACGATAGTAGAGATAATAATAAGAACATAGAAAGTGGTTTCAAATTTTTAGGATTTTTCTACGATTTACTATGATTTTTCAAAGTTATGAACATAAACTTGAATCTAGTTTGAACATGGTGATTTAAGACGTCAAAACATGAAAACTTATGAAGGACATGACATTAAATTAAGGTATAGAGTAAGAATCACCTCTTCAAGAATAAGAAATGAGCAAGAAATGACAACTTTCTTCACAAACTCAAGCTTTTTGGTTAAGAAGAAAATGGAGAAAATGCTAAGTGAAGAAGATGAAGACACTTGTAGAAAGTGGTGGAATGATGTAGAAGCTTGCCCTTTGGAGCTTATGGGCAGCCAAGCCTCCATGGGCCTTGCCCCTTTGCGCAATTTGCTTGTGGAAGTCCAAGCCCATTACCAATTTTCCAACATAAAACATGTTTAAGTCTTTAATTAAAGATAAAGGAAATTGAATGATAAGAAATTGGTTTAGGGAAATTGAAATATTAAACATGTTTTTGGACATTAGGGTAGCATCCCCACATGAATTTTGATTGGCCAAAATTGATCCAATTTACTTGGACGATTCTAGAAACCAGTTTAGGGACCAAAATGCAATTAAGAATAAGTTTAAGGACCAAAATACAATTTCCATAGAAATTGTCATCATGAGGCCATGTGCACTATTAATGTGTTCACATGGGTGACTCACCATATGTGACTCATTGGTATCATCCGTTAAGCGGCTCCAGAAACCCGTAACTGCTCAGTTGCTTCCCCGATTCAATATGACGCCCGAATAAAATATAATATTTCACTTTTTAGTGAAATATTTCAAAATAACCAAGATCGTAGGAAATTAAATAAAAACCTTAATTTTTTCGTTCACGAGTAAAAATTAGGTCTTCTGGTCAGAATAAATATACTATCAGTGAAAATAACGGGCCGAGATTCACTCGTCGTTTCAACCTAAATTTTAATCGTTGCCTTCTACGTTCAAGTAGAATTGAATGGTAACCTCCGTTTATTTAAAATAATTTTCTAATACTCATATGAATATATAAACAGTAGCACATTCATTATCGAAAAAGAAAACAGCGGAAAATCGGGATGTTACACCTATCCTATCTAATCTGATCATATCTTATTAGAGTTTAAACTCAAGCTTGATTTTAAGTTGTTTCATCTTGTCTGATGGTATCGTATCATATGATTCATGTAAGTCATATAAGCTATTTTGATATTTAGATTTAATGGTTCACTGCTGCTTTTTGAAGGAGATCAAGATATGCTTGACATGCTTGACTACCCAACTTGAACGACCTCATCTCAACAGTTTGGTGCCCAAGCCAAACTAAATGTACATGATTGCACCGCATAGGAGGTCAATGCCACCAAGAATCAGAATGATGGTCGCCGGTGGAAAGATTACTACTAAGAGTCCACAATAATGGACATCAGTAGACAAACTCTCAAAGAGCTTGAAGATAACAAGCGTTGGGAGACCAAAACCAAAATAAATGACCCTACAAAACCCCTGGAGTTTCACAGCTTAGGGGATGGGCATAAATAAAGTCCTTATGTGTAGATCACACCAAATGACCCTACAAAACTCCTGGAGTTTCACAGCTCGGGAGATGGGCATGAATAAAAGACCCTATGAAACTCCTGGAGTTCCACAGCTCGGGAGATGGGCTAGATAAAGACCCTAGAAAACCGAGTTCAACAGCTCAGGGGATGAGCATAATCAAAGTCCCTAAAATACTGGACAATCAAAGTCCCTAAAAAGGGGCGCCAAACAAAGTCCCTAAAAATGAGCTTTTCAGCTCGGGTAACGAGCACAAAGTTCGATGAAGACGAACTCGGCCGGAGCTTGGCGTAAGTCTAATCCAATAGTAGTCATAGTCTTTTCAAATAAAATACTTGTTCAACTAAGCTACAAGTCTGGCTCAAGACAAGGTCTTCAAACAAGCTCATAGCCAGCTTGTCAACAAGCAGCAATAATCATAAGTTTAGGAGAGCATTGAATAAGTTCATTCTTGAAAATTAATTATAATTCTCTTATGCTGTTATTAGGGAGCTCACAGCCAAAGTGAGCATAAAACGAGTTTACCCCAAAATGGGCTCAGTACCCAAAGTGCTCAAGATGAACATTGAGGGAGTATCTTATGAGCTTGGGCAAAATTCAAGGTTAAGATCAATACTTTTGAGTATATTACTAGTTCAGAAATTAATGTTAAGGGGAAATAAGAAATCTTTACAAAGCTATAAGGCTAGAACTTCACGCGGAGAATTAGAGCATTTCACAGAGCTTAGTGATGACGATTTAGGCAAGTATACCTAGTCGCAAACAAGTAATATGATGGTGAGATCGGATATCATCCACAGGGGATCGGTTGTCAGTACCAATTCCCAGATTGAACTACTATTTAGGCGATCGTTTGGAAGGAAGGGAGCTCAATATTAAATACCAAGCCCAACAAGAGTTAAAAATAAACAATTTAAAAAGGAACAAGGTCTTTTTGGATTTTTATCAAACAACTTAGTAAGCAAAAGGAGATGTGATCAACAAATGGATGAAAATGTCGTTGTTAGACTACACTAATCTTTCCTCAATTGCAATGAAATGGTTACTAACAAAAGTCTTAATTCAATTATGACAATCAAGCCTTTTAAAAATGCTCAAACCCTAATTCCTTAGGTGAATGAGCCTAAAACCCCAAATTAAACCCTAATTCCTTAGGTGGATTAACATGAGATTTTGCATAAAGAGTCAAGACTTAAAAGATTGCAAGCAATTCAAGAACCATTCTTAGATTCATGAACTACTTGGTATTTGATTCATGAGCATGCAAAAGTTCCAACTTTCCAATTGTCTACCAAAGCAACAAATTACTTCATGGGTGATCAAGCCAAGAAAAGCATTAAGTATAGAATCAAATACCCATAATAAACTAGAACTTGCATTAGAACCAAATCAAAATACAACCAAGTTTAGAGAAGTAAACATCTAACCTCAACAAGAGGAGGTTTAGCTAGACATAGTAGAGAAAGCAACAAAAGAAGATGAAATAAACAAGAAAAATGGAACAAACTCCATTAGAAATGGTGTTCCAGCTGAAAGAGGGCATTCTTCACTCCTTTTGGGTCAATTAGGTCTAGTGGCTGCTGATGGGTTCCCTCAAAATGGAAAATAAGGGTTTAAATACCCTGTCAGGATTCGCGCCCACGCTGAGCGTGGGGTTGCTCACGCTGAGCGTGAGACAGACGGAAAGTAAGTTTCATCAGTCGAATCCACGCTGAGCGTAGGAATTCCATGCTGAGCGTGGATATGGCAGAAACAAGTCCTCCTAACAGGTGCAATTGGCTCCTTTCTTCATGCTTCTTTGCTTACTTCTTCACCAAATCCACTTTAAGTCTTCATGGTTTACTTCCTTATTGAATCCTAAAATTGACAAAAGATGAACCTAAATTAGATTGCACATAAGGAGAACAAATTAAGCTAAAATTAACATCAAATGCATGAAATTAACAAAAACACTTAAAACACTAATTATGACTCAACTAACTAAAAATGGGGACAAAGCAAGGATAAAAACATGAAATTGGGAGTAAAATTCACTCAAGAAAGGCACAATTACTTGATAATTTAACGAATTATCACCCCCCCAAACCAATCATTTTGCTTGTCCCCAAACAAAAAATAACTAGAACTAACACACAAAACATAAGACACAAAAGACTAACAAACCAATCTCTAACATGACTAAGAAAAACTGAATGAGAGCACAATTAGACAAACTCACGAAAAGGCAAAATTGTAACAAGACTAATTCCTAAAACAGAAGCATCAACTGGTAGCAAGCTTAATTCCAAAAAATGTCAGGAAGCAAAAAGCATAACAACTTTGCAACTCCATATTCTTTAAAATTAAAAATCATGGCAATTTTGGCAAGAGAAGAACCATAAAACCTTAGTCCTCACAGGATGCACCCTCATCAAATAATCACTCTAGTATGTGATGGTGAAGTGTTTCTTTGAAAACACATATTAGAGTCATGGAACTATAGATTTGCTTTTCATCTAATTCCAAAAAAAAAAGTCACAAACCACAAGCATGCACAAATCAAAGGGACTTTATTTGGGTTGTAACTTGGCTAAGGTGGGAAAACAGTGAAGTGAGAAACAAGTGAAATGAGGAACAAACAAACAAACAAAAGATGTCCAAGAGAATATGAGAGCAATTACAAAAGTTAAATTGTTTCAACATAAAGCACAAAATTCGAAATTGCTATAATTGATTTTTTTTTTCAAGCACTTGCTTTTGAAATTCAAGCACTTTTACACTTTTTTTTTTCAAAATTTCTCGCATTATTCCATTACCCTCTCCCCCAAACCAAATTCTTTGCTTGTCCACAAGCAATTCACCAATGCTCTCTTATTCTCAGGTTGGAATAAACATGGTAATCATCATTCAATAAGCAAGGGTGGGAACAAAAAGTAACAATAAGCTCAAATGGGTTAGCAAGGAAATTTTTCATGCAAGGTTGACTTTTTGGCTCAAGTGGCTTATGAAAAACGGCCCAAATCATTTTTATGTAAAACATGCAATTCATGACTCCTAGACAAAAGAATCAAGCAAATCTCAGCACATCAACTCAATGGTGCAACTCAAAGAATTAACATTCAAGCCCAATATCTCACCAAGGTTAAACTAAGATTCCATACTTTCATTCCAAACCTCATTGCCATGAATTTAATGAAAAAGAAACGAAAATATGCAAAAAGGTTATGAAAAATGCTATGAACACATTTGGAAAGTTAAGACTAAACTACAAGAAGAACTTCAAAAGAAAGGAACATAACCCGGCAAAATGCACAAACTGGGGAGAATGCGAAAAGTGACAACTCAAACAGCATCTAAAATCAGGAATTGCTTGGCTTGCTCTCTTTTGTTCCTTTTTTTTTTCCATGTTAAGACAAACTAAAAACAACACACAACTAACTAAGGCAACAAATCACAAAAACCACAACCAGGAAACAACTACTAACATTATAAAAGAAAATCCAACATCCACAAGTTCAACCAGTCAAGCATAAAACGAACACATAAGAAGCACTGTGCAAAAGATCCAACAGTTATAACAAAAAAACTAAACTTGCAGTAAAATAAAAAGGAACTAGGAGTCATCCTCCTCCTCATCATCTGCTCCATAATCTCCATCAACCACAGGAATGTCAGCTTCACCATCCTCCAAGTCAGAAAAGTCCTGCCAATCAACATGCTCTCTGACCTCCTCCTCCGTCGGGAAATGTATCGGAGTCGAAGGTCCAGCTGTATGTGCTCTTCCCAACTCCTCATCATAGCCATCATCATACGCCTCTCGCGATGCCTTGACCTCCAAGTTATTCTTAAATTTATACAATTTATGCTCTATTCGGGACAAGCTGCCGAGGCTTAGATAGATGCCCAGTGGAAGGAGCCGATTTACCTGGCCTAAGCGAGGCTTCATCATTCACCAAGCAGTGTAAGCGAATGTAAGCTATATCAATGGTCTACAACTACTGAACCAGGGGCAGCTCTCCCTCTGTGGGGACTCCGGCTGCCATGCAAAGTTGAGTGATCAGATAAGGATGAGTAAGAGCCATCTTCTTTACACTATTTGCAACTTTCTGAATAAATTGGGAGATGAGCTTGCCAATGTTCACTTGTCCCTCGGTCATGATAGTGTGGATCAATTTAGCTTTGAGGGACGGCTACATCCGAGAAGTTCTTGCCACGGGAAGATGTTGGAATAGACAAATGTAGCCTAGATCTTGGGGATCATTTTTCAAATAGGTGCGATTCAACTTCTGCAATTGGGCCTTTATATCCAAGGTCCAACGAGCTCCAGGCCTACATAGGGATCTCAACATCTCCTGCCCATCACTCCGATAATAGCATCAACAGAGAAATCCACCTCTATAGCCCTCACCAAAATTTTATACTATTGTTCTGTGCCTTCAGGAGCATAGGTTTTAGCATAGAACTCTCGAACAATCTCCTGGTAGGCAACCTGTGGAAAGGTGGCTAAGTGCTCCCACCCACGTGCCAACAGTTGCTCTCGGATCATAGGGTACTCAGAAATATTCATTGGGAGCACCCTCTCCGGAACAAACCTCCTCTGCCTGATATTCTCAAAGCGCTTCTCATGCTCAGCTAATTGGAATTTACCAAGGAATAGATATTTAAGTATATGGCAAGTAGCGGATAGAGCAAGAGAAAGTGCAGAGCACACAATCAGATCAATATGATAGTCAAAAACAGCACAGTAAAGCTCCACAGGCAAGATAAGAGTGCATCAATTAAAGTCCCACAGCATTTTGAGTTCCCTCCCCATTTAAACAATGAAAGCATACATAACCACATCATGAAGCAAATAGCAGATAAATATTGGCAAGTGCTAGGAGTGGGGGCAAAGGATGTTAGACATACAAAAAGGATGCAAGAATCAATGTTATTACTATTATGCCCAACAATCCATGACTTCAACAGTTCACAATTCCCAGATGCACACAATTAGATATTGCCAATTGGCTAACGGTGCATCGCGAAAGTGATAAGCACATATAACTCAAGGTAGAGCAATTGTCACTTAGACACAATGGTTAATGAGGAAAATCATGAGCATAACAGGAGTTCAATCATGGTAAAAAGCAGTCACACCTCACACATATCAGTTAATCCAAATGCCCAAAAATTACATGTGAAGATTCGGACTTCAAACTCATTGGTCTATCCAAGAGAAAAAACAAAGAGCCCCAACTTTGAAAACCTTAACCCTCACTTGCATATCGGAACCAGCAAAATCACCCCCAATCAAACGCATGAGACCCATCCGTCATAAGAAAGAACAACTATGATTTATTCTAACCTACAAAGCGAATGATGAAGCAAAAACATGAATTAAATTTATTTATTTATTATTATTATTATTTTTCTTTAACTTGAAAACAAAACAACAATCAGTAAAAGGTGAAAAGATTATACGGATGAGGAAGAAAAGCGAGAGGAGAAGAGAAGGCGAAGCGGTTGGCGTTGAAACAGATGGCGTTTGGGTGGAAGAGTAAACGCAGCACGCGCACGGGGGTGGTGCGTGGTGACTGTGGCTGTCCGAGCGAGACGCAAGTAGGCGGTGCCGATACACACGAGGGAAGGCGGCGCACGGTGAAGAAGCGTTGACGGTGGGGAAGTGGCGCGGTGGTGTGTGGGTGGTGCGAAGTGTGAAGAGGGGAAGGGGTGGTGTGTGGTGATTGTTTGGGGGTCTTTGTGAAGTGAAGAGTGATGGTGAATGAAGAGGGAGGAAGAAGAAGGGTGTGTGTGGGTGAAGGAGAGGGGAAGTGGTACGGTGAGTGAGTGAGAAAAAGAAGAGAGGGGAGGCGGAGGAAACCAAAAGAAATTAGGGTTTTTTTGTATCTTCTTTTTCAATTTTTAATTTTTAATTTAATTTTTAAAAAAAAAAATTACCCACGCTGAGCGTGAGTCACATCCACGTTGGGCGTAGACAAGGCGAAAGCACACGATATCTGATCTGTCTCTACGCCGAGCGTGGGAATTCTATCTCGAGCGTCGGATCAGATTCTGCATAATTATGCAAAAAAGCTCATGACTTTTTGATGTGCACAAAGTAACAATTTTAGCCCAGAATGCTTCAAAAAATTCACATTTCACCTCTAATAAACTATTCAATAAATCCAAACACATAGAGATGATTCAAGGATGACACCATTTGTTCACAATTCCAATTCAACAACCAACCAACAAGGGCAATTGACATTAAAAACCAACTCAGCTTCATAATTCAAACTACACACACCATGCACTTGACAACCAACCTAAACTCAAACCAAACTACCTTATGAACACAAAATGCATGCTCAACTCACATTGACAAGATAAAACACAAAGCAAGAAAAATATGTTATATTATGCAATCTAACTTAGCAAAACAGTAAACAAACATAATAAACTAGAAAAGAAGAGTAGAAATCATGGGTTGCCTCCCAGCAAACGCTTGTTTAACGTCCCTAGCTTGACATCCTATTTTCTATGATGGTGTTTTAAAAGGGATAGAGACTGTTTGACGATCAAAGTCTCCTCCAAGGTAATGCTTGAGCCTTTGTCCATTAACAATGAAAGTTCTTCCGGATGATGGATCCTCCAATTCAATCGCACCAAATGGAGAAACTGACTTGACATGGAATGGTCCCGACCATCTTGATCTCAACTTGCCCGGAAATAGCCTTAAGTGCGAATTAAAGAGCAAAACTGATTGGCCTTCTTCAAAATGCTTGGGAAGAATGTATTTATCTTGCCAAAACTTTGTTCTCTCCTTGTAAATCCTTGCACTCTTATAAGCCAAGAGTCGGAATTCATCAAACTCATTCAATTGCAATAGTCTCCTATCCATGGCCGGCTTCATATGAAAGTTCAAAGCTTTCACCGCCCAAAAGTACGATGTTGGAGCTCTACCGGAAGGTGATATGATTTTCCAAACACTAATTGGTAAGGTGACATACCAATAGGTGTCTTATAAGCAGTCCGGTAAGCCCAAAGTGCATCATCCAACTTCTTTGCCCAATCTTTTCTTGCATTATTCACTGTTTTCTCCAAGATTCTCTTCAATTCCCGGTTAGACAACTCCACTTGCCCACTAGTTTGTGGGTGGTATGGTGTGGCAACTTTATGAGTGACTCCAAACTTGGCAAGCACCACATTGAACTCTTTGTTGCAAAAATGAGTACCCCCATCACTAATAATGGCTCTAGGGGTCCCAAACCGGGTAAAAATGTTCTTCCTCAAAAAACCAACCACCACTTTTGCATCATCTTTCACGGTTGGGACAACTTCTACCCATTTACTCACATAGACAATCGCAACCAAAATGTACTTGTTGTTATAGGATAATGGAACAGGACCCATGAAATCGATCCCCCACACATCAAAGAGATCCACCTCTAAAATACCCATCAAAGGCATCTCATTTCTCTTGGATATATTTCTGGTTCTTTGACATTTGTTACACTTCATTACCCAAGCTCGTGAGTCTTTGAAAATTGTGGGCCAAAAGAAACGACTTTGTAAGACTTTCATTGCGGTCCTTTCACCACCAAAGTGTCCTCCATAAGGTGAATTGTGGCAATGGGTCAAGATCTCATTAATCTCCTCTTCTGGAACACATCTTCTAAGAATTCCATCCGAACCTCTTTTGAAAAGGTAAGGCTCATCCCATATGTAGTGTTTAGCATCATGGATGAGCTTCTTCCTTTGTTGAGCATTGAAGTCCTTCAGAATCTTGTTGGCGGCTTTGTAATTTGGAATATCCGCAAACCAAGGTTCCACTTGCACCATCAACAACCTCTCATCCGAAATTCCTCTTGAATTGGCAACTCATATTTTGCTCGAACATCCGCATGGAAACCTAGACAAATGGTCGGTTACCACATTCTCCACCTTTCTTGTCCTTGATATCAAAATCAAATTCTTGGAGCAATAGTATCCACCTAATGAGCCTTGGCTTGGCATCTTGTTTAGTCATGAGATACTTCAAGGCGGAATGGTCAGTGTACACAATAGTTTTAGAGCCAATCAAGTAACACCTAAACTTGTCAAATGCAAAAAATACAGCAAGCAATTCTTTTTCAGTCGTGGTATAGTTCAATTGAGCATCATTCAACACACAACTAGCATAGTAAATGACATGCAACATTTTAATTTTCCTTTGACCCAAAATGGCTCCCACCGCATAGTCACTTGCATCACACATCAACTCAAATGGCAAACTCTAATCCAGAAGGTGCAATGACCGGTGCGGTGGTGAGTTTTTCCTTCAAAACTTGGAAAGCATGCATACAATTCTCATCAAACACAAAAGGAGTGTCAACTACCAAAAGTTTACACAAAGGTTTCATAATCTTTGAAAAGTCTTTTATAAATCTCCTATAGAGACCTGCATGACCTAAGAAGCTTCTAACGCCTTTCACGTTCAGGGGAAGGGGAAGTTTTTCAATTACTTCAAGTTTAGCTTTATCAACTTCTATCCCCCTAGATGAAACCTTATGACCAAGAACTATACCTTCCCCCTAACCATGAAATGACATTTTTCCCAATTTAGAACAAGGTTAGTTTCTTGGCATCTTTTCAAAACACATGCAAGATTTTTCAAACAATTATCAAAAGAATTACCAAATACGGAAAAATCATCCATAAATACCTCAATGAATTTTTCAGCCATATCAGAGAATATGGAAATCATGCACCTTTGAAAAGTGGTGGGTGCATTACACAACCGAATGGCATCCTCCGGTATGCATAGACTCCATAGGGGACAAGTGAAGGCGGTCTTATCTTGGTCCTTGGTCAACCACAATTTGGTTATACCGGAGTATCCATCAAGGAAGCAATAAAAGGCATGGCCCACCAACCTCTCTAGCATTTGATCAATGAAAGGTAACGGAAAATGATCTTTTCTGGTAGCCTCATTCAACCTTCTATAGTCAATACACACCCCTCCACCGGAAAGCGGTCCTTGAGGAATGAGTTCATTCTTATTATTTACAACAAACCGTCACCCCCTTTCTTAGGAACAACTTAGATAGGACTCACCCATGGACTATCGGAGATTGGATAGATGATACCCATATCCAAAGGCTTTACAACCTCCTTCCTCTAACTTCTTTCATGTTTGGGTTAAGTCTTCTTTGGGGTTGTCTAACCAGAAGCAGAAGTTTGTGCATACAAAATGAGGGACTTATTCCCTTCAAGTCAGATATAGACCACCCAATTGCGGATTTGTACTCTCTAAGCACTCTCAACAACTTTTCTTCCTCCAAAGAATTCAATCCACTACTAATAATCACAGGGAATGAAGAATTCACTCCAAGGAAAGCATAACGGAGATGGGATGGAAGTTCTTTCAACTCTAGCTTAGGTGTTTCACCCTTGTCTTCAATCCGGACATCCTCCACCACCTTGTCTTCGTCATTATTCAAAACTGGACATGCTTCAAGGATTTGACCATCTTCTCAACTTCTTCTTCCTCACACATCTCTTCTTCTAAATTCTCAACCACAAGAGCCGCTTCCAATGAATCTTTAAAAGTTGTTGAATACTCTTATCGGTCAGCGATTCAATTAGGTCCACACTTCATACATGTATCTTGATCGCTTTGATGTCCCATTGCTTAAAACATTGAATGTCACCTTCTCATCTTGGACTCTAAGCACCAACTTTCCTTGATGCACATCAATCAAAGCTCTACCCGTGGCTAGAAATGGCCTTCCAAGAATCAATGGAGTTTCACTATCTTAGTAATATCCAACAGCACAAAGTCTCCCGAAAAGATAAACTTGTCTACCTTTACCAACAAATCCTCCACCACACCATAAGGATAAGTAATGGAATGATCCGCCGATTGGAGAGAAATCTAGGTTGGCTTGACTTCACCAATTCCTAACTTCTTGAAGATGGAGAGGCATAAGATTGATACTTGCACCAAGATCACACAAGGCTCTCCCAATGTTCAAATGACCAATAGCACATGGAATGGTAAAGCTACCAGGATCCTTCATTTTCACCAGTAACTTCCTTTGGAGTATAGCACTACATTCTTAGTGAGCATAACCATCTCCTCCTTCCACTTCCTCTTGTTAGAAAGAATCTCCTTCATGAACTTGGCTTAGGAAGGCATTTGTTGAAGGCTTGGCAATGAGGGATGTTAATTTGCAACTTTTCGAACACATCTAAGAACTTGGAGAATTGTTGATCCTTCACCTCCTTTTTCAACCTTTGAGTATATGGTATCTTGAAATATGGGGGCAACTCCTTAGGATTGTCAACTTCTTTAAGAATTTACATTTTAGTCTTCTTTCTTGCAAACTCTTCATCCACCAATTTTTCTCTCTTCAGTTCTTCAACTTGAACAACAATAGGACTAGAGGTAGTGCCTTGGGGAGTCTCTAGTTCTTCATCGGTTACATCTTCAATGATCACCTCATCAACTCCCTCACCAACTCTCTTTTCTTTTCTCTCTTCATTTTTTTCTTCCTCACTTTTTGTTTTTATTTTCTCTCTCTTTTTCTTGTGGAACCACCACCTTCCCACTTATTGTAGTAATTGCCTTGTAATCCTCCTTTGGATTCTTCTCGGTATCTCCCTGTAATTTTCCTTGAGCTCTCTCCGTCATTTGCTTTACCAATTGGCCTATTTGGTGCTCTAGGTTCTTAATGGAGGCATCTTGATTCTTCATCATTGCTTCTTGACCTTTCAACTTAGCTTGAGTAGCTTGCATGAATTGGGCTAGAATATTCTCCAAATTGCTTGAATTATCTTGTGGCGACTTTGCTTGAGAATTTGAGCTTTGCCCTTGTCTCCAAATTACTTGAATTCTCTCAGGTATCGTATCACAAGGACTCTCGTAATGTTATTATCACAGAAAATCAGTTTTCATGGGGGGGGGGTTGGTTTGAAATTGATTAGAAAACATAATGAAAACAGGGCATAAAAACAGAGCAATTTAAGTGATTATCAAATAAGACACAGACGATCAATCTGCTGTTCGGTTTCCCACTATCATCGGTTCATGTAACTCCATGCCCTAAGCGGATTCTAATCCTTTTCCGATTGTAGCATCGATTAACAAGCGAAATCGACGCTCACGGGATATATGTTCCTAATTAGAATTAAGCAAGCGGATGAAGCCCTTCGTGAATTAAGCAAACACGAATTGAGCATACGTGAATTAAGTAAACGCGATTAAGTTTAGGAACATAAAATCATCGAAAATAAATAACACTAATTCAATACAAACTGAATTAAGCAAACAGAGAATATAGAATAGTATTGAAGGAGAAGGAAATTTAATCGGGAATTACAAAACCTCAAGTGTCCGGCCAAGCCATTACAGCAAGATTAACCTAGGGAGATTAGTTCTCCATCAAAAAGCGCAATACAATCGTGAGAAATTGAAAACCGAGGATTAGCAAAAAGATGATCCCTAATATGCTCAAAACAGCATTTTATAACCTTGAGGATCTGCGCCGCTCGCGAGGCGAATAACACTCGCGACGGAATATTAAAAAAGGCGCCGAGTTCAAATTCGGGCTCTCGTGAG